>JALMGJ010000001.1:239837866-240230366 GCA_023362775.1 Charina bottae
TATCTGAAAGTTCAGGAGCGTGGTACCAATATAGTAGCGTGACGTAACATGGCACCAATACAGAATTCTAGATACTACAAACAACGGTCATTATGCAGTGACCTTCCACTTCTGCAGTGGGGACATCCCTTTGATTTTCTCTCAAACTCCACATGTACAAGCCAAATCAGTTCTGGAGGGCTCAAGAGGAAACCTGAGGACTATGCAGGAATAGAGAAGAGAGAAAGAACCTGTACTACTGGCAGATGCCATTCTGCCAGCAGAATGACCCGTTAGATGCAATGTACTTATTTATTTATTATTCAAATTTATCACCGCCCATCTCCACGACAGTAGACTCTGGGCGGTTTACAAACATTAAAATTAATATTTAAAAAGCTATAAAAATACAGTATAATAAATAGATGAGATAAAAATCCAGAGGATGGGAAGATCTTAAAAAGGAGGATATTACTGGGCTAACCACCCCCAGGAGGAACTATTGCCTCCTTTGTCCCAAGCAAGGCGGCAGGACCAGGTCTTTAAAGACTTTCTGAAGGCCAGGAGCGAAGGTGCCTGCCTCACCTCCGGGGGCAAGATATTCCACAAGGCGGGTGCCATCACAGAGAAGGCACGTCTCCTGGACCCCGCCAAATGATATTCCTTCACTGATGGGGTCCGAAGCATGCCCTCTCTGCATGACCGGGTGGGGCGGGTAGTAATATAATAATAATAATGCGGGTAGCAATTCATGAGTAGGGGAGGGGATTCTGGACTTTGCCCTCTTCTTTTTGAAGCTAAACATGTTGCTGCAAATGTAGTACTAACCCAGAGTGAATTTCAAAATAGGGTTTGCAATTAGAGCCAGAAACTGATTTGCTAATTATAATTAGGCCTAATGCCCACAAATTCTTAACATTGGTATGATACTGCACCATGGTTATCTCAGAAAAGGAAACAAAAAGGGAATCTGAACACGAAACATATTAGCCTTAAGGCAAATTAATACCAAGAAAATAATTCAAAGCAACAAATATTGCTGGAGAGGGGCATATTCTGTGGAATTCAGAATGCCAATTATAACACTTAGACACTGGAATCTCAGCCTTTAACCTGCCACCCCAAGGAAGCTGGAACTTCAACTAAAAGCATTCTGTTTCAGGAATTAATGGTACCACCTGCTAACAATTTTTCCTCCCCTAAATAGATCCTGCAACTCTTCCATATTTACAGAATCAGTTACCAACTGATTCAGTGACTTTTACTATAAGGCCTATAACCTAATACCTAATTTAACTGAACTTCACTACAATGCAACCTATTTTTTCATTTCCTTTATGTCAGTTCTGCTGTTATGATTCTTAAACCTACCTATTGTTTCTTTATTTAACAATATTTGTAACCTACCTCTGGACAGAGAACAAGTATAAGGTCAAAAAATACAAACACAAAACACAAAAGCAATAAAGGTAGTCCTCGTTTAGCGACTGCCTCGGACAGCAACCGTTTGCAGTTACAACAGTGATGAAAAAGTAACTTTGCAACCAATGCCTGCATTTACGACCTTTGCAGCGTCTCTCTCTCTCTCTGTGTCATGAGTTCGCCATTATAGTTAGTTAGTATGCATTGTCCTGTGCCTGACCATTTTTCCTCCCTTCACAGGGCAGAGAGATTGCTTAAACAAGTTATCTCCTCCTGAGCTGCTTTTCTCCCCAGCGCTTCCCTAAAAAGTGCTAACTGTAAGTTACCAAACTCAGCTCTATGACCTTAATTAGTTGCCAGCTCCAGCTGCTGCCTGAAATTGAAAAGACCCTGATCAATTTCACACCAAAGGTTTTCTTTGCCTCCTACTGTAAGTGGCTTGTGGCAAGTGCTAGGTTGCTGGGGCTACAGCATTCCTTTTGATGTGTATTCCCCATTGTGTGCTTGCTTACTCTCTTGTAATCCCTTATTCTCCAGTGAATGTAAATACAAACACCTTCTTGCTAATTATCCCAGCGCTGGGGTGAGCATTCCAAAGGGCGGAGGAGTAAGGAAAAAGGCCTATAAGATTTGCCCTTTTACCCGGCTTCCTCATGAGTTGAGTTCTGCAAACCTTCCTTGCCATTTGGGTTCACCTGGCTGGTTGGGGTTGTGTCCTTCTGATGCTGTAAAGCAAAGGAAAGCTGAAGTAAAATAGTAAGCACAGTCCCAGTGACGTGATTTTTCACTTAGCAACCTCTTTGCTCAATGACCAAGTTGTGGGTCCCAATTACAGTTGCTAAACTAGGACTACCTGTACAACTGTTCATGGAAGGAAAAAAAGCCTATGATGGACCCTCACAATCTGCTACGGCTGAAGTCTCATCAGAATAGATTTTGTTTGCAAAATGCAAGGATACATGAACCCCCAGGAGAAGTGTTCAGAGAATGTAGGCTACCCCCAAGAAGCCCTGTTGTCTGGCCCATGCCCTGTGTCCCTCAGGGGGTGGTGTGGTGACAACTTTACTGCTCATATCACCACGTGTCTGACTGAGGAACAAAGTATTTTTCAGAAGCAGATTTTGAGAATGGAAGTAATGTGACATATTTCCCTCTTGGGCATCTAATTGGCCATTTTATATCTCAGCCCAAGGAAGCAGTTGAATGTATTTAATGCCCCAACCAACTGCACCACTAACACATAAGTGCACAAAGAGGAGCAACACTGATGAATCAGTGCTTAATTCTCCAGTGTGCTAGAAATTGGGGATAACGTAAAAAAGGCAGTTGATAATCTAATTCACTGAGATATGCTCAAGCAACTTAACAGATATCCCATAAGGAGTGGGAGAATGCAAACATAATAAAGTAACCCAGAGTACCTATGTTTCAAGATACAACCCTTAATTTCAAACCACAACCCACTCATCCCAACACCACCGTTTTCTTCTTGAACTCCTGAGAAGATCATTGTTATTTCAGGAATTACCTTATTACTTATCACAGAAAGAGTTCATGGAAATGGTGACACAGCAATTTCACAGAGCCAAATGCCTGCAGTTTTGGAAATCTAAAGAACAATCCACTGCATTTATTGTGAATGGACGACATGCAGCGCAGAAGCATACATTTCAAACTAGACAAATGCCTTTTCTTTCCCCTATTAAATTGCCTCAGGTATGGGAAGACACTCAGTTTCTCTCTTATTTGGCATACTCTTGGCATGGTAAAAGGACAAATTAAACAAATACTTTAAAGGCAAGCTCTGATTAACATGGTTTTCCTAATCTCATTTCTCATGAGCCACACTGCTTGTATTCACCATGAAAGAGAACAGATCACACACCTTAAGGGTTTTCCCCACAAGCTCAGAGAAGCATAATGATGATTGTTCCATTTTTCAAGCCTGTATTGGGCTGTATATTTTCCGCACACAGTGGCAAAGGAGATTCTGGTTATTCTGTCTCTCTATTCCTATTCTTCCCCGCAAACACCTCAGGGCTGAAAAGATGGCTCCCATTCTTGCCCTTTATTTATCCTCAGAACAATCTTGAAAGACTGGATATGTTGAGAGAGGGAGAGAGATCCCAGTTGGTACAGTCTCAGGTTGTTATATACATCATGGGTAAGTAACCTTGAGTCCATCAGATGTTTTAGACTACAGCTTCCAAAGAAGAATGAGATAATCTGCACTTTGCAACATAACCAAGAATCAAGTATTTATTTATTTATTTCTCAAATTTGCATGGCTGCTCATCTCACACGAAGTGACTCTGGGCAGCATACAATAAAACAGGCAATTAAAACATTCTATAAAACCAGTTAAAAACAATGACCATAAAGAAAGAAAGATCACGAGAGGGAAGATATTACATATAATACAGCCAGCACACAGGCTCCCTATTACTAGGGGATCCCCAGGCTTGCTGAAAAAACCCAAGTTTTAAGGATACTGAGAACTCTAGTCCCAAACATCTAGGATACATTAGATTGTTTTCCCTATACCTGACCATATAGTGTAACCATAGAGCTCATCATAAGCTGAACACTTTATAAGACTCAAGCCATGGGAGACGTGGATCAATCCAGACTGTAAAGGAATGTATCAACAACTGGTTTCAAAATGATTTAAAGTGCAAGTAACTTTTTCCCCATATTAGTCACTTTCAAATTGAATGCATTAGCTCTTAAAACGTTGATTGATATGAAAGGAAACGAACATTTTCAGCAAGATCTAGCTATCCTGCCACCTGATGGATTCCATCAGCATAATTCTACACACCTGTTAAAGGCAGCCACACACACACACACTGTGTGTGTGTTGTATACACATGTATACATCTACTTCCAGATACAAAAACTTATATCGAAACTCTCCATAACTATATATCACTACGGCCTGGGTTTCCATTTCCACAGTCTGTACCTTTAAGTCATGCACAGAAAGGTAGTTTTCACCAAGGGCAATTACTTCCTTCTCAACCATAAGGTAAAGGTTCCCCCCGCACATTTGTGGAGTCGTGTCCGACTCTAGGGGCCAGTGCTCATCTCCGTTTGTTAGCCGAAGAGCCAGCGTTGTCCGAAGACGCTTCCACGGTCATGTGGCCGGCATGACACACGCGGAACGCTGTTACCTACCCACTGAAGTGGTACCTATTCATCTACTTGCATTTGCATGCTTTCGAATTGCTAGGTTGGCAAGAGCTGGGGCTAGTGCGGGAGCTCACTCCGCACATAGGGCTAGGGATTCGAACCTCCGAACTTGCGATCTTCCGATCGACAAGCCTGGTGTCTTACCCGCTGAGCCACCACGCCCCCTCAACCATACTTGGATGTAATTATTCAGTTAGCTGTAGCAATTTCTGTCTATGCAATTTTTAAAATTACAGCCACTCTCTTAGTGAAGTCTGAAAGATAAATAAAGACACAAATCATTCTACACAGAGGCATCTTCATGGCGGAGCAAGTGAGGAAGGCGGGGTAGCACCACTGTGATGTAAACGCCATCCCTTTTGTACATGCAACACAACAACGTTCATACAAAAGGAGTGGACCTTCCATTGTGCCATCTTAACACTTTTTTTCTCATTTTGACGAAAGCATCAGATACTGAGGACACCTCTGATTCCACAATCTATCCTATCCCTATACAGGCATAATTTTGGGCCAAGCCAGGTCACTTCTTTTCTACAGCATGAGAACTCATTATTGTGGTTGGTGAACCAGCTTCCTTTTACCTCCCTTCTGCTAAGTAGCAGCGCAGCTCTGCAAGGCACAGATATTGGTAAAATAAAGAGGCCTGACCTTGGCCTCATCTCGATTTCTTTTCTTCTATCCAACCTACTGTTCACAAAGGAGTTGCAAATATGTTAAGCCTTAAATTTAATTATGAGTCTGGAGTGAATACTTATAATTCATGTTATTAAAAGGTATAGTGAGCACAATCGCCCTAAAAGAGAAGGTATAACCTGTAATTCTCTAAGAAAAAAGCTAAAATTAAAATCATCTCAAAAAATTGTTCCAACTCCCCCATTAAGGAATTATCTAAATATGTAATAACATCCTTTCAAAATAAGCTTGTATGTTTGTAAGATTTTTTTTAAATGCTTTTTTTACTTTGTCTTGCCAAAATAATTAAATAATATAGAGAAATAGATCTGCTTCCAAAATATACACACAACATGCTCTTGCTTTAACTTATTACTTAAACTTTCAAAGTTTAATAAAATGATGTAATTGAGCTAAAATGTATCAGGACATTAGCTAAACTGCAAACTTCTTCTAATTCTTCCTATCCCAAGGGGCAGTCATTCTGAGAAGCAGAATTTCTTTGCTCAGACAAAAAATTCCAAAGGTCAGGGCTGATTGTACTGACTGCCAACAAACAGCTTTTTTTTCTTTTTCTCTTTTTAAGAAAAAAGTAACTCAAAAAAAAG
Organism: Charina bottae; assembly: GCA_023362775.1. Classification (NCBI taxonomy): domain Eukaryota; kingdom Metazoa; phylum Chordata; class Lepidosauria; order Squamata; family Charinaidae; genus Charina; species Charina bottae. The sequence goes on from JALMGJ010000001.1 coordinate 239,843,743, forward strand.
TTGTGAAAAATGAGATCCTAAGCTGGACAAACTCACAAACCCACGCCCTTTGTAGACTGCTTTGCAACCAGAATGCTCAGCAAAGTACTAATTGAGAGTTATTTGAAAGAAATCTCCAGAAAGGTAAAGATCACCTGGTAAATTAATAACAGGAGCTCCTGACCACCAGTTCAAAGGCCTGATTCGTTCAATGAAGTCAAAAAGAAATCCAACTAACTTCTAGCATACTTTATCAGATCAAATGTCACATGCACAAATGCGAAAGAAAATATTACATTCAATCAAGGAAAACTTAGGAATACTATCTCATGTTCCTAACAATAGTAGGGGTTCCACTGTGCAAAACTGGTACAGTGCTTACTCGTTTATTTATTTAAAGGTTTATATAGCCACCCATCTTATGTATCATAATCCTGGGCAGCCTACAATAATAAAACAATAAAAAGTGTAAAACCAACATAAAAAGTTCCTGAAACAACACACCCCTCCCATCCAACAGACAGCTTTCCTGGGCTCCAGCCACATGCTACCCCAATGCTTGTGGGAAGAGCCAAGTCTTCAGGGGTTTTCGGAAGGCCAGGCGGGTAGGGGCCTGCCAGATCTCAGGGGGGTGTTTCAAAGGGCAGGGGCTGCTATGGAGAAGGCGTGCTGACTAGGTCCCACTAGATGGCAACATTTAAGGGAAGGGGCCTGGAGCATGCCCACCCTATCGGACCTGGTAGAGTGGGCAGATAACCTCAGAGAGACAATCCCACAAATAACCTGGTCCTGTGCCATTCAGGGATTTAAAGGTGATAACCAGCTCCTTGAATTGCATCCAGAAAAGAACTGGAAGACAGTACAGCTCCTGCAGCAGCAGTAAAACACAGGCAAACCACAGGGTGCCCAAAACTGCATGCGCCACTGCATTCTGGACCAGTTGTGATTTCTGGATGGTTTTCAAGGGCAGCCCCACATAGAATGCATTGCAGTAATCCAACTGGGAAGTGACTAGGGTGTGAGTGGCTGTGAGCAAGGCCTCACAGTCCAGGGATGGGTACAACTGGCGCACAAGATAAATCTGTGTAAAGGCTCCCCTAGCTACAGCTGCCACCTGCTCCTTGAGCAAGAGCTGTGAGTCCTATTTGAAATAGATACAGAAGGGTTCCTCAAGTCATTTTGAGAAAATAGTATTGAGTTGGCTCTCTCAAAATGAAGTTTAAAAATATTCCACCAAATTCAGTTAGAGGCAGGGTTACCCCCCCCCCTTTTCTCTTTCACCCCCCCTTTTCTCCCCCACTGGACCTGTGTTTTAGTTTTATATTTTAAACTCATTTGTATGTTTTAACTGACTGTACTTTATCCTCCTTATGCTGGTCTATGACCGTAATAAAGATTTGTTGTTTGTCAGTTAGAGGCAGATCAGAGGAGCATATTGATTCTGTACTGATACGGAGCTTAAATACTATTTCACAGAAATGATTCCACTACTTTCTCCAGCAGATTACTGCTCTGGATTGTTGCAGTACTGCATGAAGATGATTAGTTCCAAACTACTTAATATGGGTCATGTTGATTTTTTTTAAACAAAGGGGATGATTAAACTCCTGCACACAAGAGTTATAATTCATGAATTCCAACGATTCAATTCCCTTGCCTCACTTTATTACTTATATGACAAGCTAGTGGTCAGCAATGCTTGGTGCTGTCTAGACATGGATCCCCATACCTGTATGAACTGCAGAGATGGTTTGGGGAGGAGAAAAGTAAACCAAAACAAATCCTTTTTTCTAATTCTGTGCTTTGCTGATAAGGAGCCAGGAAAAGAAAATAGTTTTGCTTCTCACAGGACACTATGTACACAGTAGAAGGAGGGGAAGATATGAGGCTGGCATCAAGGAGGGGAAGCCTTAAAATTTCCAGACGTCACATCAAGATCAGAGAGGATTCCAGGGAGAAGAATTTGAGCAATGGAGGATCTGACTGGCATTGTTTAGTACAATGGCTAAACTGGATTAGACAGCTCTAGTAGCTGTTGAAGATGAACTGTTTCTTTTGGTTTCTATCCAGAGTAAGGATGGCTGGTAAATCTAAAATGGGCTGGGTAAAAAAGGTAAAGGTAAAGTTTCCCCCCGCACATTTGTGCAGTCGTGTCCGACTCTAGGGGCCGGTGCTCATCTCCGTTTGTTAGCCAAAGAGCCAGCGTTGTCCGAAGACGCTTCCACGGTCATGTGGCCGGCATGACACACGTGGAACGCTGTTACCCACGGAAGTGGTACCTATTTATCTACTTGCATTTGCATGCTTTCTAATTGCTAGGTTGGCAAGAGCTGGGGCTAGTGCGGGAGCTCACTCCGCACACAGGGCTAGGGATTCGAACCTCTGAACTTGCGATCTTCCAATCGACAAGCCTGGCGTCTTACCCGCTGAGCCTGGGTAACTGACTCTAATTAGGATTTAGGAGATGCTGGGTGAGACCAGGAGAGGTGTTCAAGGGCATAACCCTGGACAGAAGAATGCTGAAGGGAAAAAGTGTCATGAGGACATGCAGCTAGGTTCAGCTAGGGTTGAACGTGACAGAAGATAAGAAGAAACAAGATCAAAGGTTTGCTGGTCAAAGAATTAACCAGCCAGTCGCCTATCATCTCTTCAGGTTAAGAGCAGATGGTACAATGCCAACCAATTACAGTAAATAAGCCCTTTCCTTAGACCTAGAGAGGTAAATAGGTATACTGTAGTATCAGTCTGGAGGTGGGAAAATGCCTACTAAAGAATGCAAGCAAGTAATTGAAGTCAGTGAAAAGTGAAACTATTTGTACATTCTGATGAACCTTGGCTTATATCCAAACTGCTTATTTCTCTGTTTCTGAATAAAATAACAGAACAATCTGGAAGCCATGGGGTCTTGCTCTGCCCCCATCAGATCTTAAACTTATCTCTGTGTAACTCTGGTAATGATTTACTTTAATGAACAAAACATTCAGAGCATGCCACAAGAGCTTTATCTCCGCCTGCTTTATCACTTTCATGTACCACATATGGAAAAGGAACAGAAATCATGCCTTACTCATTGTTCAAAAGCGAAGCTGATTCTACAGTTTTAAGTGAATTTCCTCATCCCATGTGACACTATACAGTACACACAAACAGTCCACAAATAGTTGTGAAATCTACACAAAACCCCCCAACCAAATATAATGAATACATTTCAACTCTCCACTATCCCAGACCAAAAGTAAAGTTTAATATTTGAGATCCTTCCATAAAAAAGTGGTATACACTATACTGCAATATAAGCTTCTATTTCCTTCAGCTTGCAGGCTGCTCTACCTACCAAAAGAAAAACAAAAAACACCCAACTTTAATTGCTATTTATTTTCTTCTGCTTGTTCTGAACAGAGAAACTAATATGTATGTGTGGTTTACTGGGTTATCCTTGTTGTAAGTTTCATTTTTTCCTAGAAGCAGGAAATACTAATTGAAGTTTAGGGCATTTAAGGCTACTATGTGACATTGACATGATCTGTCAGTCTCTGGTCTACACGGATAGGTTCAAGAGCACTGGGGACAGTCCTTTATCACAGCTTCTGAGATGATATTCAGTACAGGTAGTCCTCGCTTAGTAACCACAACTGGGATCCGCAACTCTGTCACTAAGCGCCGCAGTCACTAAGTGGAAAATCACATGACCACGACAGGCTTATGACATCGCTTCCCCTTTGGTCATTAAGTGAAGCGCCACAGTCATTAAGCGAAACATCACATAACCGCGACTTACAATTTTACTTCCGCCTTCTCTATTAAGTCTGCTTGTTGCAAGCCAGTTGCAAAGCACACAAATGGCAATAACGTGACTGTGGGATGCTGTAATGGTCATAAATATGTGCCAGTTGCGGACTTCCAGTGGGGACCTGGCGGACTGAACAGCTCAGCGGGCAGAGCTGACAACGCGGCAGTTTTTTCAGGCTCAGGCAGGTTTTCCTGAAGCCCAGGAATGTTTTCCGGAAAAAGGAAAACACCAGGAATCACCCCATCTGCCCTCCAGACAGCTGCTTGTAGCCAGAAGATTGCAAACAGTGTTTTGCATTCGACTGGTAAGAGCTTAGCTGGGAGGCGGTGACGTTACCATTTTCCAAGCTGCACTGTAGCCTTAAAGGGACACTAAGACCGGCCACCCCATTTCTAAATCACCCAATTTATATTTCTTTTAAGTACGCGTACCTTAAGAGAGGCTTTCTACAGCAAGGAGAAGCTGGTTCTCTTGGTGTTTATTGTTATTTTTGGGATTACTTTTTAGAAATCCTTTCTATGTTTTGGACTTTGTTTTCCTTCTAAATATTAAGGAGGATTGAGAGTAAGTAATTTTCTCCCTGCTATTATTTTTGTACTAAATTTGAAGAAATTGGTATTTCCCTACACATTGAATCGGCTGATTTGAACCTTCAGTTTTCTGCTTCTACTTTCCCTGGGGAACTGTCTGCTTATCTCACTTTTGCTTGTGTAAACACATTCCAGAACTCTTCCATATCTTTGACTTTCGCTGATTAAGCTCCTACGGGGTGCCATAATCTACTGCGTGAGACATGGAGAATTTTAAACAGACTTTCTCTGACTTCCACTGAGATTTTAAACAGATTCTTTCTGATTCCTACCAAGTTTTTATGCAAGGCATTCAGGACATTGTGGAAAATATGAGGTCTAAAATGTGTCATCTGGTTGGGGATGTCATGGATGAAACTGAGGAATTTAACAGCGACAGAAATGTCTAAGAGTGAGATCGGGACTTCTGTTGAAATGCTGGATGAAGATCAGATAGTCGAGTTGGAGAAATTTAAGGGAGAGAGCGAGTTGCAAGCCATAAGTGAAATTGATCTTCTGATGGAACGCCATGGAAAAGAAGGGGTTATTATGTATGGGAGGTCTCCTGAAGAGAAGTCAGAGATTTTGAGGGGGGCAGTTGGGCTGTTCAATTTTTTAAAGAAAAAAGCTCTGTGAGCATTGTGGGGATATATAAATGCTCTGGTTTATTTTGAAGTGGGATAAGGGTTAAAGAATATTTTTCTGGATTGCTTTTAGGGTTTGGCTGATTTCATTTATCTTTAACGATTTGAATTAAGATTATTAAGGTATAATAATAAAAAAGTCTATTTGGATGGTTTTAGGTTTAATATGATTAAGATTATTAAAATTGTTGCATTATCAAGTATATCGCAGACTATATGTTTTTAGTTTGATTTTTATTATAGTAGACGGAAATGTATAGAATAGTAGTTGAAAGGAAATAATTAAATAAATGTTATCTTTGGGGGGAAGTTGTTTAGGAAGTGTGTGTGTGTGTGTGTGTGTGTGTGTGTGTATATATATATATATATATATATATATATATATATATATATATATATATATATATTCTTTTAATATAAGGGGAAGAAGTAACTGTATTTAGTGATTTTTACAATGTGCCAATGGAATGATTTATAGAAATAATGTGATTTTGCTTTAATATAGAGTAAGGGATTGATTATGGAAATGTTTGTATATCCTTGCTGTTAAAAGTTGGAAGTCACCTCTTTTTGTAACTTTGAAAGATTTTATCTTGTGTTTTCACACTTTTATATTTTTCTTTGTAGTTTTTTGTTTTTCTGTAGCTTTTATCTTTACTTGAAACTTAATAAAATTCTTATTAAAAATAAATAAATAAATGCGTGCCAGTTGAGAACTGCTCGAATGGTGATTACATGACCGCAGGATGCTGCGATGGTCATAAAGGCAAGGATTGCTCGCAAAGTTTTTTTTACACCATCGTAACTTCAAACGGTCGCTAAACGAGGCAGTTGGTAAGCGAGACTACCTGTAATGGTGTACAAAGCATTTTTAATTCAAAATACATTTTGAGTTAGAAATAGCTGTTCCTCATTTAAAAAGTGCTGTTTCAATCATTTTGGAAGTTTGGACTTGAATCATTTCCAAAATGATCAAAACAGCCTCTTTCAAATGCAAGACAGCCATTTTAGTCTTGAAAAGGATTGAATTCAAAATTATCTGAATCTGAAACATTTTGCAGAGCTGTATTATTTAGTCTTACACATAAATGCTATAATATCTGCTATCCCTACTAAAAAGCAGATCAGGGCCATGAAAACAATAGTATCTACTCATCTTCCCTTATGATATTCTCTGCCCAGCCACACTTAACTAAGCAACTTTTCATGCCCACTCACGTCTACCGTTTAATTACTGAGGTAGCATAAGGTAAAGTAAAGGTTCCCACACACAGTCGTGTCCAACTCTAGGGGGCGGTGCTCATCTCCGCTTGTTAGCTGAAGAGCCAGCGTTGTCCGAAGACGCTTCCGCGGTCATGTAGCCATCATGACGCGCGCGGAACGCTGTTACAATCCCACTGAAGTGGTACCTATTTATCTACTTGCATTTGCATGCTTTCGAATTGCTAGGTTGGCAAGAGGTGGGGCGAGTGCGGGAGCTCACTCCATCACGTGGGGCTATGGCAGAGCTTTCCAAACTGTGTCGGGACACGTTAGTGTGTCGGCTGCAGTGTCTGGGTGTGTCGCGGCTGCTGCTGCCTCCGAGCCCTGCCAGGATTCCACACAGGTCCTAGTGCCTGCCTTGTGCCTTGCTGCCTCCAAACCTGCCCTGCCAGGATTCCACGCAGGTCCTAGTGCCTGCCTTGTGCCTTGCTGCCTCCAAACCTGCTGTGATTCCGCGCAGGTCCTAGTGCCTGCTTTGTGCCCTGCTGTAAGAGTGTGTCACGAAATGATGCCCTGCTGTAAGAGTGTGTCGCGAAATGATGCATGTCTAAAAAGTGTGTCACCAACATGAAAAGTTTGGAAAGCTCTGGGCTAGGGTCTCGAACCTCTGAACTTGTGACCTTCCGATCGACAAGCCTGGCGTCTTAACCACTGAGCCATCGCGCCCCCTAAGATATTACATTTCAGTACAGAATTGGGTTTTTTTTATAATTACATAATTAAATTTATTAATATTTTTTTCTTCCTCTACAATTAAAAAAGCAGTCTGTGATAAAATTTGCAACAGTCATGTTCTTATGTCCCAGGGACCTTCAAACTAAATATTCAGCCACACAGATTTACAGCTGAATTGAAATATTGGATAGTAGAAAAAAATTGTTTTCATCACATGCAGACACAGAAAAAATCATGGGTATTAATGTTTCTTGAGTTACATGATTACTTAGCTGTACATCTGCTCTCTGTTTATTATTTCCAGAACAGAAAAATCTTCCTTTAAATTAATACTGTGTAAAAGATCCACTTAAAAACAAACAGAATAATATTTGGAATGCTATTATTACTTGGTATCTCTGAAATACAATTGTTTACACGCATCTGCATATTTCCTAAAGAAGGAAGAGGGCCTCATGAAATACCTTCAAGTATAAACAGGCCTGAAAACAATACAATTAAGATTTAACCTGGATTATGGGGAAAAATCCTAAAAACAAAACAAAACAAAAAGAATGGCACAGAAAAGGTATACAAAGGCAGGGATAAGAGAACCACCTCTTTGGAAATTTTTCTAGGATCAATTTTCAGCCTCAGCTAGTATACAGAGCACTAGAAAATCCCCTCATTATATCTGTAAGTATAAAAGCAATTACAACTGGTATTTCAGTTTTTAGTAAGAAAGTTCTCTACCTTCTGTCCTGCACTTAGCCAATGTGTTTGCGCTTTGAAACAGAACCAGAATTCTTATGAGAACGAAACATCTGGAAATGGTGTTCATGCAGGACTCCACATCATTACTGTTGGATCTCCTTTATTCTGTTCCTAAACCTGCCATTTAAGAATGGACACCCACTCCCCAGATTGAACTGAAAGTCCACATTTGACTACTTGCCATTCCAAGTTGCCACTGATCAAAATTGAGGGACTTTTCTGCATTGGATAGACCATCTGAAATGCCAGACAATTAAATGATTTTACATCAGTGTACTAAAAACACAAACAATACCAAAAGGTATTTTTTCTGTTCTGTTATTGCCACACTAAAGTGTCTCTTACTTCTCCAAGATCTATGGTACCTCTCTTTCAAACTGGGGGCAATTTCCCTTCAAAACAAAACCCAGAATAGGAGGCCATGTAATAGAAAGGAAGATGTAAGATGGGTGTCAAATTCCCTTAGCAATCATGTGGAGTTTCCAGTAGGCATTAATGCTCTATGTGGATACAACACAAAGAATTTCCTTGTAAATGTTCCTATTTGTTTTGGAAGAAGAAAAGAGAAATTTAGGATTAGTTAATGACTAAAAAGAATAGTTCTTCCTACAGTTACTGAGCTGACTACATGTACAACAGAGCAAAAAACTGTGAAAGCAAGACCATGGTAAACTGATCCATGTAACAGTCAGAACTTCTTTGCCCTGATGCATTAAGAGTATAAATTAAACAAAGTATTCACCAAATATTGGTCCAGATTTTTCTGGAATGTCTGTATATTAAAACATAATACATTTTGTATCTCCCCTATGCTAGGCATGTGATATTAAATGCAGATGTAAATATTTCCATTTCAGAAGGTTCTGTGGCTTTTGAACTTTGGTGTTGGATAAGTCTCTTGAGAATACCGTGAACAGCCAAGAAAACGAACACATGGATCATAGAACAAATCAATCCCGAGTTCTCAAAGCACAAATGACCAGGCTCAAATTATCATATTTTGGACCCATTCTGCAAAGACCCAGCTTCCATGACAAGTCCATAATGCTGGGAAAAGTAGAAGCAAAGAGAAGAAGAAGATGAGCAGCAACAAGGTGGATGGACTTAATTACAGCATGATGGATACACTGTTGGGGGACCTGAAGAACCAGGCTGGGGACTGATCATCCTGGAGAAGGTCTATCTATGTGAGTTGCTAAGAGTCAACACCTACTTGAGGGCACATAATATATCAATCAAAGCTGTTCAGAAACTAAATTGGGATCAGGAAAGACACACATATACAGAAGAAATCCAATATTGTATTATAACAAAACTATTCATATCAATGTACCTTCGCTTCCTCTTCATCATGCTGCCCTCCTCAAATCTGCTCTTAAAGGTGCCCCAATCTATAGAGATAGTTTGGTGAGTTCCCGTGATTTTACAGAGAATAAGAAGAAATTGCTTCCTTCCTATTCTTCTGAGATAAACAGTTTTGTCAGTTAGAGCAGGGGTACCCAACCTTTTTGGCACCAGGGACCGGTCGTGGAAGACAATTTTTCCATGGACCGGGGGGGCGGGGTTTGCAGGTGGGAGCCAATCGCGCGGACTACCACCGCTCACCTGCTGTGCGGCCCACTTCCTAACAGGCCGCGGCCCACAGGTTGGGGACCCCTGAGTTAGAAGAACTTTATTAATGTATCATAACTAAACAAAATTGTCCAATTTTTTTTTACAAGTTGATTCTGAATGTCATTTTAAATGGGCATATGGTTTCATTAAAAACAAAATACCATGATGGAACATTATTCAAGCTACATTTATCTAGAAGCTTTATATATGATATGCTACTGTTCTGCTCAGTCTGCATTCTATGGCAAATGATTTTTTTGAAAATGAACAGTAAATAAACTTAAATGTCTGACAAGTAACTGCTTCCAATTACCTAACTGTAATGTGATCATAAGATGAATAAGAATGCCTCCCAGTGCCTACTATATAAAACCAACTGGAGCAGATGCTTCAGACGGAAAACTCTGTCCATTGCATGTCCATGCCAACGGGATGTTTACAACAATTTATCTGCCTGCAACACTTTGATTTCAAAAACTAAAAGAGACAAAGAACAGTATTACATTTGCAACTAGTACTTCTGATTTCAAGACTCTTTAATCAAAAAACCTTCCTAACAATCTGGTTCACTTGCATATGGTTATTTTAACTGAATGCTATTCCATAGTTTCTGTGCCCTTAACAAATACTTAAAACAACATTCACTTTCAAATACTGGACCTACCGCGCTGAACATACAACGGGGAAGAGAATGATCCTGTTTAGCCCAGGCACCAAAATCATTTGGCTATCTCTACCTGACAGGAAGGGGAAATGAGCATAGAGAAGTTTTAAATTGCTACCACAACTGCTCATATGAACACTTTCTACATAGCTGGACAATAAAATGAAGACCTTACGTTAAGGTAACAGAAAGTAATACTCTTATACAGCTGCAGAACAGTGGACCTTGAAATCCAAAACAATAGCGGTTTTCTTAGCAGGATGAAGTGACCAATAACAAAGGAAGTAGGTCAAGCCCAGTAGAGAAGTCTATTCTAAGCAGCAGAAGCTCAGCATGGTCCCATCTTTCTCATCACCTGCTTCCTGCTACTTCTAATTAAAGATTCCAGGCATTGAACCGGGAATCAATACAATGCATGAGGAATGGCTATAAAGAAAAAGCACAGATGTATATTCCGAGATCTCATAAGGCAACATGAGAAATAAGAAGCAGGCATTTAACTCCAAGCCTTGTATGGGTTATTCAGAGCAATGTACATCAAATGGTAATTACACAACTGCTTTTTATTCAATATTTTCAGCCTAGCTGAAACTTTCAGAAATTTCTTCCTGTTTTACTTGTGGTTGGCAAAATTCTAAGACACACTTTGGACTGGGAGAGAGAATTTTTCCTAACAGGAAAAATGTATTAATAAGAGCATTTATATAAGCAGCCTCAGCTTAAAGTCTGAATAAATGATGTGACTGATAACTGATTGCCATCAAACATCTCTAAATTGGGGGTGGGGGGAATGTGGCAAAGTGAGTAGAAAGATCTGAATTGGAGATATGTGGTTGGGAATCTGGATTAACCTTTTATCCTATGAAAACAATGATAGTCACGCCTCCCAAAACTGTCCTCTTATGGTTTAAAGACGTGTCTGTAATAATTATATATACACATTAGGATGTAAAGCTGTAGAGTTTTAACATTGGCAGCATTGGTGGCAGATTGTTATACCATTAAAACAATAAAATTAGTTGGGCAATAAATTGAATCCAATTTCCATTTTGTTTTTGGATTCTGCTAGCTAGACTGCTCCTCTTTCCTTTTATGTATAAATCATTTGGGTAAATAGGCATACAGTACAAAACATATTTTAAGACTTTAAAAGGAAACATACGACTTAGTCTTTATAACCAAGAAGGCTCCCGCGGTTTAAAAGACAGCATTTTGTAAAATCCTGTGCTTGAGGAAGATCTTGTCATTTGTACTTTATAAGAATTTCCACTCATTATGGATGTGAGAATCTTTTTTTAATCAAATCTCTATATTAGACAGATTTAGCAAAGCATACTTGAAAAAAAGGAGCAGCTAATCCTTGCAAAGCATGGAAACAACTATTACTCGGCTGAATTTAGTAAACTAAAAGAAAACTAACACATCCTTCTATAAATAGAAGCATATCCTTTCATTTATACTGTAATTTTTTTACAGAACAACTAGCATCCTGTTTTCTCTAAGTAAATGCAGCTATGAAATTAGTATGCAAGCTTTGTTTCCACATATTCCTTATAATTTATACCTTCCAATTTTGCAAGTATTCTATTTTGGGGAGCATTTGTTGTTGAACTGCTAATTCCTGTTTTATGGATATGGGCTGAATTCCTTTCTCTTAGCCTTACCTTAGAAGAAAATATGCCTGTCCTCATCATTCAACTATCACAAAACCTATAGAGCAGGTATATGTCACACAACATCCTATAATATGCTCCTTTTTAAACATACACAAAAGTGTTCAGAACCTTTAAAATAATGCAAATATTCCTTTGAAAAATTCAGACAAATAGCTTGCAGTATTTCTCTTTTCAAACCTTTTCCTTTCTGCACACTTTTTTTAAAAAATATTGGGAAGTGGGGTGATTATAACCACCTCACACTTCCATTAACCATCATCTCATTATTCTTCTAATTTTATATGGGAGGACAGGGTTAAATATCATAATATCATAATATTAGATATCATTTCTAACATTATTTACCCTTGTCATTATCTAATCTCATACAGTATTTCAGTCCTATATCCTCACTTTCACTGGGGCAGAAAGTAAGCTATGCCCACAATAAAAAGAGGAACAAGCAGAAATATTCAGAAAATGCATGTATTTGTGTGTATGCACAAACACAGAAACACATAAAAACCCAAATGTAAGCATTAAAATGAAAATGGAAAAATAGAAATTCCAAATATTTAATTGCACACATTAAGATCTCTACGGGCCAAGGTGTGTGCCACATATATGAATTTGTGCTTTCCAAAGAATGCTCTATATGTTGAGCTTCAGTTTCCAGTGTCTCCCAGCCAGCATGGTCATGGGTCCAATGTTTCTGGGAGGCACCAAATTAGGGAAGGCTAGACTATATAACTTGAAGCAAGTCACTATCCCTCAGTTACTGTAAGAATATGCTATAAAGCCAAATAAAACTCTATAATGTATTTATATCAATATATTGGTGAATTCCTCTCCCTTGACATTTTGCTGCATTTTTGTGTCACCACAATTCCAGGCAGTTCCTGGCAATCCATATAATACAGTCGTATAAAGCTGCCTACAAACATTAGTACATACAGTTGCAATCGAAATCATTCAGCCCCCTTTGCAAATCAGGTTTATTGTCAAAATTTACAGACTTTCAGCTGTTTGCAATGAACAAATCAAACTAAAGCAATTGAAATAGCTCAACACAATGAATGCTTCAAGTGGTTTCCCCAAATTCAACCGGAAATGCAACTTATAATGACTTCTCCAATCTCAAAATTATTCAACCCCTGAATAGAATCCATCACAACAGCACACATACTGTACAGTATGCAAAACAGGTGTTGTCTCAAGCACACCTGATGCAACTAATCAAGGGCTTCATTAGTTGCACCAGGTGTGCTTGAGCTGGAACACATGAAATGCCTGAACTGGCTAGGGGTTTGTTGAGCGTCACGTTTGACTACATGTTAGAAATATGGCTAAGTCAAAAGAATGGTCCAAAAAGGTAAGAGAAGAGATCATCGCCCTTCACAAACAAGGAACAGGATACAAAAAGATAGCGAAGGCACTGAATGTTCCTAGAGACACCGTTGGAAGCATAGTTCGCAAGTTCAAAGTTAAAGGAACAGTGGTTACACTACCTGGATGGGGCAGAAGAAGGAAGCTGTCAATGGCTGCAACCAGATTTCTGGGAAGGCAGGTTGAGAGAAACCCTCAAGTGACTGCAAAAGACCTGCAGCAAGACTTGGTGGCAACAGGCACTGAGGTTTCGGTGAGCACAGTAAGGCGCGTACTAAACACAGAAGGTTTCCATGACAGAACTCCAAGACGTACACCACTACTGACCCAAAAGCACAAGAAAAGTCGGCTCCAATATGCTCACAATCATATAAATAAGCCACAGAAGTTTTGGGATTCTGTTCTGTGGGGCGATGAAACAAAACTGGAACTTTTTGGCCCGATGGATCAGCGGTATGTCTGGAGGAACAAGAATGAAGCATATGTTGAAAAGAACACTCTGCCTACAGTTAAGCATGGTGGTGGCTCGGTGATGCTCTGGGGCTGCTTTGCCTCCTCTGGCACTGGAAACCTGCAGCGCATGGAAGGCAAGATGGATTCACTGAAGTATCAGGAAATCCTAGGAGAAAACGTCATGCCATCTGTAAGGAAGCTGAAGCTTAGGCATCATTGGACCTTCCAACAGGACAATGATCCCAAGCATACCTCAAATTCCACTAAGGCTTGGATGCAGAAGTAGTCCTGGAAGATTCTACAGTGGCCATCACGGTCACCTGACTTGAACCCCATAGAAAATCTCTGGTGGGATTTGAAGAAGGCAGTCGCAGCACGCAAACCCAAGAATATTACTGAACTGGAGGCCATTGCTCATGAGGAATGGGCTAGGATTCCTCAGGAACGCTGCCAGAAGCTGCTGTCTGGCTATGCATCTCGTTTGCAGCAGGTCATAACAGCAAAAGGGTGCTCTACTAAGTACTGAAGATGCTTGCCATGAAGGGGTTGAATAATTTTGAGACTGGAGAAGTCATTGTAAGTTGCATTTTCAGTTGAATTTGGGGAAACCACTTGAAGCATTTGTTGTGTTGAGCTATTTCAATTGCTTTTGTTTGATTTGTTCATTGCAAACAGCTGAAAGTCTGTAAATTTTGACAATAAACCTGATTTGCAATGGGGGTTGAATCATTTCAATTGCAACTGTAATTAGGTAATACAGATACATATTTATTCACAACTGATACAGAATGTTAAATTCAATATATCTAAGGCTATCAACACTGTTCCATAAAAAAATTAAAGGACAATTTAGTAATAAAAACAAACACTTTATTGAGAATTCTGTTCCAAATGTATGCAGAGAACATGCATACTCCTCCTTCTCCCCATCAGCCCCATTCTGTAAATATGCTATATTTTATACACACACACACACAGCCAAAACATACGCTCAAATATACATTATATTGAACAATTAAATCTCTGAAGTTATAAAGGCATAACACAAGTCTTGATTTTTATTTCTTTTTTTAAAGCAAACTATAGTTACAGCAGTGACTTGGCAATCGGCTTAATCAGCCCAGTAGGAATTAGAAGCCAATCAAGAGAGGCTTCTCCGAAACTCAAGCTATGCCTCATAGTTGGCACTGATACACAACATATCAGTTTTATGAAACATATAAAACAATCTTCTCTATAACAGATCTTTTCCTAAACTGGTTTATCAACGTTGTTTTCTTGACCACACCATAGAACAGAATCATGAGGGATTATGATAAGTAAACCCAATGCAGTACTGGTAACAATGGTAAGTACATTCCAGAAGGCTTTCTCTCTAGTCACTGCATATAGAATCTATTGCAAGCTCAATATTTCACAATATAGATTTAATAATCAATATATTTTGCATCAATTTGTTTTGAAACTGCTCCTAATATTTTATATGCACAAAGATCCTTGAGGTCAATATCAATCCCACCTGCTCAAATATGCAAGTTCATTTGATTGTTCGTTTTTAACATAAAGATTTAAAATTCAAGTCCACACCATAAGGATATTTCTGAATCTGCTTTGTGGAGACCTTTCAATAAGATATTTTCACACTTATGTGAATCATATGAAAAGCTATCCAGAAGCACTTTACTTTAAATAATTTAGTGTTAAAGCTTTTCTACAACCCCTAAGTTATACCAGTTTACTACTGAAAAGTATACTGCACTGTTGGGAGACCTGAAAGAACTGATTAGGGATAGATCATCATGGAGAAAATCTATCTATGTGGTCGCTAGGAGTCAAAAATGACTTGATGGCACATAATCAATTAAAAAAACTTGAAAGATGGCTTGTGCTAACCTTTAGCAAAGTTTTCAAGTTTCATGACCAGGCAATAGCATTATCTTGGAAACATCTGGATCTTATCTTCATTCTTTTGCAATAAATAGGTAAAGGTAAAGGTTCCCCCCGCACATTTGTGCAGTCGTGTCTGACTCTAGGGGCCGGTGCTCATCTCCGTTTCTTAGCCGAAGAGCCAGCACTGTCCGAAGACGCTTCTGCGGTCATGTGGCCAGCATGACGCGCGCGGAACGCTGTTACCATCCTATTCTGCTCATTGGCTAAAGCCCTCAATGGTCTCCCACCTAAGTACCAAGGCCAAATTCTGCTTAGCTTCCAAGCCCAAATAAAGTTGGCCAGGTGCTGCGACCTAATTTAAAGGCATTAAACCCTAAATATAAGTAAAATATTGAAATATTGAATGAAGTAAAATATTGAAACTCAACATTAAAAAAACCCAGATCATAGCATCTGGTCCCATCACTTCTTGGCAAATAGAAGGGGAAGAAATGGAAGCAGTGACAGATTTTATTTTCTTGGGCTCCAAGATCACCGCAGACGGTGACTGCAGCCATGAAATTAAAAGACACTTGCTCCTTGGGAGGAAAGCTATGGCAAACCTAGACAGCATATTAAAAAGCAGAGACATCACCTTGCCGACAAAGGTCCGTATAGTTAAAGCTATGGTTTTTCCAGTAGTAATGTATGGCTGTGAGAGTTGGACCATAAGGAAGGCTGAGCGCCGAAGAATTGATGCTTTCGAACTGTGGTGCTGGAGAAGACTCTTGAGAGTCCCTTGGTCTGCAAGGAGGTCAAATCAGTCAATCCTAGAGAAAATCAACCCTGACTGCTCATTGGAAGGACAGATGCTGAAGCTGAAGCTCAAATACTTTGGCCACCTAATGCGAAGAGAGGACTCACTGGAAAAGACCCTGATGCTGGGAAAGACTGAAGGCAAAAGGAGAAGGGGACGGCAGAGGATGAGATGGTTAGATAGCATCACCGATGTAATGAACATGAATTTGAGTAAACTCCGAGAGACAGTGGAGGACAGGAAGGCCTGGCGTGCTATGATCCATGAGGTCACGAAGAGTCGGACATGACTAAACAACTGAACAACAACAACAAAATAAGTAAAATTATTACAGTGACATTCACAAACTAACACTGCTATCTTGGTACTGATAGCTTCATTAATAATGAAATGAATAATGAATTCATGCGTTAAATCCCATGTTATGTTTCAAGTCATAGGTGAAATAATTTAAATGTCAGTTTCATGCCAGAATATCCCTTAAGACAGAGGTTTCCAAACTGTGTGTCGCGACACAAAAGTGTGTCGCCACACCACCCGGAAGTGGCGGCGCGCACGTGCACGGTGGCAGCGGCAGCCGCCGCCGTGCACGTGCACGCTGCCGCACGCCCCCCGCGCCGCCGCCGCACGTCCCCCCGCACCGCCGCCGTGCACGCGCACGCCGCCGCACGCTCTCCTGTGTCGCCGCCGTGCGCACGCGCCGCCGCCGCACCACTGCTCATGTGTCGCCAGCGGCAGCACTTTGGAAACCCCTGCCTTAAGAAGATCACCTTAAAGTCAAGTGATAGGGAAGAGTAAAATCCCATTTTACTTGTTTCTGAATATAACACATTCTGATGTCAGAGTTTTATATATGTATGTATTATGTATTTACTTACTGGATAAAAGGCTGTACTATCTACACCAAATAAAGAGGGAGAGAGGGAAACAGCTCCACAAAGCCAGACTGGAACCCAGGAACAATTCACTGCATGACAGACATATCTGAGAAAAGAACGTTTTATGTTGTCACCTATTGCACCCCACTCTATTATAAGACCTAAAGATGTCAGACAAAACATTAAAGATTAAGCCAGTTGCTTGTTTTCCACTGTGATACCTCATCATCCATCACCACCCTTCATTATTCTACATAGAATAAATAGGTAAAATCCTATCTGCATAGTGATGAGACAATTTCCAATAAATTAAAAATAAACATTTCCCTTGCTTATTTGGAGAGCTAAAAGTTAAAGTAGTTCATAACCCTATCAAGTGCATCTATCTTGAACATAAGCAGTTTGAAAAAAATGATATCTGAAAACATATTTTTTCAGATTTCTTCTGATTTGACCCCTCATAATTCTAAACTAAGAAGAAGAAAACTAAACATTCCACTAGAAATTTTTTAAAGAAAATCAGTCCATTTCTTGCTCACCAGTGCTATCATCATTTTTGTCATCAAACCCTCTTTTTTAACTTCATAATTACAATATACTAAATTAAAAAAACAGTGGGGGGAAAATTACTGCAAACACATTTTCCACAAGCTGAACAAACTACATTGTAAAACAGAGTATTGTAATTCTAAGTGGTATCACTCTTGGATATACAGTAGTATTTCACTACTACAAAAGAAACCTAGATTAAAAGCATAAATAAAAATGAATGAATGAATGAATAGAAGCATTGTAGTGATACTCCAAAATAATAGCATTACAATGCAAAATCCCAGCTACTTACCTCCTGAAAATAAGCAAGAGTTTCCCCATGCATCAAGCTACATCTACTTGGATAATAAAAAAGGGGAGGGAAAAAGAAGCTTAAGAACTATCCCAACAAAAACACTCTTTCATCAGGAACCCCCGAGGGGAGATGTTGAGTAAACTTTTCAAGCTGTACCCATTCACCAAACAAAGCCTGTCTATTGCTAACCTGCAATGTTGCAAAGGCTGAAGTTTCAGCTGCTGCTTGAGGTGATGTGATTTCCAAATATGCCATAAATAAATTTGCTCTGGGTTGAATTTTGGCAAGCTGAGAATCTTCCACCACCATCTCCTATTATTTTGTTGGCTGATTTTCAGGGTAAGAAACTACAGAAAGAAGAGCTATCTGTTCAGAGGATGGAAAAGGATTAAAAACACAAGGACCACACTGCTATAAATGCAGAGAGCAGAGGCCAGGTGTTTTTCTAGGCCAAGTAATTCTTAGGTGTGTTCCTTTTTATCCCAAGCAAAAGAGTCTTGTTTCTCAAGCCTACAATGCTCTTATGATTCACTAGATGTATTCATAGCTACAATACCTGAACTGGAAAAGGCTGGAAGAGCAGGATCAGGGCAATGCTTGCACAATTATGCAGGAACAAAAGGATTTCTTAACATGCTGATAAGCATCACAGCTTCATATAATGTTTAGCCATTCAGATAAGCAAAGAGCAGAATTCAAAAAGAGAAAAATAGACTTAGGAAAAATGATCCTACAAAGTAATTTTATTAGAACAATAATGAATAGCAGGAAATGCTTAAAAGTTAGATTGGTGATTCAAGGCAGTTCTCTTAAGACGACCAGAAAGAGAATCACAGCCACAATGAAGGTTAATGAGGTTAATTTCTGCAAATATAAAAATGATGGTTCTCTCTATTTTGTTCAATGTGTATTTTGGTATGAAACAGTGTCACCATACCATCTGACATTCCATATGAACCTAAAGGTGCTTAAGTATGCATGTCATTCTGTGTGGTTTCAATCATCTCTCCTCTTTGGGAAAAACAAAATATTTAGCAAGAATTTTGAATTGTACACTGCCTTGTTTTTATATTTACTGGTCACAGAGTATCACCACATTTGAGACTTGCAAGTGTCTCAATCTAGGAACTAAAACCAGTGCTGTGCTGAGAGCCAATTCTAATGTTCTCGATTCATCATCACAATGGCAACAATGAAAAAGACTTTTTGCTAACAGGACAGTAACAGATGAAGATGGATTGCAATGCCACCCACTTGGCCCATTATCTGTGCTCCTGCACTACAGTATATAGCCAATGTCTGTAATTGTGAGTTGCAACACAAATCACAGAAAGGAGCATACAAAAGTTTCCTTTCCTCCTCTTCTCAAATTGTCCAGTTGAGATTATTTACACTGGGAGTTTTTACCAGGATCTCTGAACTACCTGAAGGGAGAAGACAACTGCAGAAATTCAGCAGTGGCTTTTAGTTCAGTTGTCTGGGGTAGAAAATGAACAAGGACCAACCAGCGGAACTAAGCAACTGCTATAAGCCACCTGTTCTTGCTTGTTCCTTCTTTACAGAAGACCAGTGATTTAATAAAATTGAAGGGTTTTTTAAAGTTCTTTTACCAACATTCTATTAGCAGAAACCTTGAACACGTTCACCTGCTCACAAGACTAGAAACATTAACCTACCTAATCTTTTATTCAGAGAGCGTGAGCAAATAACCTGATGAAGATGAAGCAATTATATTAAGCATATGGGACAAGAGCATCAAATATTCTTCTCCTTGATTTTTCTGATTTAACTTGGCATTTGAAAAACATCTATAGGTAAATGGAATTAGAATTCATAAAATCAATGCACTGACCACCCAGGGAAATTATTTATGCTCTACTGACTTTAAAGGGGGATACGGTTGCAAGTTTCCCATAACGTTTCTGATAAGATGTAAATAACTGAACCTGAAATGGCAAATTATTACCCAACCTTGCTTCATTACTTATGCTTATTTCATATTGACTTGCATAATAGCTTAACAAGCGGGAACTGTGCTTTCCCTGGTTTTATGATATTTTCCAAAAGGGACTGAATTTCTATGATGGAAAAAGAGCATATTGTGGCAAGCCTAACCCCTTACAATGGAGCATCATCTGTTTTTAAAGTATCTGTCATGTGAGGAGGCGTACATGCTTTTTCCTATGCATACGAGCAACTGGCATATGAGGAATCTTGCTAACGTAATGAACAGTGCTGTAAAGGCAGGGCAGAAGAGGCTACTCCACATCCCTTGGACAACACAGCATTTTTTGCTGAATTAACTGCATTTACAAGAAATGGCTCAGTGGTTAAGACGCCAGGCTTGTCGATCGGGAGGTCAGCAGTTCAAATCCCTAGCCCCACATGACGGAGTGAGCTCCCGCACCCGCCCCAGCTCCTGCCAACCTAGCAATTCAAAAGCATGCAAATGCAAGTAGATAAATAGGTACCACTTTGGTGGGATGGTAACAGCGTTCCACGCACGTCATGCCAGCCACATGACCGCGGAAGCGTCTTCAGACAGCGATGGCTCTTCGGCTAAGAAACGGAGATGAGCACCGGCCCCTAGAGTCGGACACGACTGTGCAGGGGAAAACCTTTACCTTTTTTACAAGAAAAACTATCCTCTATACATTCACAGCAGAAGTCTACCCAAATTCAAGCAGGAATGGTTCCCTTATATACAACATACCACGCAGCAAAGCAAGCTTAGATTATTTAAAATACGTTTTTTGAAGAAAAAGAGAAATTATTTTAAAATAATTTAAAACTATTTCCAATATAAATGAGCAATAATCGCAGATGTCCAAAACACAGTATAAAAAATTTAAAGTAACAAGTAAAGGTTGAGAAAAAAAGAAGGGGGAAAGAGGGGGGGTTACTAGAATGCTTTTTCCTATGTTTTTTCTTTTCTTTGTTTTGCCTTTTAAATTTTTCTGTAATCATATTTGCACTTTAACCTTCGTTCTAGTATGGTTTAATTTATGTACAGTACTGTGCAAAAGTTTTAGGCAAGTGTGAAAAAATGCTGTAAAGTAAGAATGCTTTCAAAAATACAGTACAGTATATATTGTAATTGTTTATGTTTACCAATTTACAAAATGCAAAGTAAGTGAACAGAAGAGAAATCCAAATCAAATCAATATTTGGTGTGACCACCCTTTGCCTTCAAAACAGCATCAACTCTTCTAGGTACACTTGCACACAGTTTTTGAAGGAACTTGGCAGGTAGGTTGTTCCAAACATCTTGGAGAACTAACCACAGATCTCCTGTGGATGTAGGCTGCCTCAAATCCTTCTGTCTCTTCATGTAATCCCAGACAGACTCGATGATGTTGAGATCAGGGCTCTGTGGGGGCCAAACCATCACTTCCAGGACTCCTTGTTCTTCTTTACACTGAAGATAGTTCTTAATGACATTGGCTGTATGTTTGGGGTCATTGTCCTGCTGCAGAATAAATTTGGGGCCAATCACACGCCTCCCTGATGGTATGGCATGATGGATAAGTATCTGCCTGTATTTCTCAGCATTGAGGACACCATTGATCCTGACCAAATCTCCAACTCCATTTGCAGAAATGCAGCCCCAAACTTGCAAGGAACCTCCACCATGCTTCACTGTTGCCTGCAGACACTCATTATTGTACCGCTCTCCCGAACAAACTGCCTCCTTCTACAGCCAAATATTTCAACTTTTGACTCATCAGTCCAGAGCACCTGCTGCCATTTTTCTGCACCCCAGTTCCTACATTTTCATGCATAGTTGAGTCGCTTAGCCTTGTTTCCACGTTGAAGGTATGGCTTTTTGGCCACAATTCTTCCATGAAGACCACTTCTGGCCAGACTTCTCCGGACAGTAGATGGGTGTACCTGGGTCCCACTGGCTTCCGCCAGTTCTGTGCTGATGGCACTGCTGGACATCTTCCGATATCAAAGGGAAGTAAGCATGATGTGTCTTTCATCTGCTGCATTAAATTTCCTTGGCCGACCACTGCGTGTACAGTCCTCAACGTTGCCAGTTTCTTTGTGCTTCTTCAAAAGAGCTTGAACAGCACATCTTGAAACCCCAGTCTTTGAGATTTTTGCCTGGGAGAGACCTTGCTGATGCAGTATAACTACCTTGTGTCTTGTTGCTGTGCTCAGTTTTGCCATGGTGTATGACCTGTGACATGGAACTCTTCCACAACCTCACCGTAGTGGCAGAGTTTGGCTGTTCCTCACCCAGTTTTAAGCCTCCTACACAGCTGTTTCTGTCTCAGTTAATGACTGTGTTTCGAACTACATATGACATTGATGATCATTAGCACCTGCTTGGTATAATTTGTTAATCATACACCTGACTCTAATCCTGTAAGATCCCTGACTTTGTGCAAGTGTACAAAGTGTGCAAGTGTAAGACTTGATGCTGTTTTGAAGGCAAAGGGTAGTCACACCAAATATTGATTTGATTTGGATTTCTCTTCTGTTCGCTCACTTTGCATTTTGTAAATTGATAAACATCAACAATTACTATATATTTTTTGAAAGCATTCTTACTTTACAGCATTTTTTCACACCTGCCTAAAACTTTTGCACAGTACTGTATATGTATTCCTTTTCCTCTTCTTTGTTTTTGCTTTCTTTGTCCTTTTACTTAATCAGTAAAATAAAGATGTCGTTTCTTATTTTGTTCTTACATGCCATACCAAAAACATCCGGGTGCTTTTCAAAAATACAGGCCTTATTTACGGATTCCTTCTGAACTTACTATAACTTACATAAATATATGAATATATACAAGGGTTGCATGAAAAGTAATGCCTCCAATGTTGAAAGTCACCAACAGATGGCAGTACTGACACGCTAAAAACTCTGACATGTTCTTTAGTATGTGTTCATTTCAGTGGGCAGGAAGTTGCTATTATTAATGAAATGCCTGCAGCAAGTCAGTGCACTTCAAGCAACTTGCCTTCATTGAATTTCTGATTGCTGAAGAGGCCCTCCAATTGAAAATCACTCCTGAATTAAGGTTGCTAGGCTAAAAAATGTGACAATGGTGAACCGAAAAGAGCTGATTGGTGTGATCAAGAACAAAGTGGACAACCTGTGACAGCTACTGACAAGTTTCACAGGAAAAAGTCTGATGAACTTATTAGAGGCAATTGTGGATCACTCAAAGAGAATTTGCCCTCAAGCTTAGCACTTCACAGGAATTTGTGGGTCATGTTATTGATGTTCAATATCAGAAAGTTTGTGCAAGATGGGTTCCTCACATGCTGACCACAGAGATGAAAGCTTCAAGAGTTGAAGTTTTCCAGCAATTGTTGTCACACTAAATGAATGAAGGTAAGGAATTTCTTTACAGCGTTGTTCCAGCCGATGAAACATGGACTCATCATTATGACTCAGAAATGAAGCGTCAGTCTATGTAGTATCATCATAAACACTCACCTGCAGGGAAAAAAAAATCAAAACCCAGGCTTCTGCAGGAAAATTCATGGTTAGAGTTTTTGGGGATCCAGAAGGTATTGTTCACATGAATTTCCTTGAACCTGACACCCCTATCAACTCAGAGCCCTATACTGCAACACTCAAAACTTTGAAAGAATGATTAAGAGAGTTCAGAAGGGAGGACATTTTGCTGCAATGCTAGGCCTCACATCTCATGAGCCACCCAATAGGCAATTCCAGTGTTCGATCTCACCATCTTACCTCATTCACCATACAGCCCAGACTTGGTGTCATACAATTTCCACCTTTTCCCAAAATTGTAGGAATAGCTTTGTGGGCATGAGTTTGACTCA
This sequence comes from Charina bottae, assembly GCA_023362775.1. Taxonomy (NCBI): domain Eukaryota; kingdom Metazoa; phylum Chordata; class Lepidosauria; order Squamata; family Charinaidae; genus Charina; species Charina bottae. Next base: position 239,867,403 of record JALMGJ010000001.1, read on the forward strand.
AATGAATAGGTGGAAAAGACTGTCCGAACCTGATTGAAAAGACAAAGTGTGGAGTTCTTTCATGGTGGCTTTAAGAATTTTGTCCATAGTTGGTAGGAGTGTACAGTGAATGGTAGCGATTATGTGAAGAAGTAATTACAGGTAACAAAGAGCTCATTTCAAAGATTATTTTCCTATATCATTTATTAAAATATCCCTCTTAACTAAAGTTATGGAGGCAGAGACATTACTTTTCATTCAACCCTCAAATATCACATTCTTTACCCTTTTAAATTCTGCTTCATGTAACTATGCCCACAACTCAGATGACAATGAGTAATTTGGTATGATAAAGTAGAGTGGCATTTTCAAGCACATCATTAGTTGAGTGTCTTGGACATATGAGATTACCTACAGGAAAATGCAATTTCTTCTACCCTGTAAGCATCCCTTTTTTTTTCATTAAACGGCTTTCAAAGAAATATCTAAAAAACAGCAGCTTACCAAAAATCTATATGAACACACTGTTATGCAAATGAAATTGATTAACTGAGAAGAACTCAAAATAGTACAAGGATCAGTAAACCTGGTGGATTCTCCCCAGCACCTTCACCTGCTGATTAGGTAAGGGAGTAATAGAGAAGTAATGGGGGGGAGAGAAAATGTGTAGTTTTTTCCTTAACTCTTTCTTTCCTTCCTTCACATCTCTAGCCTGAAGCTCACACTCCCGATTCAGGATAATTACAAATGCTTACTAGTTAGGTGTAAAAAAAATGCTTATCTTCTGGCTCTATCTGTAGTTGATCAACAAGGATTCCTGACTCAAAATTATTTAACAATCGTAACAAGATTGTTCCTATTTTAAACTACTCTGGAACTAGAAAATGTACCTGTAAAGATGATGTGTAAACTGCATTTGAGTTCCAAAAATTCACAATCTTTCCACACACCGATGTCTGAATTATAGATCTCAGAATTATTGAATTCTGAGCATCTAAGCATTGAATTGTAAGCATCAGGATCAAAAGATGGGTGGATTCTGGTGGATCACAGAGTTCTATGTTATGTGCAAGCTTGACATTTGTTCTCTCCACCCTGAAGGCAAAAAAGAAATGGATGTTTGCTTCATAAGAGAGTCCCTTTGCATGATGATGTCAGATATAATGTCAGAGAGAGCCAGTTTGGTCTAGTGGTTAAGTTGCTGGGCTAGAAACCAGGAGTCTGTGAGTTCTAGTCCCGCCTTAGGCATGAAAGCCTGCTCGGTGACCTTGGGCCAGTCACTCTCTCTCAGCCCAACTCACCTCACAGGGTTGTTGTTATGGGGAAAATAGGAGGAGGAAGGAGTATTAGGTATGTTTGCCGCCTTGAGTTATTTATAAAAATAATAAAGGTGGGATAGAAAATAAATAAATAAAATAAATAAATAAATAAATATCAAGTGTATTGACAAAAATAGACTGTAGTGCATCTATTTTGCCCTATATGAAGTCAACACCCCTTTCCAAACGGCATTCTGAAGGAAAAACATAAATTCAATCCATCACACTGCCAAAAGCACTTTTCTAATATAGGAACAAATGATCAACTGGATTATATTTCATTCTAAATACATACTACAGGATACATCTATCTGATTTCTAATACATTTGTATGAGAAGCTGAGCCTGTCTTGTTTTGTGTTTTGGGTTATACCAGGACTAGGCAAGAGAGGATTTTTGAAGCTGCTGCTCTAAATGAAGTTGTCATGGTTAACTGGTACAATGACAGGAGAATTCAAGAAACAGCACTACATATTATAAATACTGATGGGAGCCTTACTCTTAAAGCAAGGCAACACACAGTCTTTTATAGTGAATAATATTCAAGACCCTGCACTCATGTGAAAAATGCTAGGAATAAAAAAAATTCAATGACTTACAGTATGTAATGCAAGCCACATCCCAAAGGGCACAATGTTTTGATAAACCACCAGGCAGTGCCAGATTAGGTTTATTTTATTTTACTATTCTGTACATATTTTATTAGAACGCATAAGTGAGCATTAAGAATTGTTGCTTCTCATAAATGTTCCTAACAATGAATTTAAGAGATTTTTTTCCTGTATTTTTCAGAAAACCTGGGAAATTAGGCTTGTTTCGCACAACAGCTTTATGTAATTAAAAACATAACGGCTACAGCTCCCCAGCAAGTGTTTTTATTTGCCAGCATGTCATATTGACTGCTCTGTTTCAAGAACTTTATGCATAATGTGGTTCATATAAATCATGGCCTGTGCACCACCATTGCAGAAACCTTTAAAGGGTTGTCAGCTAGATGTGTAGCAAGGAGATCTCCCTTGGGTTATTGGTTATTTAGATGAAGTCTTCTAGTCAGGTTTGACTCCTAGTGATTTTATGAACACGTCTCTGTACTTCTCCTGGCAAGAATACAGAACTATTTTGCCACTGCTTTGGTGGGATGGTTTATTTAACTTACTGGGGGTTGCTAGTGGCCTCCCATCCAAGTAGTGACCAGAACAAACTTGCTTAGCTTTTTGAGATCATCCAGGTCAGCTAGATGCTGCCACCTATTGTAAGAAGCTGACAACATACTATTATTGTATAAAGTGCAAGTTGTATTTTTCAAAGCCTGTTTGGGCAAAGACATTGTTATTTATGTTTAATAGCACCCTGGTTAACATTAAAGTTCACTTTTATGCAAACGTTAATAGCCCTGTTTTAAATATTGTGCCACTTTGGCCCCTCTGTCATCTGTACAGGTTGCTTCAATTGGCCCCATCAACTACTTAGCTTCCTGACAGTTTCAACTATTTACTGTAGAAGTGGGCTCCATTTTCAGACTCAACAGCCCAAGGTGTTCTCTCTCTTGAGCTAATATTTCATTCAACCTGGTGAAGGGGAAGGAGAATTAAGAAGCAGATTCACTTGTGTTTAGAAGTAAAAATCACAGTGAACACCTGAGTAAGATTTGAGTATTTTCTGCTCTCTTGTTATTACCAATGCATTTTAAAATGCAGCAGTTGCAAAAGCAAAAAAAAAGTAATGAACTTGGTCATATAAATATATTAGCAAAATGGGACTGGATATTAAAAGTAACACTGCTCAGGATCCTAATTTAATTAAGCAGAATGTTAAATCGTTTGGCTAGAGCAGAAGTTCTTTAATCACTGGAATTTTAAGAAATGTCAAAGCATGATTACTCTTAGACTAACACAGAACAAGCATTGTTCATACTGTTCTGGAGCTGTTCAAAGAAACCTTTAAACTACGACTGAGACACATTTCCCATAATAACATGAAGTAATTATATTCTGGCATTACAATGGCAAACATTATTTGCTGTCTCATTTTATCTATCAAATCATTTGCCAAATATCATCTTATCTTACCAACTATTAGTCATACATATGTGCTAATGGTTATTATATTACAATGTATATTAGGTGCGTTTTTTCAGGGCCTGTTGGAAAATACTCTAGGAAAAAAACACTTTGAAAATGCTCTGGTAATGAGGAAGTAACTTTCTCTGTGGTTAGTCTTATTGATCTTTTGTATAATTATGCTTCAGGTATTGGACTAGATTATCCAGTAATTTGATATTCATGTGTTATTCCAAATAGTTTGGAATAACTACTGCGGGGTAATAAATCTCTATTTAATAAATAGAGAGCCAATTTGGTGTAGTGGTTAAAGCACCAGGTTAGAAACCAGGAGACCATGAGTTCTAGTCCTACCTTAGGGACAAAGCCAGCTGGGTGACCTTGGTTCAGTCACACTCTCAGCCCTAGGAAGGACGCAAGGGTAAACAAAATCTTGCCAAGAAAACTGTAGGAACATGTCCAGGCAGTTGCCAGGAGTCAACACTGATTTGAAGGCACCAAAAAATATTTTTTTAATAGCTGAATATTATTTCTGGATTGTAATTGATATAAGCCTGGACCCATCACTGCAGCTCTGCACTGTTCCAGGTGAGTCTTAGAACCTCATTACTCCCCATTGCTAGCTTCAGGCTGAATGTCAAGAGAGGATTTGCAGGCACATGACCTGAAGGTAATACCAAAAGAAATAGAAAAAGATTAAAGTTTATTTTTTTCATAATGGTAATTATAATATTTGTTAAAAGAAATGCATACCTATAATTGTATGAATGCTTGGATCTAATTTTCAGCCTTTTCAAGTGGGCCTTGGGGTTCCAAAGTCCCAGAACTTCTGATCTAAACTGCCTTAATCCTAATTATCTAGGAAAGTAATACAATAACACTGAGAGTAATACAATAACAGTCAATAACTAACCTTGAGTGTGCCATCCTCAGGATGGAAGAGTAGGACGACAAACTGCAAGTACAAGGGCCACATTGCTTGTAATGCAGGGCTCCATTTAAAAGTCTTTTTCCTGATTTCACCCTCTTCCAAATTCTGCTCAGAAAAGCCATACATACCTTATCATTATTTACTACTATTTTAGTGCATCTTAGTTATGCTTACCGGAGAGAAATAAGATAAGACTTTCAAAAGATTGCTAAGTACTAAGAATGTGCTAAAAAGAGTGAAATGCATCCTTGAGAATTTTGCTTATCCTCAACTAAGTCAACAAAGCAAACTGTTTTTCATCATATTCAATTGCTGACATTCACATTCCTGGGGTAACACTTCTCAAAGAGATGGCAGTTCATCCCTTAATCTGTGAAGACATTTAGATTGCTTACAGAGAAAAAAAAAGCATACAGTAAAACATTTGGTATGTACAATATATAATTGTTCTCTTAAGCATAGCATACAATCACTTATTCTAAATACTGCATTTCACAGGCATGCTTCAATGTAAGTTTTTTACCTTTTTTAAAAATCCAGGCATACTCATACATTACAGAAAGCACCAACCTCCAAGCTACAGATACTGTATATGGAACAGATATCCAGAATCATGCTAGATTTAAACACATGCAAAAGGAAAATCACCAGTTTATCTTTCATGTGAAAGATTTGAGACCAATAGTGATAGTGGTTCTTAAACAGCATGCATTAAACTTCAGAAGCTCTGAGAGCCACTTTAGTCTAGTGGTTAAGGTGCTGGGCTAGAAACCAGGAGACTGTGAGTTCTAGTCCCGCCTTAGGCATGAAAGCCGGCTGGGTGACCTTGGGCCAGTCACTCTCTCTCAGCCCAACTCACCTCACAGGGTTGTTGTTGTGGGGAAAATAGGAGGAGGAAGGAGTATTAGGTATGTTCACCGCCTTGAGTTATTTATAAAAATAATAAAGGCGGGATAAAAACTAAATAAATAAATAAAATAAAAACAATTATTGATACCATATGAAGATTCCTAAATAATCTTTATTAATCTGTATGTAACAGCAACAACATCTAAATGAAGAAAGAATACTTCAGGACCTGTCAATAAAACCTGATGTGCAATTTGTTAAGTACTACAAAGAGACATAGAATAGCTATAGTGAATATAGATATATGTGGAAGGGGACAATAAAAGAACTAGGAATTAATTATACATCCATTGGATCTCACTGAACCCATCCTACTGCAGAAAGCTCACTTTCGAAATTATTTTGTAGATTATTTTATATTGTTTCAAAAAATGGCAGGACCTGACCAGCTTTATCAGTATTTGGAACTTAAGTAGGATGTGTTTGGTATTTGGATGACAGACGAATACCAAGGCTAGACAAGAAAAAAAATCATGGTAGAAGTCAATGGCAAACCATGTCCATACTGTTGCCAAGAAAACTGCATACTGTAGTTATTTCAAGGCAGCTTTTACCTTTCTTATATAGCATTCATTTTCTTACTGTGAGTGTGTAAGTGTTCCTTTTCTTATATTAATTACACTACTTTCCTTTAATTTTTTAAAAGTTCTTTAACGTTTTTCTAAAGTTTTTAGTTACTACAAAAAGCTTTAAGTTTAAAACAGTGCTTTACAGTACTTTTTCTAATTGTATTCATACTTAAAAGCAATTCACCAAGTATTAAAATACCAACACACTAAGAAGTAAAATAAGTTTTTCAAATATAAAAGGCCTAATCATGAACTGTTTGAACTCCAAGGAAGAACATCTTAATACAGTAGTCCTTGCTTACCAACCATTTGTTTAGCGACCATACAGTTATGACGGCGCTGAAAAAGGAGATTTACGACCAGTTCTTGAACTTGCAGCTGTCACAGCATCCCTGTGTCACGTGATCGCAATTTGGGTGCTTGGCAACTGGCGCACATTTACAGCAGTCACAGCGTCCTGTGGCCACATGATCGCCATTTGCGACCTTCACAGCTGGCTTCTGACAAGAAAAGTCAAGTCAATGGGAAGCTGGCAAAAAATCATATTCTTTTGATGTTGCATTTAACAACTGTGATGATTCGCTTAATGATCATAGCCGGAAGGTGATGTCGTAAATTGGGCCCAGTCACGTTTCATTTTATGACTGCGTCACTTAGCGACAGTGTTGCCGGTCCCAAATGCAGTCAGTAGGTGAGGACTACCTGTATTAAAGACTCCTCTGAGTCAAGCTCAAGTTTTGGTGACTTCACGGACACATCCCTGTAGTTTTCCTGATAACTATACAGAAATAGTTTGCCATTTCCTTATTCTAAGATATTTTTTTTATTTCTCAGTTTAACATATAGCCTTGGTTTCTCCCTAGTGGCCTCTCATCAAAATACTACCCATGATCTGATCTTGCTCAAAAATATCAGAGACTACAGGTAGTCCTCGTTTAATGACAGGAATTGGGGCCGGAATTTCCGTCGCTAAGCAATGTGGTCATAAAGTATGACATCACATGACCACACCACTTAGCGATGGAAATTTCCTGCATATCCGGTTGCCATCATTAAGCAAATCACCATAGGTCGTTAAGCGAGAACATCACGTGGTCGCTATTTGAGACCTCCTGCCGGCATCCCATTGACTTTACTTGTAGGAAGTGGCAAAGAAGGTCGCATATGGTGATCACTTAAGTGCAGGATATTGTAAGTGCAAGCTGGGCGTCCAGATCATGATCACGTGACCACGGGAACGCTACAACCGACGTAAGTATGAAGACCAGTTGTAATCTACCACTCAGTCAGCACCGTCGTAAGTTCAGTTGCTGAACAAGTAGTCGTTAAAGAGGACCACCTGTATCAGCTTTGTGCTGCTACCTAACTGGCCACACTGTAATATTAGAACATGTGGGTGGGTGTGTATTTAAAAAATCTTCAAATCTATCATCTTTAAGATATACTTATCCATAACCTCTATCGTTCGTTTCAAATTTATTTATTTATTTATTTATTTATTTATTTAAAATACTTAGATGGCTGCCCATCTTATGTGCTATAATTCTGAGCAGTTTACAAAACAGCAGTAAAGGTTATAAGAAGAGAGTATTCAACTCAGGAAAAATTTTGAATTACCCATTCTTCTCTGTACATATCCACATGTTTATTATTCCGAACATATTTATGTTGATGTTACATTCCACAGCCTGCTAAAAACCCCTTGATCTACCTCCCACAACAACATTCTCCAGGTATGAAAGCCTACATCAGCAGCCCTAATGACATTTCAAGCATGGAATGATGGCTTATGCCAAGAATTCCTAGGAATTAGACCAATTCTCATAAATAGGATTAGAAGCACTACAGTACTGTATTGCTTTACATGATTATTTGGTGTTAGCTTATTTATTTTATTTATTTAGTCAAATCTATAATCCACCTCAGTTACAGTCAGCACCTTACAAAATGTAAAATATTAAAATAATAATAAAGGAGAATTACTAGAACCACATTAGGGAAAAAACAAAAGCAATTATAACACCATAGAAGACATACATGTGAATACATACGGGTGAAGTAAGTGATGCAGTGACCGCCCTATCTCAGTGCCTGGGGGCTGTAGGGGCCTGGATGGGGAAAAGCAGGCTTCGACTGAACCCTAGTAAGACGGAGTGGCTGTGGATTAATGGCTCCTCGGCATCTGGGAAATTGTCATCTTTAATTCTGGATGGGGTTGCACTACCTCAGACAGATCCGGTGCGTAACTTGGGGGTCCTCTTGGACTCACGACTCCTGCTCGAAGAGCAGGTGGCAGTCATGGCCAGGAGGGCTTTTGCTCAACTTCGTGTTGTGCGCCAGTTGCGCCCCTTCCTGGAACGAGAGGCCCTTCAAATGGTCACTCATGCCTTGGTTATCTCCCACATAGACTACTCTAATGCGCTCTACATGGGGCTACCCTTGAAGAATATCCGGAAGCTACAACTGATCCAGAATGCAGCCGCGCGGACAATTTTGGGTGTCCCAAGGAGGACACACGTAACACCTTTGCTGCGCGAACTGCACTGGGTCCCAGTTTGCTTCCGGGTCCAATTCAAGGTGTTGGTTATCACCTTTAAAGCCCTACATGGCATGGGACCTGGATACCTAAGGGACCGTCTCATCCCCATTGCCTCATCCCGTCCCACCCGGGCATGGAGAGAGGGCATGCTACAGACCCCATCGGTTAAGGAGTTCCATCTAACGGGGTCTCGGAAGCGTGCTTTCTCTGCTGTTGCCCCTGCCCTTTGGAACATTCTTCCCCCAGAGATCAGACAGTCCCCCTCGCTCCTGGACTTCCGAAAAAAACTTAAAACCTGGCTTTGTCAGAATGCTTGGGGCGGGAAGGAGAGTGTTTATACCTGGAGATGGCTAGCACCTTAGATTAGCCCTGGAGTCCCCTTTTTACGAACTTAAGAAGGTTCTCCTATTGGATTTTATTATACTCATTATATTCTAAATTGTTATTTACTGTGTATTTTAATCTATTTATAATTGTATGTTAATGATTTTAATTTTGTTGTAAACCGCCCAGAGTCCCCCTTGGGGGAGTTGGGCGGTGATAAATTTGATAAATAAAATAAATAAATAAAATACATCAAAGATCAGGATCAGAATCCAGGGCCTACTGAAACAGCAAGATCTTCAAGGCTTTGCACAAACTACACCATGTCAGGATGACAGACTTCCAGTTGCAGCGACAGAGAAGGCCCATCTCTGAGATCTTGCAAGATGACATTGCTTTACCAATACGGCACAGAGCAAGCCAACCCTGCCAGACTTTACTGTACTTGCAGAAACAGCAGCAGAGAGACAATCTAGTAAATATCTGGACCTTAAGCCAGTTTGGTTTAGTGGTTAAGGTACCAAGCTAGAAACCAGGAGACTCTAAGTTCTAGTCCCACCTTAGGCCCAAAGCCAGCTGGGTGACTTTGGGCCAGTCACCCCCTCTCAGCCCTAGGAAGAAGGCAAGGGCAAACCACTTCCAAAAAGCTTGCCAAGAAAACTGCAAAGACTAGTCCAAGTAGTCATGAGGAGTCAAAGCTGATTCAAAGGCACAAAAAGCCAGTTTGGTCTAGTGAGCCAGTTTAGTCTAGTGGTTAAGGTGCTGGGCTAGAAACCAGGAGCCTGTGAATTCTAGTCCCACCTTAGGCATGAAAGCCGGCTGGGTGACCTCAGGCCAGTCACTCTCTCTCAGCCCTAGGAAGGAGCCAATGGGAAACCAGGAGACTGAGAGTTCTAGTCCCGCCTTAGGCATGGAAGCCGGCTGGGTGACCTTGGGCCAGTCACTCTCTCTCTCAGTCCTAGGAAGGAGCCAATAGCAAACCAGGAGACTGAGAGTTCTAGTCCCGCCTTAGGCATGAAAGCCGGCTGGGTGACCTCGGGCCAGTCACACTCTCTCAGCCCAACTCACCTCACAGGGTTGTTGTTGTGGGGAAAATAGGAGGAGGAAGGAGTATTAGGTATGTTCGCCGCCTTGAGTTATTTATAAAAATAATAAAGGCAGGATAAAAATAAAAGAAAAATAAAAGAAAAAGAAGCCATATAGGGTTTTATAGATGACAACCAGCACCTTGAATTGTAGCCAGAAGCCAACTAGTACCCAGAAACCAGTGACAGCCAGTGAAGCTCATGAAGTTGTGGTGTTACATAGGTGAAATGAGATACACACATAACTACTGATGCCACTGCATTCTGGACGAAAGCAAGGACCCTAAGTTCGATCTCAACAATGACATTGACCGAAACCAACCTGGAGAAAGCAGTAAAACCATTGTAACACAGTGCTCCAAACCCTGGATTAGTCTAGAAGGAATAGCTTGGCAGGTACTATCAGAACCACTTCCTCCATAGTTATCATGCAGTCATGAGCTTACCACACTCAGCAATAACTGCAGCAGTCCTGGATTCCGAAATGGCACATTTGGAATAATTAGATTTCTAAAAAAAAATATTGTTCTAAGAAATATGTACATAGTGTATATTTAGTTCTCAATTTTAACAAGCAGCCATGGATAATAATTTTTAAGGAGCCAGGAAATAGTTTAAGACACCAAACTTAGTTATTTTTAAGATTTGTAAGCGAACTTTGAAAACCAACTTTTACCAACTCAGATTATGCAGTGATTTTAGAGTGTTTTCAGTTAAGACAAGTGTTTTTAGTTTGCATTGCTTTATTCCTCAGCCCCTTTTAGCTAGACCATTTTTTCTTCTAAATAGTTTCAAAGCTGTTTGAAGACAAAAGGCCTAGTACATGGTTAATTACAGAAGAAGAGATCTACTTACCAGCCTAAGTCTGCTTAAGTCACTATATTATACATGTTTCTGCATTCCTTTCTAGAAATATCTGTAGACTGAAGAAGCTCCTTAGATAAGGAGCGAAACGTTTCCACTGAGAAAATAGAAATCCAGTTGACATGATTCAAGCTACAGACAATTCCACCTGGATGACTGAGAACCTTCATAGACTTTCTAGAAATACTTCAACTACTACATCTTTATCTTGCTTCCCTTCACAAAATTTCTAGGAACATTGTTCTTTTTTCCCACATGACAAACTGCTAAGGTGGTTGGGATAAGAAATAATAAAGTCAACCTATAAGCTTCATAACTTACTAAGGATTTTGACTCAGGGTTCTACTCTGACATTTTTACAATTACACTGCCTCTCAGTGTCAGGAAGGGAAAAGCCTCTGAACAACATTTGAGATTAAACGAAAAAGGCACTTAAAAACATTTTCATAAGGTACATCTATATGGGGACAGGCCTTTAGACAGGCCACAACTCAAGGAAATTTGAAAACTGTTTTAAACTTTTTAGCTGGATTCACCTTTTACGATCATGGTTATACACAGCAATTACTTGTTTCAAGTAAAACATTTTTTTAAAAAAAAGCTTAGATACATGTTGGAATTTCATTCTGTTTGTCTATGTATGTAAGGTTACTCTAAAGCAGCTTTCATCAGGCTCATGTCTTCCAGATGTGGTGTTTTGTAATTTATTCAGTCTGTGTTCTGGCTTTCTGCCCAGAGGGCACTCACATCATTAGAACCAACGCTGCCATAATCCCCAGCCACCATGGTTTGTGCCCATGCAATCTGGGCAATCTGGGAATAGTCTGAATACTTCTGCAAAGTACCAGTTTAAGGAAGGATGCTCTAATTTAGGATTTCTCATATTGTATTAATGGGTTCCATGAAAGACTCAGGGCAAAAACAAAAGTTCAAACACTGCCAATTTTCTAACACTAGAGCTTTGCCTCTTAATCATAACCTGTTTTAAACTAACAGGTTCAGTGGCCTGACAAAGTTTGAAAAACCCTGCTCCAAATTACTATTTTTTTTATTTTAAAAAAAGGTTATCATTAAAAACCTCCTACTTTAAATTGAAATAACTCTGAGATTCTCTGACAAATTACATGTTTCTCACATGAAACTATCTGGGCCTTAACTTGCTCAAGAATAGGCCTTCTTTCTATCCTATCACCACTGGAACCACGTTTGGCAAGAGCGTAAGGCAGGGGCTTCTCAGTGACTGGCCCCAGACTGTATTATCCCCTGCCAAAGGAGGCCAGGCTAGTTTTATCTTTATTGTCCTTCCACCAACAAGCATAGCTGCTCTTCTTCAGATAAGCTTTGAGGCTCTTAAGCTGTGAAAATTAATTATAATTAGTAGCTACTTTTTATGACTTTACTGATGTGCTTTGTTTATTTTTAAATGATGAAAGGTTGGAATATAAATTTAATAGTGCTTCATGGTGGGATGTATGAACCGTTAGCAAGCATGCAATCAAATCCTCACCAACAGACCAGTAAATTAGATGGAAATGGCACTGTTGCCATTAGAGTACCAAATCTTGTGTATTTCCTCTTTTCTCAAAAGCATCCAATAATTTTATTTTTTTAAACTTTTTAAACCACCCGATAGCTGGTGCTCATTTAACCATGTCACACAGCTTCACCACACACCAACTTTCTTTCACCTGACCATCTCTCTATGATCAAAACTACAGAAATGAAATGAACTGTACCAGGCAATGACACTGTCATGCATTAGGGTTCACTCTACAAGACAACAGGGCAGTCAGAAACGGAGCAGATGAAGAGCTGCTGCTTTTGTTGAAACCCTGTGGTCTCCATAATTGCTAATTCTAGCTCCAGTAGATGCTTACAATCACTGCCTCTGCATTTAAATATAATTGTAATTTATTATTAAAATAATTCAAGGATACAGTTAAGTAGAGGTTCTGCTCAGACTGCTTTACAACAATATCCTATGCAATAAAAAACTACAAAATATATTTGGAGAACAAAGGATTTAAAAGCATCATTGGTTTAAAAACAATCTGTACATTAAAACATAGATGGGACTTTGCGATGTTTTTTAGACATCCATTCAGAGGAAATTGCTGTTACAAACACTGTCTCTTTTTGGGATTACACAATTTTTCCAATAACCTCATTCAGTGACAGAGGCGTGGGAATCTTGGGCTACAGTAAACCATTTCAAGAGAACACATTTACTAGTTAAATTCTTATAACCAAAATATTTTTAAAAAAACAAAGTGGACACCAATTTAGAATAAACTGGGGTTAATATGAGTAGATAGACACAATTCTTAGAAAACGCATACGTTGCTCAATTATGACTTTAGAAGATAGTGCTGAGTCATTTGATCTGACAGGTCAACATGTCTCCCTTTTCTATATGCACAATATTTTTATAGTAGCTATGACAGCTACAAACAAACAGCACTAAACTGGAGCAGTACTAAACTGAAATATTTCTCTTTCAACCTTTTATCTGAAAAGAATGAAGGGAATCATCATTATTCTTAAAAACGATTCAGTACATTCGGTGATTTTAGTCAGTGCAGGCCTCCTTAAAGAAACAGCCCTAAAAGCTTATTTAGGAGACAGGTGTGCAGCATTCGGACTCACAACAGGTAAAGGGAGTATGCTCACTGTACCTGTTCATGATTCCTTAAAGAAGCCATATACTTTTCCAGGCTCCCAAGACAGCTGCAGGGTTCCAGGAAAAAACATGTCTGAGTCAAGGAGGTGAAATACTACCTTACATGCAAACAAAACTACTCACACTCTTTCCTACCTCCATACAAAGAGCTGGGAGTCACTGGCATGGAGCAAGGGTTAATATTGCAGGCTAGATGTACAATCATTATTCCTAAGCATCCTTTTCTGAATTCCTATCCTTTACTCAATGTGTTTCCTACACATGAAATTGTTTTATATAGTTCAGCTTCTGCATGCAAAAAATGTGACTCTGTCACATGCTGAGCCAAAGAAAACTATACCTTTAGGAAAGAGCTGAAGACCTGGTTCTGCCGCCTGGCATGGGAAGGAGGAAGGGATAGTTCCTCATGGGGGTGGCTAATCCCCTAGTTTTAATGTCCTTCTTTTAATGAATACCTCGTCCATCTGGATTTTATAATTATTTATTGTATTGTACATATTGTGGCTTTATATATTTTTAGATTTTATTTTAACTTATTTATTGTGAACCGCCCAGAGTTTCCCATGGGGGGAGATGGGCGGTCATATAAATTAAACAAACAAACAAACAAATAAATAAATACTTCAGTTTCATCCAAAATATACCTGTGGCTATCTAGGATATGGTAAAATAGGATGCAAATGTTTTAAATAAATAAATCTAATTACATTGCCCGATTACATCAGCCCGTCCCATCAGATCAAGCAGGGAAGGCATGTTATGGGTTCCATCCGCCAGGGACTTGCATTTAGTGGGTCCCAGGAGGCGGGCCTTCTCTGCTGTGGCTCCCTCCTTGTGGAACGTTCTCCCCCCGGAAATTAGGCTTGCTCCTTCCCTGCTATCGTTTAGGAAGTCCCTCAAGACCTGGTTATGTTGTCAGACCTGGGGGGTCTTTGGGAATGGGAGACATTCTTAGATGGCTCCACTATGACTGACATTCTCGTTCTCTCTGCGGGGTTGGTATATTTTAAAATTTTGTGATAATATTATTTTAATAATCATCTTATCTTTTTATAATGATTGTTTTTATCTTGCTGTTGTATACCGCCTAGGGTCGCCTTGTGTGAAATGGGCAGCCGTATAAATATGAACAATAATAAATAAATAAATAAATAAATAAATAAATAAATAATCTAATGAATAACAAAGAAAGGTCATTTGTCTTGCAATTGACTTTTCTTCCATAATCCAATCTCTTATAAAAAATGAAGGACTTGATCATTCAGCATTCCCAATGAATATAAGCAAATAGAGCAGAGCTTTCCAAACTTTTCATGTTGGCGACACACACCAATGATGGTGGCGGCACAGCCTGTGTCGCGCAAAAAACCTGGAAGCACTATGGGGGAACCAAAAGAAGCAGCAACCCCTGCCAATCAGCGCTGCTGTGGCAGCGCTGATTGACGGGGATGCCGCTTCTTTTGGTTCCATCAGCGCTTCCGGGTTTTGCGCGACACACCAGGACACCACAGGCGACACAGTAGTGTGTCGTGACACACACTTTGGAAAGCTATGAAATAGAGGAAGAGGCGTAGGCTACATAGAAGACAGATATCCATATATCTGAATATCAAAGCAGTGGCAGCAACTTAAATTCACTACATAATAAATAAACCATGTGTATGGGTCCTACAAGCGAATGGCTATTCCAAGAATGAAATAAAAAGAGCCATCAAACCAAGAAAACAACATCCAACTGAAGAAAAACAGCCCCCCACAAACAAAGTATTCCTGCCCTACATCAAAGGAGTCACTGACCGCATGGGAAAACTGATGGAAAAACACAACTTTCAAACAGTCTTCAGACCCACCAGAAAAATACAACAAATGCTAAAATCAGCAAAAGACAAAAGGGACCCCCGCACCGCTGCAGGAGTATACCGTATACCATGCAGCTGCGGACAAGTATACATCGGAACCACAAAACGAAGCATTCACACCAGGATAAAAAAACACGAAAGACACTGCAGACTACAGCAACCAGAAAAATCTTCAGTAGCTGAACATGCTCTCAAGCAAACGGGACACAAAATCCTATTTGAAAACACAGAAATACTGGACAACACCAAAAGCCACTACACCAGATTATACAGGGAAGCCATTGGAATTCACAAACACCAGCACAGTTACAATAAAAAAGAAGAAAGTCTAAAAATTAGCAAAACCTGGCTACCAGTCCTGAAAAACACAGCCTGCAAAAGGTCAACGAACTCAGCTCAACCACCAGGACATGGGAATACTTCTCACAATGAACATGCTAATCACGCTCAACAGCCACTCGTTAACATTTCAACACAACAAAAAACCCCACCTAATCTCCTATAACTTAGCTCTATAAATAGAAAACAAACATTGCCACTCTACCTGGGCACAGAGAGATCGCTTCTGTCTGTGCTCCTGCCCGCTGAAGATGCCGGCCACAGATGCTGGCGAAACGTTAGGAACCACAACTTCCAGAACACGGCCACACAGCCTGGAAGACCCACGACAGCCATTGAACTCCGGCCGTGAAAGCCTTCGACAATACATTAAACCATGTCTGTTTTATTCACTAGGGCTATGCAGTGCTTCAGAATATACAGGAATGTGAAGTGTACAGCATCTGCTTGCTACTCTTTAAAGCAGAGGCACCTTTTTCCTGGGTTCATGAAGCATCTACTTTAAAGAGTTGCAGATAGGTACTACATTTACAGTCCTGTATGTTCTTAAGTACTTTTTTTGGAACAGAATCCAAAGTACTGCACAGTCCTAGTATTATACTAGAATTAGGCAAATTATTTTACAAGGCTCTGAGCACCCCTCTAGATCTAGTCAATGAAGCAGCTGTTCAAAAGCACTCCCTTCCCCCAATGCTTTGCAGTCCCACCAAATGGTTTACACAGGCCTAATTTATACTTTCTTCTATGGAGATCAGGGTGGTTTTATGTATGGTTCACAGGTGGTTTTTTTCCCCAAGTACTTGCAGGCCCAGATTCCCTTTCCCAGATTCCAGCTTTAGCTTCCCTGAACAATATAACATGCCTTCAAGTCATTCAAATATACTCACTGACCCTGATCCTGAAATCATGTAACATGCTTTCTGTATTACTATCATATTGAATTTAATCATTATTGTTAAAAACCAGGCATTTAGAATCTAATGTTTCTTTTTCCATTAGTTTGTAACTGAACATGGACAATAAACAAGAAGTCGATTCATTTCCCGCCTCCCATTTTAGCTTCTTTCTGTCTTACATGCATTACTAATATTTTCCTGCAATACTGTACTTCAGATAATCCAGACTGAGAAAGAGTTCTTCTGCATAATGAAACTTTTAAAATAGATTTGGTGTCCAACAGATTTCCTGCTTATTAATATGAACAGGTTCTGGCCTGTTGCTTAAAAAAATAAATTCATACCATAATCTACAAGAAAATGAAGTCTGTAAGTACAGTTTCTTTTGTGCTACTGGCTACACTGCACACAAGGACCATACAAAAGGCCAGTAAGATTATCTGCAGAACACTGTACTCTCTCACACATGCCTTTGTTGTTTAAGCCACTTTGTACTGTATAATGAGCAATACATTGTGTACGTAGAGGGGGAGCACTTAGCTTGGCTACCCAAGATCTCGGGCTCAGAACTAAGTGCACCAGGAACAATATCTGTTTCTTACACAGCATTGTCATGTGCTGAACTACCTGTTCCTTATTTTGTGTACACAAACATAAAGTACAGTCGGTGCAACTGTTAACTCTTCATATATAATCTCCGAGGATGTAAAAGGGAGAGAAAACACAGGACTTCCCCAGTCTGTCGCAGCATGTCCCAACTGCATTTCAGCTTCTACAACATCTCCTCCACCCTCAAAATCCAGGGCCAATAAGTTACATTCCAATCCTACATAATACAAACAAGCCCACATACACACGTGCTGTGAAGAAATGGCCACTTCTTTGAAGACAGTTCCAGCACCTGCCCCTGCATAAAGAGAGGCTTAGGGACAGATCACCAACTTCTCATTGGATTTGGAAGTACTCAGAAGTAGCAAAAGATCTCACTACTTTCTAGTGTCTCAAAAGTCCACCATAAAGATGGGATTCCATCCTTCTGCTCCTGAGCCCAGAAATCCCTAATACTTTTCAGTAGATTTCAAAAGCAGCACCTGGAAGCAGAAACAGCTAAGGCAGAGCTTTCCAAACTGTGTGTTGTGACACGTTAGTGTCTCGGCTGCAGTGTCTGGGTGTGTCCTGGCGGCTGCTGCCTCCAAGCCCTGCCAGGATTCCACGCAGGTCCTAGTGCCTGCCTTGTGCCCTGCTGCCTCCAAACTTGCTGTGATTCCGCGCAGGTCCTAGTGCCTGCCTTGTGCCTTGCTGCCTCCAAACCAGCTGTGATTCCACGCAGGACCTAGTGCCTGCCTTGTGCCCTGCTGTAAAAGTGTGTTGTGAAATGATGCATGTCTAAAAAGTGTGTCACCAACATGAAAAGTTTGGAAAGCTCTGAGCTAAGGTGAATCCCCAGAGTGGTCACTGCTCTTATAAGGAGGTTTCTGTTCTGCTGTCAACTACTTTAAAGCTATCAGTCTATGCAATTTAAGCAGGAGTCTGGCTCTGAGTAAACATGAACAGGATTTTGCTTATGGCATTTGTACTTCAATGCAACAAGCAAGCACTCGCCCTCCAAATAAGTTAGACATTCGTAATATTACAACTTGATAGGTGTTCTCAACATGAAATTCATAAGAGCATCACGCATACATTCCAAAAATACTTATGATATTGGCACAACCACTTGCTTTGCAGTACTAGTTTTCGTAACTGATGGGAGAATGAAAGTGACAGTCATATGTCCCCATTAAAAAAAATAGTATGTTGGAGTACTGAAAAACTCAGCCAAATGGGAAATTGCAATGAAAAAAATATTGGACTCCATGCAAAGGAGTAACAACTGTATATTTACTATGCATGACATGTACATTAAATTATTTTAGTTAAATTATGATTGCTAGGCAATTTATAACAGTTTCATTACAATATTATTCTAAGACGTTTGCCTCCACCACCCTATTCCTAGATGTCCACCTTTTTTTTCCTGGAAGATTTAAGGACATGTCAGGTGACAGTTTTAGATGAAATTCGCATGATATGAAACTTCCCTCCTTTGAAATAATGTTTGGGTTTAAATTCTAGAATGAACCAAAGGGAATGTTTACACTTCCTTGTTATGCAGCATTTGTTTTAGCTTTCCATAGCTCCCACCCAAAAAAACAAGGAAGATAAACTACAGAAATGTAATACTCTTGTGCACTGCTTTGCACGAAGTTATTTGCGTAACAAGCCAAAAATTGTTTAAGATTATAATTAGTCCACCTGTTTCCTCCATTAACATGCAATACATTTTCCTGTTCAGAGACTGCAAGAGAGATTTCCCAGTCACTTTAACATATCATATTAAATCCACATAACTACTCAAGTTTGTTTTCGGTACAGGCAAGGAAGGAGCAGGCACTGTCTGTCAACACTTAAAAGTCCAACAATAACCTTTTTATCAAGTCGAGCTGACGTGCCCTTTCCAGAGCTAAGGTGTATTGTTTTACCTTAGCTAACAGGAATGCTTTGTAAGGTGAATTATTCCACCAGCACAGCATACCCACATTCCTCTGCCAAGCATTACTAGTTTATCTTTGCTTTTAAATTGAGCTTCTCCTCTTCCCTCTACCTTAAAAAAAAATTACTCCCTCCTCCCCCCACCAAAAAAAGTGGAGAACCGCAGCACAGGCACAGATTTCAGGGCATTCACAGTCCTTCTTCTTCCCAGTTTCCACATCTCACAGAACAAAGCTGAACCCTACTAAGGAATAATCCAATTGAATTTACAACCAAAGTTCGGGGCTTTATATTTTGTACTTTTCAAGTAAACTGCACAGTACAACTGTATGCATGTTTACACAGAAGTAATCCTTCCAAGTTCCAAAGAGCTCCACTGCCAGCCACAAGTAAGTTTGCACAGCAGCCTCCCGCAGTCTGGATCCCCTGTCCCAGCTGTGCTGGACTACAACTCGCATCATCCCCTGCCACACTCTGTGTGTGTGTGTGTGTGTTGCATTCCAATAGGATTCTTCTCAGCGTGTTTACTCGGATACTCTCCCCCCCCCCAATTCAGCCAGGCTTGCAATTCCCAGTCAAAACACCGCAAACAAAGGCAAAGGGACTGCACCTCGCCCTCCGGAGGACAGCTGCTCACCGTCTCCATCAGGTCAATCATCCCCAAAGCTGCCCTCGGCAAAGCGCCGACTGCCAGGTAACTTTTTTCCTTTCTTCAAAAAGAAAAGGAAAAAAGGGAGGGGGTACTAAGAGTGGAGGAACAGGAGGGCCACTTACCCCTGGACCAAGCCCGTTGAACTTCGCGGATCTGCTAAACAGGGCGCCACGCTCGCCTTTTGCCTCTCGGCGAACTAAACAACCCCGCGGAAAAGAATGAACGAGAGCGGGTGCTTACCCGGAGAGAGGCACGTTGCTCGGGGCCGCACAGATCTGACTGTCCATTTCTCTTTAAGACGGCTGTAAGCTCCAGGTGGAAGTCCAGCGGAGGGCGGAATGCAAACTGCGCCTACTCCTAGCAGGGCGCGAAGGAAACCGCCTGGGTCCCAGCTCCGGGACGGCCGCCTGCCCGCCCACCTCACCTGTCTGGAGCCCCTGGTGGCGGCCGAAAGCTTAGACGGTGCTGCTGCTGCTGCTCTCCCGCCGCCTCGGCGTCCCTGGAAGGAGGCTCCGCATTCTCCTTCCTTCACTCCCCAAAGCTGCGGGGCGCTTCTTAGCTCCGGTTGCCCAGCTGGCACGCCCGCCCACACGCCCCACCCCAAACGCTCTTCTCTTTCCCGGACCTCAGCGGGAGCCGGGCACGGCGCGCCACAGGGATGGGAGGCTGCTTTGAACCACACCTTGGAAAACTTCGCCGGGAAGGGAGGCGGGGAGAGGAAAAAGAAAAATAATCCTGACAACGCGGAGCTTTCCCGCCTGCAAACGCCAGAGGGAAGCCGAGCTTCCCTGCAGAGCGAAAGCAGCGCTCCTGTTGGCGCGCCGCCCGCCTCTTCTTCCAAGGCTCGGGGGTGGGGGAGGGGGCGAGGACGGCTCAATGCCTGCTTCTCCGTTTTCCTCCCAGCGAGCCGTCCGCATTCCTCGAGCTGGCTTTTGCCCGGCAAAGTGCTGGAGCAGTTGTTTCCGCGAGGGGCTGGAAGCTGCAGTTGCCCATTACCGCCGCCGGGGTGTGAGTGCGAGCCGGACTGAGAGCGCCTGACAGGTGGGGAGGAGAAACCGGGATAGCTTTAGGCCTCGGAAGAGGTTAATCCTGCTACGTTTCGTCCGGCCCTTTCCAAATCCGCCTCAGTGCGCAGGAACTCGTGTTTATCTCTCCCTCTGCTGTTTGGGAAGAAGCGGCCTGTAGTCGTCGGAAGTGGATGCCGTAGTGAATAGACACCGGTGTGAAGGTGCCGCATGCTTTCTGCTGTTTTGGCGGCAACGAATATACCCCCTCTGGAAATTGGCTGTTTTTGCTGCTGATCTTTTCTCTAGTAGCCGGTTCCCTTGGCTTGGTGGTTTTGTTTGACAGAACGAAAGGCGAAAAGCAAGTTTCCTCTTCTCCCTTCAACCCCCAAAGTGAATCTTGGGGCGTCTAAAAAGTTGGTAGTTCTGCTTTGCCTGACCTTACTTTTTCAGGATTAGAAAAAACATACATCTGAACAATATGTCTATGAAGGTTCTCAGTCATCCAGGTGGAATTGTCCGTAGCTTGAATCATGTCAACTGGATTTCTATTTTCTCAGTGGAAACGTTTCGCTCCTTATCCAAGGAGCTTCTTCAGTCTGAGCAAAGTTAGTAAGGGAATCCTTAAATATGTTTCTAGGTGGCTGTGTGACCCAGGTGCAAGGTCACACAGCCACCTAGAAACATATTTAAGGATTCCCTTACTAACTTTGCTCAGACTGAAGAAGCTCCTTGGATAAGGAGCGAAACGTTTCCACTGAGAAAATAGAAATCCAGTTGACATGATTCAAGCTACAGATACATCTGAACAGATTGTCTCTGGAGAAGCAGACTGAGTGCACAGGTTGAAAAGGCAATGTAAAAATATTAAAAATACTTTAAAGGGCCTTGGGCTGGTCACTCTCTCTCAGCCCTAGGAAGGAGGCAATGGCAAACCACTTGGAAAAATCTTGCCAAGAAAACTGCAGGGACTTGTCCAGGCAGTCGCCAGGAGTTCAACACTGACTTGAAGGCAACCCCTGCAAAAATGATGTTCAGTCGTTAAGTCGTGTCCGACTCTTCGTGACCCCATGGCCCATAGCACAACAGGCCTTCCTGTCCTCCACTGTCTCCCAGAGTTTTCTCAAGTTCATTGATTGCATCGGTGATGCTATCTAACCCTCTCATCCTCTGCCGTCCCCTTCTCCTTTTGCCTTCAGTCTTTCCCAGCATCAGGGTCTTTTCCAGTGAGTTCTCTCTTCGCATTAGGTGGCCAAAGTATTTGAGCTTCAGCTTCAGCATCTGTCCTTCCAATGAGCAGTCAGGGTTGATTTCCTTTAGGATTGACTGAGTTGACCTCCTTGCAGTCCAAGGGACTCTCCAGCACCACAGTTCGAAAGCATCAATTCTTTGGCGCTCAGCCTTCCTTATGGTCCAACTCTCAAAAAAAAAAACCCTGCAAAAATGGGGGGGGGGCAAAGAACTGGTGATTGTATTTCAATAGGTGTGAAATATGCACACTGAATATCATAGTGGGGAAAATCTCTTAAAGCCTCAATATCTGACTTAGGGCCTTTCCCCTGTTACTCCTGATCATGGTACAAACATACCTTGGCAACATCTTTTTTTCTCCCACGGCCTCCTGACATTGCTGTTAGCTCATCCCCAGCCCTTGAGGCAGGCTTAAGTCATTATCTATACTTATGCTAAAGTAGTGTTTGGGGACTTACTCTGACCCTTAGAGAGTGCAATGTCTGTGAAGTGTTGTCTCCCATTTCCTTGACTGCCCTGACAAGAACCACAGAGAGGCAGAACAGGGACCACAGATTTCCTGTTTACTGCTAAGTGAAGGATGGATGAGAAGTTGACTTCACTGGACTTTTCACATAAGCACAGCAGGATCTATAAACCAGCATTCCCAGTGGCAAAATATAGAATAGTGAATTGAGTATACACAAAATACAAAAAAACTGAAAATATTAAAGCACACAGAAGCCCTGCTTGTGCAGAATGGCACAGGCCAGTCCCAAGAGATTCTGAAGGTCACTCAATCAGGCCCACAGCTAGTAATTTTTTCAAAAGCATTTGGTGCACCTTGCAACTCATTTTTGGATTATAGCCTATCATTAATACACAAGCAACATTCTACCACATAGTTGCTTTTTATTAAACAAATGAATATGGCTAAAAATGACGATCAGCTTTGCATGTAATTAGTTGAAATTTGATTGTATAAGATAAAATGGCTAATTGGGTATTGCATAACTCCTTTAAAAAAATAAAAACTCAACCTAATCTCACATTAAAAGTTCAGTGCATTACTTTTAGAATAAGCAAGTCTTTGTTCAAATTATATTTACAGTATGAATTGCATAATAAAAGGAAACTGGCAAACAATGATTTTTATGAAGCTTGTTGGTATTTCAGCCTGTTCTTTGGTAAGAGACATGTGCACACAGTGGAATTTTCCACTATGCAGGATAAAGCCAGTTTGGTCTAGTGGTTAAGGTGCTGGGCTAGAAACCAGGAGACGGAGAGTTCTAGTCCCGCCTTAGGCATGAAAGCCGGCTGGGTGACCTTGGCCAGTCCCTCTCTCTCAGCCCTAAGAAGGAGCCAATGGGAAACCAGGAGACTGAGAGTTCTAGTCCCGCCTTAGGTATGAAAGCCGGCTGGGTGACCTTGGGCCAGTCACTCTCTCTCAGCCCAACCCACCTCACAGGGTTGTTGTGGGGAAAATAGGAGGAGGAAGGAGTATTAGGTATGGTCACCGCCTTGAGTAAATTATTTTTACTTAATATTTACTTAAATATTTTTAAATTATTATAAAAGTAATAAAGGCGGGACAAAAATAAAAAAATATTAAAATATAAAAAAATCAAAATGAGGAAAATCTATGCATTGTTAAGTGTTCCCTTTGTAAATTGGTGTATTTTCTGTGGAGTTCTCAGTCAAGACATCATCCCCCACTCCCCTGGACCTTACATTTATGACCCTGCCAGCCATTAGGAAGGCCCTGAAGACACGGCTCTGCCACCTTGCTTGGGGGGTCCAGCAATGGTGGGCAGCTTTTGCAGTGGCTTTGTTGAGCTTGACGCAAGGATGGACTTTGGCCCCTGAGCATGGTTATTTTTCTTTTCTAGGTGGTTTCTGATGTTTTATATGTTTCTACATTGGTTTTTAACTTTTTTATTGGATTGCTGTTTTTAACTGTTGTAAGTCCCCCAGAGTCACATAGGTGAGATGGGCAGTCCTACCAATCAAATCAATCAATCAATCAATCAATCAATCAATCAATACCTTATTCAATATAGGTGTTCCCTATTTTCTGTTTTCTTACTCATAGGTGCTGGGAAGTTACATCCTGATCACAAGTTACTTCTGGACTCTCAGTTGAGCAGTCCCAGTGCCCAGACCAAGATGAAAACAAAATCCGAATTTCCGTTGGAATTTTGTTTCCTGGTGGCATAAAAAGAGAGGGGGTTATACAGCTGGGTGAGGTGAACAGTCCTGGAAATAACAAATGGGAAGAGGGGGAATGAAAGCTAGCTATATTGATGACCAATAGCTGTACTGAAACTGAGTACTTCACATTGAGCAAAAATATATTAGAGTTGCTTATATGGATTCCTCTGTCTTTCAGAGCAGGGTTAAACAGCAAGCCAGACTTACTGTGGTGATTACTTTTGGTAACCATCGTCCTTTTGTTTGATTGGGAAAATTGCTTTATTTTTTTGTCCCAAAGAGAATAATATTTTAATTAAAATCTCACATGTATGGCGTTCTTGTTCACCTTAGTGATGAAGTGGCTGAAGAGTATATATGAGTATCCTGTCTTTCATTGTACAGTCTGCTGCAGCTTCCCTAAGCTTTCATGAAATCCCAAGGGAAATTATCAGGATTCCTTCTGTGGAACTTTTACAGGTCAGGAAGCCAGGCCATCCATAGGAGATCCAGAGAGACTGAGAGATGTGTAAAATGTGTAAGATGATGTGTAAGAAGTAAGAAGTGTAAGAGAGCCAGTTTGGTCTAGTGGTTAAGGCACCAGGCTAGAAAGCAGGAGACGGGGAGTTCTAGTCCCGCCTTAGGCATGAAAGCCGGCTAGGTGACCTTGGGCCAGTCCCTCTCTCTCTCAGCCCTAGGAAGAAGCCAATGGGAAACCAGGAGACTGAGAGTTCTAGTCCCGCCTTAGGCATGAAAGCTGCCTGGGTGACCTTGGGCCAGCCACTCTCTCTTAGCCCAGCTCATCTCACAGGGTTGCTGTTGTGGGGAAAATAAGAGGAGGAAGGAGTATTAGGTATATTCCCCGCCTTGAGTTATTTATAAAAATAATAAAGGTGGGATAAAAAAATTAAGTAACAGAGCATCCCTTACCACCTTACAACAATAAAAGGTCAAAGTCTCTTTCCCAAGAAATTCTCAATCACCCTGAGTTAAATAGCATATTGGAAGCCCCCTTGTCATGAGGAAGAACATGATGCTGGCATTGTACAGGATATTATACAAGTATAATACAGAGAAGAAAAGCCAGTAGAAAACGTCTAGTATGATTAGTGATCCTGTCCTGCTTCATATGCCACTTTAAAACTCCCACAGGACAAGGCACATTAGCATTATTTCTTTTAATCACATGATGATGGAGCATTGTCCATATTCCCAGCTGTGAGGAAATTCGAAATGTATACAGGCTACATGTAAACAGGAGAATATCCTTGTCAACTATGAGAAGTGAAAGTTCATTGTACAGTATACATGACTTTTTCTTTCCCAGAGCCACAAATAGGAAGGTTTCTGGATTACAGGCACAATGGATTTCAGTTTTCTTTAAAGTTTTTAAAAATTAATTTGCATTTTTCTAGAATTTCAGGAAATATGGGACATGTATGATCGATTTGAAAAGTGATCTAGTGGCAAGGTAAGTATGCAGTCCAGCCATTTTCAAATGACAAATGTAGGTAATTGTGCACATAATTACTGTGTATTCCTAGGCTGGTCAATATGGGCAGCAGAATTATTCTCTGTAAGATAACAGATTTTAAATGCAGAGTAGTGGTAGTATTTCTAATGTGTTTGAAGTGTTTGTTGATTTGTGTTTCTACCTGTGTATGAGGAATGAAGCTGGCAAGACAGGAACAAGTGATTCCCAGGCTTGACAGAACTATTATGTTAACCCAGCTGCCTCCCATGGTCCAATTGAGGTGTCTGAGGCAGAGTCTTGTAGGGTTATCTAGAGTGAAATTGAGGCTTTGACTCCTAAGGAAATGGATAGGGTCCTCCAGACTGAGCTCAGCCATCTGTTTCTTAGATCCAAGTCCCTCCTGGTTGATGAAGGTCACCTGGGAGGTGACCTGTGGTTGGGTGCAGGCGGTGCTATCAGCTTCTTTAAGAAAGCGGGTCACTCCCTTGGCCTTGCAAGAACAGGTGGTGTGCCCCCTCCTTAAGAAGTCATTGCTGGACCCAACAATTCTGAATAATTTTTATCCAATCTCCAACCTTTCCTTGTTGAGAAGGTGGTTGAGCTTCAGCTCCAGAGGATTCTGGAAGAGACAGATTGTCTGGACCTTCCAGGATCCATTTTAATTGGGCTTCCATACACATTACAGTATGGAGACAGCATTGATTAAGCTTCTTGATGACTATGGCACTGCTGGGATGGGGGTAGTGCGTCTATACTATACTTTTTGTTGTTCAGTCATTTAGTCGTGTCCGGCTCTTCGTGACCTCATGGACCATAGCACACCAGGCCTTCCTGTCCTCCACTGTCTCCTGGAGTTTACTCAAATTCATGTTCATTACATCGGTGATGCTATCTAACCATCTCATCCTCTGCTGTCCCCTTCTCCTCTTGCCTTCAGTCTTTCCCAGCAACAGGGTCTACTAGTGTTCCTTTATTTCTCAGCAGCTTTTGATACCATCAATCACAGTACCCTAGTCTAGCTGCAAGGTCTGGGAGTTGAGGGGGCACCACTTTGCAGGGGTTCTCCTCCTTTGTGGCTGGTTTCAGTCAGTGTTATTGGGATGGGATGCTGCAGGGCTTGATGCTGTTGCCCCTTTTGATGAAACTGCTGAGTGAGGTCGTCCGATGGTTTGGGTCATATATCATCAGTACACTGATGATACCCAGTTATACAGCTGGTGTAAAATGCAGTGGAGCAGGCAGTGATGGACATGCTTCATTATGTCCATGTGATCCCACTGCTCCGCAAGCTGCACTGATTACAGGCAGGCTTCTGAGTGCAATTCAAGCTGCTGGTTATCACCTACTGTATAAAGCCCTTCATGGCATAGGGCCTGATTATTTGAGGGACTGCCTGTCTCCAGTTGTTTTTTCCATCCAATGAGATTGGGCAGAAGTCCCATCTGAAATAAGCATACTACGTTCGTTCGTTCATTCGTTCATTCGTTCATTCGTTCATTCATTCGTTCATTCGTTCATTCATTCATTCATTTATCAATCATATTTCTTCACCGCCCATCTCATGCAAACGACTCTGCAAATGAGCCAGTGTAGTGGTGAAGGTGCTGGCCTAGAAAGCAGGAGACTGAGTTCTAGGCCCCCCTTAGGCATGAAAGCTGGCTGGGTGATTTTGGGCCAGTCCCTCTCTCTCACTCCAAGGGTGGTGGTTGTGGGGAAAATAGGAGGCAAGAGTATTAGGTATGTTCACCACCTTGAGTTATTTATAAAAAAGGTGGGATAAAAATCGAACAACAATAATAATAATAATAAATTCTCAAATCCTACTGGGTTGAAGAAATGGGCCACAATGCCTGCCCAGGGAGGTGAGAGACTGATCCCTATTTACAAGAAGTATTTGGTTGAAGTTATTGCAGCTAAAGGTGATGCAACCAGTTACTGAATGTAAGGGGTACTTACTTTTTCATACTGAAGCATCACATATTGGAGGACTTTGTGGATGAAATAAGTGAAACCATCACTGATCTTTGAAATTATTTGTCTCCTGGAGCTCTGCTGACTTTGCCAATTTAGTGGCAAAGATATGCAATAATTCAGGAAATCCAAAAGGAGCAAATACCTTTTCCCAGAACCGTATAGGAATCCAACCGTTGTGGCTTATTCAGATGAAACAGTATGGTGTAATGCAATGTTTTTTTAAACTTGGCAACTTCAACATTTATTTATTTATTTATTTATTTATTTATTTATTTTTCTATCCCGCCTTTATTATTTTTATAAATAACTCAAGGCAGCGAACATACCAAATACTCCTTCCTCCTCCTCTTTTCCCCACAACAACAACCCTGTGAGGTGAGTTGGGCTGAGAGAGAGAGGGACTGGCCCAAGGTCACCCAGCCGGCTTTCATGCCTAAGGCGGGACTACAACTCTCGGTCTCCTGGTTTCTAGCCCAGCACCTTAACCACTAGACCAAACTGGCTCTCTAATGCTGGCTGGGGAGTTCTGGGAGTTGAAGTCTATACATCTTAAAGTTGCCACGTTTGAAAAACACTGATAATGCATCGTGCCATTTCAGTTTATGAAATCTAGTCCTTTTAGGATTAATTCACTAATGAAGAGGTACTTATTTAAAATGCATGTATTTATTTATTCTTCAAGTTTAGTCACCACCCATCTCACTCAAGGAGCAACTCTGGGCAGTTTACAATAAAAACAAGACTAAATAATCATTAAAATACAATAAAACAGTATTCTTACATAAAAGTATAATCCAAGACAAAGGTGTTCAAAATATCTTAATTTACGGGAGCATCTTCAGGGTGCTAACCACCCCCAGGGTTGGTTGCTTCTCCTCACACCCCAGAGCCAGGTCTTCACTCCTTTCCAGAGAGTGGGAGCGTGTCTCACCTCTGGGGGAAGAGTGTTCCATAGGGCAGGGGCAACGGCAGAGAAGGCTCTCTTCCTGGGCCCTGCCAAACGACATTTCATGGACGGGGTCCGTAACATGCCTTCTCTGCCTGACCGCATTGCATCATACATAGCCAAGCCTTTGCCCAAATTTTAATTTAAAATAAATGCTTGAAGGACAATACTAATATATCTGTTATTACACCTTTATCCCGTGATCTCTATCGTAGCAGTAAACCACTAGATTTTAGGAGAACGGGAACTTCCTGTCTCACTCATCTTTGTATAGAAGCGGTTTGCTTCCCACAGCACTGCCAGCAGTAGGCTGGTGCTCCAGGCTGGTTCAGAACTGGATTTGCTGCCATCTGCTGAGTCATTTATTAATTTCAACTATGTGTGGTTCAGGCCTAAAGAGATAAAATGCAGATTTTGAAAGCTCTTTGGAAAGCTAACTATCTTTCTCTTGTGAATAGCTGATATATAAATTATTCTTCAAGCAACCATATTGGATTTTGTGATATACACAGTATTATATAATGAGCTGTCTTATGGTTTCTTTAGCCACAGTTTAGCAGCATTCCATGTGTCTTTAAAATAATAATATAGATATTTGAAAAGCATTATTCAAAGTAGGTGTCTGTGGCTTGAATCATGTCAACTGGATTTCTATTTTCTTAGTGGAAACGTTTCACTCCTTATCCAAGGAGCTTCTTCAGTCTGAGTAAAGTTAGTGTAAAAACACGGCTGTGCCATGGGTTCTCCTGTGTCACCCATTGTGGCCAATTTATACATGGAAGAAGTGGAGAAGAAAGCACTCAACACATTCCAGGGAACGGTGCCCACCCACTGGTTTAGGTATGTGGATGACACCTGGGTCAAAATCAAGGCCCAGGAAGTACAGGCCTTCACGGACCATATAAACACTATAGATGCCAACATTAGCTTCACCAGAGAAGACACCAAGGACAACAGACTGGCATTCCTAGACTGTGAAGTCCTCATTGGGACCGGTGGCAAGCTAGAAATAGGGATCTACAGGAAACCCACACACACAGATCAATACCTGATGTTTGACTCCCACCATCCACTGCAGCACAAACTAGGAGTCATCAGGACATTGTCACACAGAGCAGAAACCATCCCCACCTCCATGGATTCCAAAAAGAATGAAAAGCAGCATCTGAGAACAGCTCTGCAGGCCTGTGGATATCCAAATTGGGGCTTCACCAAATCTAAGTCTACCAGACCTAAAACAGCGACAGATAGGGCTGAGACTCAGAGTAAACGGAAGAACCTGGTCATTCCTTACATGGCTGGCGTGTCTGAAAAGATCAAACGGATATTTGGCAAACACCACATACCTGTATATTTCAAACCCACCAACACACTGAGACAGAGGCTTGTACACCCCAAAGATCAAACTCCAAAACACAAGGAAAGCAATGTAGTGTATGCAATCCAGTGCAGTGAGGAGTGCTCTGAACTCTACATTGGAGAAACCAAACAACCTTTGTACAGGAGGATGGCCCAACACAGGAGAAGTAACACCACAGGACCAGAGTCAGCAGTTTATCTTCATCTAAAGGAAAAAGGACACTCATTTGAGGACATTAATGTTCACATTTTAGACAGAGAAGATAGGTGGTTTGAGAGAGGGGTCAAGGAATCCATTCATGCCAACTTGGAAAATCCTTCCTTGAATAGAGGTGGGGGCCTCAGGCATAACCTTTCCCCTATCTTCCTTCCTGCTTTGTCTTCTGTGCCTAGGAAGATTAAGACCATTTCACAAGCTCAACAGCAGCAGGGTAATCTTAACGATCCTCCTTTAGATGATAAAGGGACTTAGAAACAAACATCTCAAAAATAACCATGACCTAGCCCCAGGTGCAAGGTCACACAGCCAGCCTAGAAACATATTTAAGGATTCCCTTACTAACTTTACTCAGACTGAAGAAGCTCCTTGGATAAGGAGTGAAACGTTTCCACTAAGAAAATAGAAATCCAGTTGACATGATTCAAGCCACAGACTGTTCCACCTGGATGACTGAGAACCTTCATAGTCAAAGTAGGTGTGGATTATGAAAGAAAAAAAAAGTTTTCCTTATTAAATTTGCATTACAATTCATTCATCTAATTAGAAGGAAGGTACAGGTGCCTATATCTAGTAGTAAAGTACAGAAGGACGTTATTAGTTTGATATTCCATCACAGTGATGAAAGAAACAAAACAGTGTGCTCTTCTAGGATACTTCTATGCCAAATAGGTTCATTTTTTTCCCCAAGAGGCTGCATGTCTCCCAGTATCTCTCTGATGAACATGTAGAGGCAAGAACATGCCACGGAAAGTAGTGTCATGAGCCAATAGTTGCTTTTAATGGCGCACTTCTTTCATTTTAATCATTCGCCCATTGTAATGTACCCATTTAATTAGGCTTCAAAAATATTTCATGATGGTGAGGCATTTCTACTTATTACTTCATGTCCTCCTACTCAAACTGATTTGCAAAGGAATGGGTGGTGGAAATTAGCAAGCCACACCAAGGAGTCAATTGCAAATTACTCTCCTGCAGCAGTTAATCTTGTTTAGTCAGTGGCAAGGCTCAGTAGGTAGATCAGAGTTTCTCAACCTTGGCATCTTTAAGACGTGCAGACTTCAACTCCCAGAATTCCCCAGCCAGCCTTGCCACACGTCTTAAAGTTGCTAAGGTTAAGAAACACTGGAGTAGATGGTTGCTATCCTAGAGAGCAACTGAACCTGAAGTCCACAGGGATGGCTGCCTGTTACGTATTTTAGTTTTTACAAAATGAAATATTCATTGCATGGAATCAAATTCTGCTGATACTAGTGGAACCTTGGAGGTGCTCTGCAAATCATCTTGCCATGGACTTACCACCAAACTCTACAAACTGTCCTTGTAGAACTCTGTGCAAACACATGTGGGCAACTAGTATGACATTGTGATCAAGGTAGGCGGCAGCTCTTTTGAAGAGTGTACCTTATGGTTGTTGGAGTTATTTATTTAGCCTCTGGGGGCTGCCCGGAGCCTGGTGTTGATGCAGTAACATCTCCAGATGGAGCAGGACTGAGAACACCCTGCTTCCGTTGCTTTTATTTACAGTATTTGAAGATTTTATTTTATTTTTTATTTTATTTTAGTTCAAAATAATTGTGTTTAGCCCAGAAGAAGCTTAGTAGGTCAATTTCATCTGATTTTCATCACAAATGTAAAAATTGTTCTGCTAAAAATAAGCAGTTTTCAACTGAATTTTGTAGTGCGGTCACGAAGGACATCAAGAGGGGTTGCAGGCTACAGATTGCCCCTGATCTATATGAACTGGTGTTAATAGCTTCTCTCTGTGCGGAATTATTGCCATTACTGTTGCTTCTAAAGAATATGGAACAGGAGCATGGCTGCTTGCAGCATGGCATGGTCAATCCACGAACTACAAATATCTAAAAACCTCTGGCAGGGGGTGTGATGTTTCTGTAATTATGTCATTTTTGTAGGCAGGATACTAGGTATTGCTGCTTCAGCTTTCAAATAAGTTTTTTTTTTTTACTGATGAGCTAATGTAATGTCTTTTCCTTTATTATTAATGTGACATCTAGTAGTCAAAATTGAACAAAAGTTTATTAGAATCAAAGAATACATTGGCAAGCATGGCCAGGATCAGTGTCAATTCCATGATGATTCATGGAGATTTTGATAACCATTCCATAATTGCTACCATTGAAGATCACACAGTTTTTAAAAAAAAGCTGGGGAAACAGTACTATATAGAAGGCTTTGGCTAATTATGAGTGCTGACTGATTTATAAGTCATCTAGTGTTCATAAATAATCAACTCCATCAATAATTGCTTATTTTTGTGTTCTGAATCTGCTTCAAAAAATAACACGTGTAGAAAAATCCAACAGCTTCCTATACATATACTGCTGCTGTATTCTACCAGTGCTTTTAAAGATAAGCCTTTATGGAAGTTTCAGTTCTAGAAACAAAGTTATACTGAGCCATAGATCCAAACACAAGTAGAAATATTTGCATGGCCTCTCCTTTATTCCTTTCAGATGTAAGTCAAGCATATCTTAAAATGCTTGAAGAGAAAAATCTGGCTTTCTCCTGGGTTACACAATGCCCAATTCTATTAGGCAAAGCCTGAAATTACACACAGTTTTGCTCTTCTTATCTGGTTATAATGAGTCCTAGTCATATGATAAACCTCATTCTGGGAAGAGTTTCTACCTCATGGAAATTATTCCTCAAAACATGGTTGTTCTGGTACTCTTTCCTCCGCAGCAGAAAAGCATATTTGGGTAGACTTCCATGGACCCCTGACTATGCAAAGTCCACAGAATTTGAGGGTTTTTTTTTTGCTCATTTAAGGGTTGTCATCCATATAAAAACTATGTGAAGTCAGGCAGAGAAGCAGCCCCTTTCTATAGGCTATGTCCCTTCATAACAGTAATGCAAAACTTCATAATTTGGTGCTTAATTCAAGTTATTTCACTTAGCTCTGTTAATGCAGAAACAACTTTGTTTTGGTTCCATTGTCCTGTTTTTTGTGGTCTGGATAGCTTCTACACTAGGCGTGTCCAGCCCGTGGCCCTGAACAGCTAGCAATGCGGCCCCAAGAAATCGTAAACTGTTAACATTATTTTGCAATTTTTTTCATGACTTGATCACGCGTTGCTCAAGTGCAGACTGCATAGGTAGAAACAACGGAACGCTGTGTAAGGGAGGGGGCAGTGCAGTGCTAACGCTGCCGCCACCCACCACACATGTCAGCTTGTGGCGACTTGGCATTATATATAATATTTCAACCTACCTACACATGTTATGTGACAACAGGCATTTATTGTTATTATTATTAAGTAGACATGTAAGTTTTCCTATTTGATTATTAAACTTTGCTTTGTTTATTTGCCTACCTAACAATTTACGATGGGCTTGTGTTATTTCTTTAAAAAAAAAATTTCCTAAATAAATTTATTCCAGCATGGCTTCAACGTCATTTCAACAGAAAACAGAACCCAAAAAAGAAAAGGAAAAAGGAAAAATCACGGATGAAGGAAGAGTATTCAACGAAAAATGGACAGATGAGTACTTTTTTGTTGAGACAAATACTAAGGCACTATGCTTAATTTGTAGGGAAAATGTGTCAGTTTTCAAAGACTACAATTTGAAAAGGCATTATACGGAAAAACATGCTGCCAAATTTGAAACGTATCAAGGAATTTGTTGTAAAGACAAATTAGTGGAACTGAAAAAAAGTCTGTCGTCTCAACAATTTTTTTTTTAAAAGTCACAACTCAAAAGAACTCTATTATAAAAGCTAGTTATTTGGTAGCAAATCTGATTGCAAAAAATCAAAACCATTTACCATTGGTGAGTTTATTAAGCAATGTATGGAAAGTGTGGCAGATATAATTTGTCCTAATAAAAAAAGTGATTTTTCTAAAATCAGTTTGTCTCACCAGACTATAGCCAGGCGAATTGAAGAAATAGGAAAATCTATCGAAAGAGGTTTGAAGAGGAAAGCTGCTAATTTCAAATTTTATGTTTTGGCGATGGATGAAAGTACTGATGCTACAGATACGGCTCAACTTGCCATTTTTATTAGAGGTATTGATAACGAATATGTCACTGAAGAAATGGCTTCTTTGGTGCCATTAAAAGACACAACTAAATCTCTTGATTTGTACGAAGCAGTAAAAATGACATTAAAGTGATTTTCTTTAACCATTGTCAACATATCTGGTATATCTACTGATGGAGCCCCGGCGATGGTTGGTAAAAGTGAGGGACTTACAAAATTGATAGAAGACGATGCAAGTGCCTCTGGCAACTCACATTTGATGAAGTATCACTGCATTCTACATCAAGAAAATGTATGCGCGAAAGCTTTAAAAATGGATAATGTCATGCAAATTGTCATCAAAGCAGTGAATTTCATAAGGGCCAAGGGATTGAATCATCGCCAATTCCAGGAGTTCCTTAAAAGTATGGATGCTGATTATGGGGACATCATTTACTTTTCTGAAGTAAGGTGGCTAAGTCGGGGTAAAATGCTGAAAATATTTTAAGATTTGTGAAATGAAATCAAATCGTTTATGGAATCAAAAAGAAAATTTGTGCCAGAACTTGAAGATGAAAAATGGCTCACAGATTTAGCATTTTTGGTGGATTTGACCGCTCATTTAAATGAGTTAAACATGCGTCTTCAAGGTGAAAACCAACTTATCACTGCAATGTTTCAAACCATAACAGCATTTGAAATGAAACTTAAAGTATGGCAAGCTCAAGTTATGGAAAATAATTTTATACATTTTAATACGTTGGTTAAATGTATGGTTGGGGCGCGGTGGCTCAGCGGGTTAAACCGCTGAGCCGTTAGTCTGCTGACCATAAGGTCGGCAGTTCGAATCCGCGTGGCGGGGTGAGCTCCCGTCACTAGCCCCAGCTCCAGTCCACCCAGCTGATCGAAAGCCACCGGCAAGTAGATGAATGGGGACCACTCACGTGGGCCAATTTGCTGGCGTCCTTCTCGGAGGGTCGCCCTCGGACCAAGAAGAAAGCTGGTCCCCGTAGATGGCGGCAGAGGACGGCAGAGGACGGCGGATCCCGAAAAATGACAACTTCCTGGACGTCAGCAGCCGGCTCAGAAGCAAAGGTTCCTGGGACATGTAGTCCGACCTGCGGTTGAAGAGCCGGTTCCCTCACCCCCTCCCTAATCGCGCGGGTAATATAATATGATTGTATAATTGAATTTACATGATTGTAAGCCGCCTAGAGCCCTCCATTAGGGAGGGGATAGGCGGGGTATAAATAAAATAAATATATAAATATATAATATATAAACACAGTCCTGTGAACAGCGAGAAATATGCAGCCTTGCTTTTTGGTTTGATACAGGAATTTGAGAACAGGTTTCAAGATTTCCAGAGAAATCATAAATATTTTGGTATATTTTCAACTCCATTTTCAGTCGACATAACTACATTACCTCCAAATTTTCAAATGGAATGCATAGAGTTGCAACCAGACATTCAAATCACGCCTTATTCATGACATCGCTTTTTGGCAGCACGTACATTTGCGAGCAACTATTTTCAAGGATGAAGCACATGAAGAGTAAAATTAGAATTAAAATTTCTGACGAGCACCTTGAGAACTCACTGAGAATTGCAACCACTTCCATCAAACCAGACATTGATGCATTAGTTTCACAAAAACAAGGTCAAATATCCCACTAGTTCTATGTTGCCCTCTTTTTAAAAAAAAATTATAATAAAAAATACAAAAAAAATAAATGAAGTTTTATTACTTATATACATTAACTATATTATATATTTTATGTGTGGCCCAAGACAATTCCTCTTCACTCAATGTGGCCCAGGGAAGCCAAAAGTTTGGACACCCATGTTCTACACAGTTACCTAGAAGCTGAATTAAAACATGACTCTGAACAGAGAGGTATAATATCCAGCAATGCTCTTCCCCATGTCCAAGATCCCTCAGTAATTTTTACTTGTATTTATTTTTCAGCAAAGATCTCTTACTATGTTCATTAAAAGCTTCCTGCTTGCAAGTCATAGTGGAGATTTATAAATTTTCCTGCTCAGAAGTAATGTCCGCAGACGGACTGCAGATTGCTTCATTGTCTAAAGATTGCATCTAATTTTTCTTTGAAAAATTCCATCATTTGCTTTTCATTACTGATTAATCTTTTCCTTTTCATAACCAGTGTTTTATGCACATCTTCTCTCTCTTTCTCTCTCACTGTATATATGAGAGGAAAATCTGTAAAAAGGCTGTAGTCTTATAGACATTTATCTGAGAAGAGATTTTACTGAACTAGTGGAATAGGAATTATACTTTGGATAGGATTATACTAGACATTCTATCCCCATCACAATAGAAATTAGCAATAAAGGGCAATTAAGAGAGCGTTCATTCTTTAAACCTCAAATAAGAGTGAGTCATAATACTTTACATAAATTTAAAGATGCAATAGCCCAGAAAAGTATTAGGAGCAGTCTGGTGCTGCAAATGTATTTTACTCCAGATCTCTCTTCTTCATAACATAAAATCACTCATGACGACTTAGAACACCAAAGAAGAAATATAGACTACATCAATTTAAATAAATAAATAGAAGATGGCAATTCCACAGAAAGGGTTATAGTTTGGGAACTACCCAAAACTTTGAAAGAAAATTCACCATAGAATTGCTGGTATGTGTTGGAATTCTTAATTGCAATCATGCAAAATAGTTTTCTATAAAATATGCAAATAATTGTCAACTTTATTTTTCTCTCCAAAAACCATGCAGATGTATTGTTTCTGTTAAAATAAGTGAGAGTGATGTTTCTCCTATAATGCCGCCAAAACTTGCTGGATCAGAAAGTGCTGCACCCAAATCAGCTTTAGTCCAAAGCAGCTTGTTCGTGTTGGCAAATTTAATTTAAATGCTTTTAGTGATCATCAATTCTATAAATGGCAAGGAGGGTTTTGTTGCTTTTCTCTTTGCTAATCTGGTTGGTTTCTTTTTATTTAGTAATAAACAGCACTACCGTATTTTCCGGCGTATAAGACGACTGGGCGTATAAGACGACCCCCAACTTTTCCAGTTAAAATATAGAGTTTGGGATATACGCCGGAAAATACGGTACTCGCCGTATAAGACCTCTCCTGGCCAAGTGCAGCTGCTCGCCGGAACGCAGCCCCCAGGGAAGAGCAGGAGGACGAGCGCGGGGCGGCATACTGCATTGGGTCCCGTCGCTTGAAGGAGAAACGCGGGGAGGGGGGAGCGAGCTCCGTTCCCTCGGAGCAGCCTTGGGAAGGGAGGGGGCAAAACGCAGTGGCTCCACGACGGGCTCCAAACTCGTCCTCCTGCTCTTCCCTGGGGGCTGCGTTCCGGCGAGCGGCTGCACTTGGCCAGGAGAGGTCTTATACGGCGAGTACGTATTTTCCGGCGTATAAGACGACACCCGGCGTATAAGACGACCCCCAACTTTTGAGAAGATTTTCCTGGGTTAAAAAGTCGTCTTATACGCCGGAAAATACGGTAGTTTATTTACCTCCTCTGACATCTGAATTTTCACTTTTTAATTGCTATTCCAATTATTACATAAATAACATAAAAATATTGTAGCATGCAGAAGTAAGAATATAAACAGGTGATTTATCAATACCATAAATAATCCAAGGGAAAGACATGCTATACAACCCCACTATCTCTTGCTCTATTTTACTATGATACAACAAAAACAACCTTTAATGAAGTAACGGGGGAAAAATAACATTTCCTGTGGAGTCCTTGGTGCTCTCTGAGCTTGGTTGTTTGCTTGCAGATGTTTCATTACCCAACTAGGTAACCTGATGCTACCTACTTGGGTAATGAAGCGTCTGCAAGCAAACAATCAAGCTCAGAAAGCACCAAGGACTCCACAGTTCAACCCTGAGCTACAGATATTCTCTTCTATTGGAATAACATTTCCTTTATGTCAAGGTCAACTCTTGGTGACTTCATGGACATGTCCATGTCTTGGCAACAGTACAGAGGTAGTTTGCTATTGCCTCCTCCTGGGATGTTTCCAACCTTCCAGTTTAGCCTATAGCCCTGGGATTCCCTGTAGATCTCCCATCCAGGTCCTACCCATATCTGAGCCAAGACAAGGGAATTCAGGCCCTGCCACCTGCTGAGACTTGAGGCAGCAGATACTCTCACTAACCTGGACATTATTCTTCCTGCTATCTTTCCCAGCATTAGAGCCTTCTCCAGAGAGCTAGGTCTTCGCATAATGTGTCCAAAGTAGGATAATTTGAATCTGGTCATTTGTGCCTCGAGTGAGAACTCTGGGTTGATCTGTTCGATGATGCATTTGTTTGTTTTCTTGGCTGTCCACGGTATTCTAAGGAGTCTTCTCCAACAACACAGGATATACCCTGTGTAAAAATAGAGAAATAGAGGTCATGTAAAACCCTGTACTGGGGGGACATGATATAACATCTGTTATCTCCCTACTCTGAGAACTTGAGAAAAATGGACTGTATATACCATCTGAGAGCCTTGGGAAGCACCAGGTTAGAGAAGGTTGCTGATGAGCCCCAACTGCTACATCTGAGAAGTCAGCTTCTGCTCCAAACTCCTGCCCTCATGGCATCACTGCCTGCCTGACTTGTGATCCTCCAAATCAAAATCAGCATACCAAGGATATATCACAACCCATTACCTGAGCTTAACCATAAGGCTCCTTGTTTTGCTGCCCAATAAATGCCCCCAGGCTATTTCAGAACTTTAAAATCCTCTTTTGCAGTCTGTGGCATTTATTTACTTATTGAAAGCATTTATATGGCCCATCCTACCACAAATATTAAAAATTGGTGGCACGGTTTCTTGCCATTTTGAGATGGGGAATGCATAGAAAAGTGGTATGAGCCTTAAAATAACTCTAAATAAATAAACCCGCCTCCTGAAACATAGGAAGAAACCTTTAAAAACTTGGTCTTGCCAGCTGCAGCTTCTGCCATCAAATATTGTCCCTCTGAACTAAGCAATTCTACACATGTTTACTCAGAAGTAACCTTCCATTTACTTAAACTGGGTTTAAGAAGCAGGGAGAGCTCTGCTTTGGCCTTGGGTGGGAAACCACAAGGGAATGCCCAGGCTGTAGGCTAGATTGGAAAGTCACATTATGAATACATTGGCAATGTTTTCTTCTCTGTGAGCACAGGCATTCTCCCTGAAGTTTATTCTTCTGTCAGGAACAGGACTGAGAACATGCAGCCTTGCATCCACAGCAGATCCGTTCACGGCAAGAAGCTCTGCAAGAGTAATTCAGTATATCGCTACCTCATGTTACTTTGATGGGAATCTCATGCTGATAGAGATGAAAATACAGTAGCTGCTCTGATCCAAAGCCATTTTATTGATCTACTTAGGAGTTCAACATTTTCCTCTCCTGACTCGCTGTTACTCATGCATCAGTGCAGCATGTTGTTTGAGATTGCCTAACAACAGAATACAAGCTTTCGGCTCATCTTCAGTGCAGGGGGAAAAAAGTCGAGTGTTTCTGTGGAATCAAAGTTGACCAAATGTCTGAGACTACGATTTCCTCTTTTCCATCTACATTCCAAATATATGGAAGAGCAGCTGATGTCTCTTAAACCAAAGGTCTCTTAAGGAACATTTTTAAAATTAAAATTGGAACAATTGGGGTTAGGGCTGGGGGTCAATGACAATTTTTTTAAAAAAAAATCCAATATCTTTCAGAGGTAGGATAAAATTGATTAATTTTCAGGTGGGTAGGCTTTTTCTTTCTTTCTTTCTCAAGCAGTTTTCCTGGCTGTTTCTTCCCCACTCTACCCCCATGATATGGCATCATTTTACGAGGCATTTTTGATGCCTCTAGGCTGCCAACTCTTGTAGTGGAGGGAAAGCTCTGTGGAAAAGTCTAATATCATACCCACACACATCACCCCAGCATGTTAGGCTCACACATCATGATAAGCCATGGTTGGTTTCAGTCAAGGATTGTTAAATAAGCCACAATGGCTTGATTCCATGCCACATCTAAAATTGGCTTATTTGGTGGTTGTTCACTTCATTCAGTTGCTTCACACTCTTTGTGATCTGATGGAGATTGTCTGGCAATCTTGTCACTGGGCACAGAGAGATCGCTTCTGTCTGTGCTCCTGCCCTCTGAAGATGCCGGCCACAGATGCTGGCGAAACGTTAGGAACCAAAACTTCCAGAACACGGCCACACAGCCCGGAAGACCCACAACAGCCATCAATCTTGTCACTGTTTCTTTGAGTTTTTATGAGCTTGTGCTAGGGGTATTGGTGAAAGTGTCTAACCATCTTCTGCGTCTTCTATTGCCTTCAGTTTTTCCCAACATCAGGGTCTTTTCAAAAGACTCATGCTGCTATATTGCGTTTCCAACATAACATTTAAGCTTTAGCTTCATTAGTGGTGGTTGCAGTAAACTAAAGTAGCAAATTCTTGATCACACTAGCCCTGCTATTTCCTGCTGTCCTGACTTTTGGTTGAGAAGTAGCCAAAACACCATAAACCAGGGTTTCTCAACCAGGGTTCTATGGACCCCTAGGGTTCCGTGAGAGGTCACTAAGGGTTCCCTGGGAGATCACGATTTATTTAAAAAATTATTTCAAATTCGGGCAACTTCACATTAAAGAGGTAAGTTTTATTCTTTATTTTTAGTTTAAGAACACTGTTAATGCATATATGCAGGCCTACACATGAAACAAATATAATAATTTGTAACTTCTGGCCTATATTTGAGCCTGAATGTCAGGGGTTCCCCAAGGCCTGAAAAATATTTCAAGGGTTCCTCCAGGGTCAAAAGGTTGAGAAAGGGTGCCATTGACACTAACCCTACTTGGACAGCTGCTGGACCTTTAGAGTCTCAGAGGGTTCCAACAGCAGGGCCTTTCCTCAGGTTTTGTTTTTTGTTTTAACATTTCCCCATACTCACACACATCATCTCAGCATCAGGTAGCCATCATTTTTAATTGTTGGATTTTACACGCATTGTGTTAAGCCGTTATTTACAGAATGAGCTCCTTTCGCATAGAATATAGTCAGCCATATACAGTAACATGGTTAATGGACCATAACGTCTGGGCTCATATGACATGTTAATCCAAGCAAACCACAGTATGGCTTATTGTGAACCAGCCAACGCCTCTGACTTGGTGTATATAACAGGAAATTAAAATGTAGGTTCCTAGATCCTCACAGAAGCAAAGCCAGTGATTATTTGAGAATGCAGTTGTACCTCCGGCACCAGGATATCCTGGTAATGCCAAGAAAGACCAAGACATTTCAAGACACTAAGGAAATGCTCTGTACATACTCCGATTGAAGTCTGTGATATCTCTAGTAGCCATAACAGAGCAGGGCATTTAAACTGTATTTTGCAGGTTAACAATTAGTTCTTAAACTAGGTGTAGCATTGCTACACCTATTACATTTACAGGATCTCCTGCTCAATCTGTTCGAGGATTGTTTTGGATTCCTCCTCTTTGGCGTAGTTAGCACTGAGTTATCACATACTGTAGCTCCTTCTCAGCTCCAGGCTTGTTGAAGAAAGACCTTCAACCTGAAGAACTTCACCCAAGGACCTTCAGTAAAGGATTGAAGAACTTGAGCTCACAGAATCCCTGTAGCCATAAATCAGTTGAAACCAGTTTTCTTGTAATCCTTTCCTTACCCACCCTTTCCAGGGTCTGGTGTTTCTTCCCACTATCTCCTCTCCATGCTTTACCCTCAAGATACTGTATATGAGACCAGAATAATATATGTAGCAACCAGTGTTATTTCAGCACATTACAGTGACCCATTTTTCACTGTCTGTGGCAATAAACATACCAACATTAACCACTTTCTGCCTTTTGGTCCCGCATTCTTTTGGGAGAATGGCCCTTGATATACAATTGAAAGGCCCTTAGCCCAAAAAAAGTTACAGTATGTATCACAGCATTGCTGAGTTAATATTTACAATATGAACAGGATTTCTGACTAGGATTTGCTTGGCATAGTTACGTATTTCTTGCAGAGCTGGGTGACAGAACTGCAGGTTAGATGTCATCTTCATTGTGCCTAATTGATCAGATGTGGTCTTTCCAGACCAGACCAGAATGTCGGCAGGTTGGGACATTCCTTGTGTGGATTTGTAAATAATCCCATATAATGTACCAGCCTAAGCTTCAGCTGCCCATGAGAACAATAACAAACCACAAAGAGAGCAAAAAGGACTGAGTTCACATTGATCTTTGTTATGCATGACCTATGGCAGGACCAAATTGGGGAAGTACAACCCTCCAGGTCCTGCTTAATCTTTCACTGGCCTTCAGTACTATTGATCATGGAATCCATGTGGATTACCTGCAAGGATTGGGTCCAAGGCACTGTGTTGGGGGAAGGTCAAGCCATATGGCCCTCCATTATGGGGTGTCATGGGGTTCAATGTTTTCTTCCCTGTTTAACATCTACATGAAGCCATGGGGTGAGGTCATCTGCCAGCACAGACAGATATCCTTAGAATTCTGTTGATACTCAGTTTTACATCTCCAATGCAGGCAGTACAGGAGATGCTATGAAGGCCGTGTCCTGGTGCCTAGAGGTTGTTATGGTCTGGAAAGGGATAAACAGGCTTAAACTTAAGTGCATTGTCAGAAAGTCCAGCCACTGCCTCTCCCCTCCCAGATAGAGTGGAAAATGTAATAACAGGATATTAACCAGTCAAGCTACTCTCATGGCACCCAAAACCAGCTGCCTCAGTCAAACCAGTGGCAGAGCTGCCTCCATTCGGTATGCTGGGAAGGAGAAGATCACAAATACACATTGATGATGAAATGCAGACTAGATTTCACAGGCTAGCCACCCCTGCCATAAACAAACCATAGTGAGTGAATACATTCAGTGTGCTAAGCCACAACCAAATTAACTACATTATGGTTTAGTATCATGCAAACTCAGGGATAATTTGCCTTCTAGTTACATCAGAAACAATGTATGTGGTCCAAAGAGTTGAAGCAGGCTATAGAAAACATTCTATGTAGGATTAATGAATGATTACATGGCCATTGCCATATTATTTAAAATGTTATCAGGACACATAATTAAAATGGAAGTACTGATGAAATACCCTGTCTCATAGCCTTCCATTAAGTATCTGTGAGCTGTATTTTGCAAAATGAAATCATTTGTATGTGTTTTCTCAAGTGTTGGTAAAGTGTAATCCCAAACTGGGTGTATGCCCAGCA
This sequence comes from Charina bottae, assembly GCA_023362775.1. Taxonomy (NCBI): domain Eukaryota; kingdom Metazoa; phylum Chordata; class Lepidosauria; order Squamata; family Charinaidae; genus Charina; species Charina bottae. The sequence continues at coordinate 239,910,537 of JALMGJ010000001.1, forward strand.
GAATGTAACAGTGACAGAGTGATTAGAACAGAATTCAGATTTACAATAATAACTGAACATTGTCATTTAATTCACAAGAGTATTAAATACACCTAGAAAGATAAAACTTTAGTAGGTTCCTCAACTAATATTGATGGGATTCATAGAAGAAAATCTTTAGGAACTATACTCTGACATTTATTAGTGTTCAGTTTTAGTAAGCGAGTCATTGGTGGTTTGTTTGTTTTTATGTTGAGCAGTTGCCAAGACTCCAGCAATTAATGCTAGCCTTAAGAGAATAAAGACTGGTGTGTGTGTGTGTGTGTGTGTGTGTGTGTGTTACTGAGGGGAGCTATAAACTACACGGTAGGTGGAATGTAGAACTATGCCACTCCTACTATGTGCCAGATTATACAGTACATGCAAGAAGTAACAAATGGCTGATTCATTCATTTTGCTTCTCTTCTCCTCCCTTTTTTCCAACATGCATTTATGAAATATTGGAGAATTTTAGTGAATAGTTCAAAAGACAGTACATGGAACTGGTAGAATTCAACAAATTTTCGAAGAAACTAATTACAAGAACAGTGCTTTCTAAAGTGCCGCCGTTGGTGATACACCAACGGCGGCAGCGGCGGCGTGTGCGTGGATGGCAGTGGTGCGGGGGGGGGCGCGTGGTGGTGGGGGCGTGCACGGCAGGGGCGTGCATGGTGGCGGCAGCAGCGGCAGCCTCCGCTAAAATGCGGAAGCGCTGATGGCCCCCCGCCGCCGTGCACGCCCCCGCTGCCGCTTCCGGGTTGTGTGGTGACACACCAGACTGTGTGTTGTGACACACTAAAGCACAGCTTTCCAAACTGTGTGTTGCAACACTTTAGTGTGTCGCAACACACAGTCTGGTGTGTCGCCGCACAACCCGGTAGCAGCAGCGGGGGCGTGCACGGTGGCAGTGGCAGCGGCGCGCCATCAGCGCTTCCACGTTTTAGCGGAGGCCGCCGCCCCTGCCACCGCTGCCGTGCATGCCCCCACCCCCGCACACCCCCCGCACCGCCGCCATGCATGCCCCCGCCGCCGCGTGTGCCGCCGCTGCCGCCGTTGGTGTGTTGCCAACGGCGGCACTTTAGAAAGCACTGCACTAAAGTGTCGCGACACACCGTTTGGAAAGCTGTGTACAAGAAGTTAGCTAGTTCTATTATTTATAACTGTATCTCACCTTTCCACAGTAGGAAAGGCAGCCAGTATCAGCATATTGTTCCCAATGTCACTGTATGTACTAATCTGTAGTTGTTTGGTGTCTGTGTATTGCATATTCTCTGTGCCATGCAGTTCTATGAAGCTGTGAATGGACACACATGCAAGACGGAATACATGAGAGGTACAGAGGCAGAAGAATTTGTTATGGAAGATTTCAGTGTAACTTGTGAAAAAAATCCAGCATGAAGGCTTCTAAGAAGATTTGACAAGGAACTATTCTCAGAACATGACATGATTCTCAAAACAACAGATATTGTACTCAGGCAGAAAAATACCAAGAGACATGAGAAAAGTAACAAGGTGGGACTAGCCAAATCTTGTCAGAAGTTATAAAAGTACTTTGGAGCCATTCCATAGAAGGAGGTACCATGCAATGTGGGTTTCCTGCTATGAATCTTCTGAAACTTGAACACCTGGCCAGCTAAGCTTTCAGCTGAATAGGTATGATTGGACATGTTTGTGTGTGTGTGTGTGTGCATGCGTGTATGCTAGAGAGTGAAGTGCTGAGTTCAGAAAGTGAACAATAACATCTGTAAATCTGTATTTGTTTCTATGTGTCCTGAGTTTCCAGATAAATAAAAACAAGTAGCATTGGAAGTGTTTTAAAGATCCTTTTTACAATACTTCATGTTGACACTGTCAGCTATCATATGTAGGCCTCACTAGGACACAAGTTTTTAACCATGGTTTGATGAATAAGCCACAGTTGGCTGGATCGATACAATATGCTCAACCCTAAAGTATGAATTCATGCAAGAAGCAAAGCCAAAATCAAATAAATCACATTAGGGCATTTGTTCTATGCTCATGTATACATGACATGCGAACTCAGCCACTGGCTCTGTATAATAAAATACAGTTTTAAACCCCAAATACCAGAACTTGAGGACAGGGTGATCCTGAAGCCCTCTTTTTGGTTCAGTTTGATTTTTATACTTTGCTCCTCTGGTCTCTTGTATTTTCTTTTAATAAGTTGGTTTTTAGTTATAAGCTGCCCAGAGTAATTTGAATAAATAAGTAAATAAACTTAGAAAATGAGTAGATAACAGGGTAAGAATAAAGGCAAATAGAACCAATTCAAACCATCAAGCTAGAAAATTAAATCCTACTAAACAGATCCAACGCCTGATTTTGAATTTTGAACTTTATCTACATTTTGTTTTAGTCTTCCCCTAAGGGTGAGAAGCTTGAGGCCTTTTAGATGCTGGAGAATTCCAACTCCCAGCAGCCTCAGCAAGCATGGCTAATGATGAAGGATGCTGGACTTTGCAATTAAGCAACATCTGGATGGCCAGAAATTCCAAACTCAGAAGGTTAGCAACAGGTTAGCAGAGAGGAGGTTAGATAGATCTCCATAGGAAGATAGTAATGGTGACTTATCAAACTATTATATTTTGGTAGAATAAGACCTCTAGAAGTGATATGCTTAACTGCGATACTATGCTGGGAAAAGATTAATCTTTCCCAAATTAACATCCATGCTATAGCTAGACCATAGCAGTCTTGGATCTCTGCAAGAGGATCGAAACAGAACCACAAGTGAGTTCACAGAAGAGCAGGCAGTTTGAAAGGCACCGAGTCAGGAGAAAGCTTTGAACATTCCACTATTTTCTCCAAGAAATATGGGTGGTCCAGTGAATGTTCCAATAGGGCTGAGGTGGCAGCAAAATCTTCATTCCAGGAACCTTGATCTCAAAATGCTTATCAAAAAACAAACACCTCTATCTCGGGAATAAACACCATGGAACCCCCAGGAATCAATTTACCCTACATATCCCTCTCTGTGCCCACCAGGATCCCTGACTTTTTTTAAAATAATTAAAAAAGGAAGGAGCAAGTTGGCATGCTGCAAAGCAATGCCTCAAAAACAGCTGAAATCATACCTTTGGGTCCCCAAGGTCCACTGGGTGGCAGAGAGTGTTTTGTAACAAGTTGCTTATGAGAGTCATTTTGAGAGTGTGCATACCACATGCTCTCAAAATTCCAAAAGTGTCCTCATCCCCAAAAAGTTCCCTATCCCTGCTCTCTATTTTTGTGTTTAGCTACAGCAACGTAGAATTATTTGTAGGATTTCATGCATGCCTGGTATAAAAGAGTCTTCATTGTTAGAGAGGAAACCAGAAGATGATCATGCAAGAGTCTGAAATACCACTGTCTAGCCTACATAGCTAAAATATTCCATAGTTTCCTTTTATAAACACAGCCTGCCTTAGGGATGGGTAAGTTGAATACTGAAGTGGATGTCGAGCCAAATGCACAAGCTTGGTGCTTGCTGTATATATTATCCACACTGCAAGTCACAAACCCTGCTTCATTACGAAGTTTTGCAATCTTGTACATGCAGCACACTATAAGTCACAAATTGCACCAGCCTATGTTTACATACATGGACTTCACCAGATGGTCGACACCGAAATCAGATTGACTACATCCTTTGCAGCCAAAGGTGGCAGTCATCTATACAGTTGGTAAAAACAAGACCTGGAGCTGACTGTAGTTCAGATCACAAGCTTCTTATTGCACAATTTAGAATCAGACTAAAGAGAACAGGGAAGACCCACAGATCAGTTAGATATGAGCTCACTAATATTCCTAATGCATATGCAGTGGAGGTGAAGAATAGATTTAAGGGACTAGATTTAGTAGATAGGGCCCCGGAAGAACTATGGACAGAAGTTCGCAACATTGTTCAGGAGGCGGCAACAAAAAACGTCCCAAAGAAAAAGAAAACCAAGAAGGCAAGATGGCTGTCTGCTGAGACACTGGAAGTAGCCCAAGAAAGAAGGAAAGCAAAAGGCAACAGTGATAGGGGGAGATATGCCCAATTAAATGCAAAATTCCAGAGGTTAGCCAGAAGAGATAAGGAATTATTTTTAAACAAGCAATGCGCGGAAGTGGAAGAAGACAATAGAATAGGAAGGACAAGAGACCTCTTCCAGAAAATTAGAAACATCGGAGGTAAATTCCAGGCAAAAATGGGTATGATCAAAAACAAAGATGGCAAGGACCTAACAGAAGCAGAAGAGATCAAGGAAAGGTGGCAAGAATATACGGAAGATCGGTATAGGAAGGATAATTATATCTGGGATAGATTTGATGGTGTGGTCAGTGAGTTAGAGCCAGACATCTTGAAGAATGAGGTTGAATGGGCCTTAAGAAGCATTGCTAATAACAAGGCAGCAGGAGACGACGGTATCCCAGCTGAACTGTTTAAAATCTTGCAAGATGATGCTGTCAAGGTGATGCATGCCATATGCCAGCAAATTTGGAAAACACAAATCAGATTGGAAAAAATCAACTTATATCCCCATACCAAAAAAGAGAAACACTAAAGAATGTTCAAACTATCGAACAGTGGCACTTATTTCACATGCCAGTAAGGTAATGCTCAAGATCCTGCAAGGTAGACTCCAGCAATTCATGGAGCAAGAATTGCCAGATGTACAAGCTGGGTTTAGAAAAGACAGAGGAACTAGAGACCAAATTGCCAATATCCGCTGGATAATGGAGAAAGCCAGGGAGTTTCAGAAAAAACATCTATTTCTGTTTTATTGACTATTCTAAAGCCTTTGATTGTGTGGATCATAACAAATTGTGGCAAGTTCTTGGTGGTATGGGGATACCAAGTCATCTTGTCTGCCTCCTGAGGAATCTGTATAACGACCAAGTAGCAATGGTAAGAACAGACCACGGAACAACGGACTGGTTTAAGATTGGGAAAGGAGTACGGCAGGATTGTATACTCTCACCCTACCTATTCAACTTGTACGCAGAACACATCATGCGACGTGCTGGGCTTGATGAATCCAAGGCTGGAGTTAAAATCGCTGGAAGAAACATTAACAATCTCAGATATGCAGATGATACCACTTTGATGGCTGAAAGCGAGGAGGAGTTGAGGAGCCTTATGACAAAAGTGAAAGAAGAAAGTGCAAAAGCTGGGTTGCAGTTAAACCTCAAAAAAACCAAGATTATGGCAACCAGCTTGATTAACCAGCTTATTGACAACTGGCAAATAGAGGGAGAAAACGTGGAGGCAGTGACAGACTTTGTATTTCTAGGCGCAAAGATTACTGCAGACGCTGACTGCAGCCAGGAAATCAGAAGACGTCTACTTCTTGGGAGGAGAGCAATGACAAATCTCAATAAAATAGTTAAGAGCAGAGACATCACACTGACAACAAAGGTCCGCATAGTTAAAGCAATGGTATTCCCTGTAGTAACCTATGGCTGCGAGAGCTGGACCATAAGGAAGGCTGAGCGAAGGAAGATTGATGCTTTTGAACTGTGGTGTTGGAGGAAAATTCTGAGAGTGCCTTGGACTGCAAGAAGATCAAACCAGTACATACTCCAGGAAATAAAGCCAGACTGCTCACTTGAGGGAATGATATTAAAGGCAAAACAGAAGTACTTTGGCCACATAATGAGAAGAGAGGATACCCTGGAGAAGATGCTGATGCTAGGGAAAGTGGAAGGCAAAAGGAAGAGGGGCCGACCAAGGGCAAGATGGATGGATGATATTCTGGAGGTGAGGGACTCGACCTTGGGGGAGCTGGGGGTGACAACAGCCGAGAGGAAGCTCTGGCGTGGGCTGGTCCATAAAGTCACGAAGAGTCAGATGCGACTGAATGAATAAACAACAAAATGTTTTTTAATAAGCCACAATGCCCTGGTTTACACATAACATGAAATAATAAACTATGGTTTACAAACTAGTAAAGAAGCTTTCTGAGGCACTCTTGAGGAAGAAATTCAAGCTGAAGAAAGCTCTTGTTTAATGGAGGCCTATTTGACAGAAGTTTATTTATTTATTTGTCATATTTATATCCCGCCCATCTCCCCCACAAGGAGGGACCCTGGTTGCCTAAGGCAGGGGTCCCCAACCTGTGGTCTGCGGCCCACTAGTGGTCCGTGGCCTGTTAGGAAGTGGGCCGCACAGCAAGAGGTGAGTGGTGGTGTCAGGAACAAGCCTGTCCCTGCCGCCATGAGTCGGAGGAAGAGCAGCCGGTAGCAGGAAGAAGCTGGGAAGGCGCAAAGACAGAGCCTGAGCTGGAGCAGGTGATTGGTGGGGACCCTGAAGGGGAAACAACTCCACCTATCAGTGTGCGGCAAAGAAGGGTGGAGAGGCGGGCCGAGGAGCACAAGGCCCGATTGGCCCCCGCTCACAAACCCTGCCCTCCCATCCATGAGATTGGCTCCCGCCTGCAAACCCCGCCCCCCGGTCCGTGCAATTGGCTCCTGCCTGCAAACCTGCCCCCAGTCCGCACGATTGGCTCCTGCCTGCAAACCCCACCCTCCGGTCTGCACGATTGGCTCCCGCCTGCAAACACTGCCCCCCCGTCTGCGCAATTGGCTGCCACCTGCAAACCCCACCCCCCGGTCCGTGGAGAAATTGTCTTCCACGGAACTGGTCCCTGGTGCCAAAAAGGTTTGGGACCCCTGGCCTAAGGCAATAAACATCTTCTACCAGAAACCTAGGCTCTTAAAGAAATCCAGTGTGGTATTTTTATTTATTTATTTATTTATACAATTATTTATAGACTACCCTGTTCCACACAAGACTCAAGGAAGTTTACAGTCAGAGAACAACAAGCCAATAAAACCAATATGGCATCTAACCCAATATAGCCTTTGTACCACCAGCTTCCATACATCCTGTAGAAGGTAGTGGACTATGAGCAGGGAGACTCTCGGTTATGGAAACTAGAGGTACCAGATAGGGCTTCAAAAAATCTAGAGGACCACTAGAGAACCTTGCTGCCATCTATCGTCATTCAGATCTTTGAAACCCATATGGCAGGGCCTTCCAAACTTTTCCCGTGGCGACACACCAACGGCGGTGCGCGAGAAAACCCGGAAGCGCCGCCACTGAGGCAGTGCGCAAAAACTCGGAATTTCAAAAACTCTGATTTTCGCACGCCGCAGCGGTGGCAGCAGCGGTGTCCTTGTGTGCCCTGCGAAAACCCGGAAGTGCTGATGGCCCGCCACCGTGCGTGCGGCTGCGCGCAGTGGCGGCGTGCCATCAGCACTTCCGGGTTTTGACGCGACACACCTGGGCCCCGCAGGCGACACAGGTCGCGACACACAGTTTGGAAAGCTGTGTCATATGGGATAATCCTAGTGAAAACTCACTGGTTTCAAGGTAGGCACGGTCAAGAAGTACACACACCAGGGATTCCAAGAATGTTGGAACATTCTTGGATGAACATTGGGTGAGCTTAAGCCAATCACTCTCTCAGTTTAATACATTTTACAGGGTTGTTGTGATAAAATTGGAGATAGGATGGTGCTTTGTACCCCTGGATATAAATCCAACACACATACAAACAAAAGACAACTCACAACTCAACTCACGCAGGAGGCAGGAGTTTCTAAGCTGATGGCAAGACACCATTTGTTATTTAAACACTGTTGGTGGAATTTATAGGCTGTTTGTGGAACGTGAACTATCTACTCATTCAAAAGTAGAGAATAGACTTCTAGAATAGTTACTGTTTAGAAACAGAAGAATATGAATTTCTGGTGGAAAATGAACCTTGTGAGATGCTATCCAAGTCTATTAATTATTTGCTCTATATGGTAGAATCTGTTTTATGTTCCCCACCATCCGCACAGCTTCTTTTATATAGCAATAAGCCTTTTTTTTTCCCTTTAAACTGTGCCTGAAAGAAAAAAGTTTAAGTTACATTTCACTTTCATTCTTTGTCTAAAAATAGAGTGGGTGCCATTCTGAAAGAAGGGGATACAGTATGTTGGATTTAGGGTACATGCAATGAATTTTTCTATGCTCTGGAACCAACTATTTTTCACCAATCTCTGCTACTGAAGGAAGTCTTCAAATTTGCACCTCTCAAGAAAGTTCATTCTTGGAAAAGTTTTGCCTTGGTTTGTCTGTAATATTTTAAAATATATTACATTTTAAAATGCCAATTGTGTTTTTCAGCCACCTTAAGAATAAGTTATTATGACTGTTATTATTTGAAATCCAAGAGTCAGGGCATTATTTTTAGCTAAACCCCAGAGACCTACAGTTCTTCATGATGCTGGTCAGAGCATTATAAGCACAAGGATCTCCCTAAGGACAAGCCTAATGATGGAAGAATTTTATTTTGAACCACATTCCCATTTTCAAAGGGAGAAGGTTACCCACTCTATTTTTAGACAAAGAATGAAAGTGAAATGTAACTTAAACTTTTTTCTTTCAGGCACAGTTTAAAGGAAAAAAAAGGCTTATTGCTATATAAAAGAAGCTGTGCGGATGGTGGGGAACATAAAAACTTTATGTTTACTAAGGAATACTATTTCCAAAAATCTTGTTGACAATAAAATAACATGAAAAATAAGGTAAAGGTAAAGGTTCCCCCTGCACAGTTGTGCAGTCGTGTCCGACTCTAGGGGCCGGTGCTCATCTCTGTTTGTTAGCCGAAGAGCCAGCGCTGTCCGAAGACGCTTCCGCGGTCATGTGGCCGGCATGACGCATGTGGAACGCTGTTACCATCCCACCGAAGTGGTGCCTACTGTATTAATCTACTTGCATTTGCATGCTTTCGAATTGCTAGGTTGGCAAGAGCTGGGGCGAGTGCGGGAGCTCACTCTGCACGCAGGGCTAGGGATTCGAACCTCCGAACTTGTGATCTTCCGATCAACAAGCCTGGCATCTTACCCGCTGAGCCACCACGCCCCTTTTAACCTGAAAAATAGCAGCAGGTTAATCCTAGATCAAAGCCATAAGATACCACCCAAAGGCTTGGTAAATATCAAATGTAATGTTGCTGCCTGAGAGGTGAGCCCTGATCCTTTGAATGATTAGGTTGTTAATCATACTAATCCATCATGCAATTTGCTTAGTTCATGCACAGCACAGGGTGTGCATTCAAGCACTGCACTTGCTAAAGCATGGCTTATGTCTCACTATGTTCCTAGATCCTTTTTTTTTTTAAATAAATTTTATTGAGTTTTAAAATGCATATTAAAAGTTAAAGCAGGAAATAAAGATAGAAATTCAAAGTAAGAAAAAAGTAAATAAAAAGTGAAGTCAAGAAAATAATAAACACAAGAAATATAGAAAATAGATAGCCTCCAATCTATCTTTGGTCTTTAAATACAATAATTTGCTTTAAATGTTAGTCTTTCATATAATATACAGGAACTTTTCTTTGTCATATACACTTCAATTTCTATAATTGAAAGTAAGTTTGTAAGTTTCACCTTTCTTGCAATTCTCCAATTATCCATCTGTGGTTTCCTCTCCTTGGGATAATATCCATTTACGTGTTCTTAGCTGTATCAGTTTAATGTTTTTTATTCACTCTTTCCATTTTTACGTCTATATTTATATCCTTAATAAAGTCCAGTTGTTCTTAAATCATATGTATAACAAGTAAAGGCCTTATTTCAATTCTAATAAAATACAATATATTCTATTCATATATATCCATAAAAATAACATTAATTTAATCATAATCTATATTTAAATTACAATTATACCATATTCTACTTCTTCCTACATATTTACCTAATTAACAGATTTTTGTAACTGCATATTCCACTAATACAGTATTAGTGGAATATGTTCCTAGATCCTTGTTGCACAAACCAGACTTAACTGTGGCTTGGTTCATTCACATGCTATTCCATGCTATGATTTTAACCATGGTTTGTTGATTAAGCCACAATAGCTGCACTGACATATGACATTGTGGTTTGTTCAAACCTTAATTAAACAAACCATGGCTTAGCACAATGTTTAAATCCAGTCAGTGCCTCCAACCATTGGTTTACTTAGCCTAATATTGTCAGGGTTTCAGGCAGCATTTTTCCATTTTCCCTAAAGACGCTGAGGACTGAACTTGGACTCTTCTGCAGGCAGAACAGATGCTCTGCTGCTGAGCTACAGACCCTGAAGGTAGCGCAGGCATTAAATCCAGTTTCTAGCTCAAGTTAACCCTGGCAGCCCTGATTGTTTAAAAGCTGTGCGCCCTAAGAGTCTTCAATCCCCTTTAAAGCTCCCCTATATTATTAATTAAGGGGGCGTGGTGGCTCAGCGGGTAAGACGCCAGGCTTGTCGGTCGGAAGATCGCAAGTTCGGAGGTTCGAATCCCTAGCCCTATGTGCGGAGTGAGCTCCCGCACTAGCCCCAGCTCTTGCCAACCTAGCAATTTGAAAGCATGCAAATGCAAGTAGATTAATAGGTACCACTTTGGTGGAATGGTAACAGCGTTCCGCGCGTGTCATGCCGGCCACATGGCCGTGGAAGCGTCTTCGGACAACGCTGGCTCTTCGGCTAACAAATGGAGATGAGCACCGGCCCCTAGAGTCGGACATGACTGCACAAATGTGCGGGGGGAACCTTTACCTTATATTATTAATGCAGCGTGGCTGACAGAGAACAGAAAGCGAGGCAAAGGTATAGACTGGATTCATACAACAGACTACAGTATGCCCTAATATGGTTTGTTTAGTTTGGCTTGGTCTATTCATGAGCAGAGGCAATGGTTGTTTATTCAAGAGACCATGTTTAAATAAGCTATGGCTTAGTGCAATGTATGAATCCAGTCATAGTTTCTGTATTTTATGACACTTCGGTTGGCTTGCTATATTGCCTTCATGACAGAATGTTTATTTTTCTCATGTTATTTTAGTGTCAACATAATTTTTCGATCTTGTGTTTCCTTATGGACAAAGAGGACTAACAGTTGCTTTTTGTCTGACTTGGAAATTCTGCTCTGCCCTTCCATCTGCCTGTGATTTAAACGCAGAGCACCATCTGCTGGCGATTTTCTGCCTAGCAACAGCCTTAAGTTTGCTAATTTCAAGGTGCTTCAAAGTTAAAGGGTCATTAAGTTCTCCCCCCTCTCCCATACAGTCCCCACTAAATTTATGAATTTAGCTCAACGCTTTATAAATTCAATAGCAAGCTATTAAAGCAATTAAATATACAGCCCCTCCAGGCCTACTTATAATACCTCAAAATTGCTAAGCTGCTGAACCTCTAAAATATATTCCCCACTGCAGTAATGTATGGCTTTCAGATCATGGGGCCTGTCAACAGAGAGAAATCTCAGCTCAGCACATTTCATCCAAGATGATTCCTCCGTAATTAGTATGTTTTTGTTACCGGTGACTCTTTTATTTTCCTCTCTCTTGTTGTGGTTCCCAATTGTATTTGGCAGACCCAATTACAAGGAGGCTACTGCCAGAAAAGGACGTCTCCTGGCCTGCACCTTCAGCGTCCCACAGCAGAGGGAATTTTGGCAGAGGTCTCTTTCATGAGAAGGGGCACTCAAGGAGGCAGTTTCAAGCAGGCCACCTTTTGCTCTGGGATAGGAATCTAACAAATATATAAAATAAAATTACTGGGGAAAAATTAAAAATCCAGAAATCTTGTTTTGCAACAGCCTACTGCCAGGTTGGGTCACAAGTTCAATTTTGGCAGGGTGGGGCTTATCAGCCTGGATCTTCTGATGAGTTTTGAACTGGGTCCACATTGTCTTAAACTATAGTTTAAGCAAAGTACAATGGATTGAGTCTACAAGCACACAAAATCAAAACTAAATAATCCACACTAGGAATGATTAGGATTTCATGTCACACTAAGCTATAATGTGGTTTATTTAATTTAGGCATAGTACAGGGTGTGTACCTGTAATGGTATGTGGGAAAGACCTTGGGAGACAGGGCCAAGAGATGCTGTCTAGGGAACGGTCAGATAAGAGACAGCATAGCCTGCAGCTGGATAGTGGGTGGGGCAAGAGGCTCAGAAGGGACCTTCCCTAGTTTCTCAGGCTGTAAAGGAGACAGTGGGAGACTTGTACTTTCAGACTTGCAAGATTCTGTCAATGTAGCTTTACAATAAAGTAGAATTAGCCCTAGCTGGTCATGTTTCCTGTCTGGTCTACCTAGCAAGGCTGATGGTACCCCACCAGTCTGGTTCATAAACCATAGCTTATGTCTCATATTCTTAGATCCTTGTACAAACAAATCTGATGATTTGTTTAACCATGGTTTGTTGGTTAGGCAATAATAGCTGCACTGACATATTGTGCTATGCCATAATCTATGCTTTAAAATCTTCCTTGGTTGGGTTCACACTAAACTAAGCCACAGTTTCTTTTAATCATGATTTGTTGAATAAATCGCAATGGTTAGCTTTGCACATTGTATAATACCATTAAACTGTGGTTTATAATCCATACTGGTTGGGTTCACAGAACCTACGTAGTTGTAACCGAACAAGCCACTTAGAAGTTAACATGCCGTGTAAACTCAGACCATAATATTTGGGCAAGTTTCTTGGTTCTAAGCAAAAGTTTGCTGTGGTTTTCTATCAGTGAAATGTAAACAATATTTATGTAGCCTGTTGGCTGCCATGTCATTCTCCTCTGAAGGGCAATGTCTTCTTGCAAAGTTCCCCCACAGCTTGAGATCAGGAAGTTTGGTAAAAGACTCCAACTTTATACTAGGAGCTTGCTAGAGATGGTAAGTCACCCCAGACAATCATCTACAGCATAATTCTGGCGATCCTGTCAGTTTGGGAGTAGACGGTCCATTGAATAAACACTGCTCCATAGATGTATATAGAACTGTGTTTTTGTTTGGGACCTCAACCGTCTCATATTTACCTGTTTATTAGGTACAGCTGAAATGGGACTTGAGGCATTAGAGCAGACAAAGCAATCTACCTTTCTGCTTGGTTTTTCATCTCTTATTCATCCTTCAAAACAGTGAGCATCCAAGCCCTGCTAGCTGAGATTCATTGAGAAATAGGTGCATAATCTGGCATGCTGATGGAACATGTGGCTAATTATGTACTTAATGTAACAAGTTTTTCCTCCGCCATCTGTCTAGATTGAAATTAAACTGCATCATTAGCACCACATGAATATGTACACTGATGTTGCAGACCTAGTTGATCAAACCCACCAGATAAACTAGTTTGACTGTGCTGCCCAGGAGAAAATGCATTCACAAGCAATTGAGAGCGTAATTAAATAACATCTACAATTAACTGTGAAAAGTTTGCTGTAATAAAAACATACATCTACTTACAGGGCAATTATATCACTGACTTTACACGCTTTTCTTTTGTAAAAAAAACCATCTTTCTGATAGTGATACATTGGACAAACTCCCCAGCCCTGGGACTTCAGCCAGCAAAGGCATTAGGATGATCTATCCCAGAGATACTAAAAATGTTTCTAGAATCACATGATTTAAATGATCTGCCAGTGTTTTCCAGCACAGAGAGCACTGTGAAGTAGCTGAAGAAAGTTAAAAAGAGATTTAGCTACATGTGACCCTTCAGATGTTGAGGGACTCCTTAGTCAACTTGAGGCCAATGAGACTTATAGTTAACAACAATTGAAGGATCACATGTAACCCTCCTGCTATAGAAGTGCCTCTGGCTCCATGTATAAATATCTTCAAGAAACAAATGTAACAAGTATAAGTTAAGTTTGTAAGTATGATCATAACAATTCTGCACACCTTTTTTTAAAAGTGATATTAAATACTTGGGATTCCTTGCCATTTTAAAACATTAAGAAGTCCTGTTCATTGTCCTATTTGCCTTTCCTACATTCCTCTGCCTGGCATGCTTTATGACAGGAGTGCACAACCAGAGGCCCTTAAATTGCATATACCCCAGAAAAAAAAGCCAGTATACTCCACAGTGTTTCTCCAACAGTTGCTGCTAGGGCTACCAGATCCGGGCTAAAATATGGGATGACCACTAGATGGCAGGAAAGAGATAAAGAACATTTGAACTCTCTGTTGCCATCCCTTGGTCATCTGAATATTTGCCGACCAGATCTGGTCCCAGTTGTTGTCAGATTGTAATGTTTAATGGGACAGAAGGGAAAGATTATTAAATCTAAGGGGAGTAAATTATATAACTATGTTGAATTAATTTTGCTTAATTTTAATTAAACTTTAAAGTGAAAACAAATTTTGCTTTTGTCCTGGCTGCATTCGCTTCTTTGACTTTTCCTTCATGTGCAGTACTTGGAATCCAGTCTCCATTTGAGCTGAAGTCATACAGGCACTCAGTCATTCAGGGGAAATCCAGACTTTGGCCCATCACCAGCACAGGCCATCCACTGCAGGGACAGATGATGTTGTCCTCTACCCAGCCCATGCCTGTGTTTTCCAGCTTTGATTCAAAATGGTTGTTTTCCAGCCAGAGCCCTTCGGAGCAGATGGTCTTCAGCCTTTTGTTCCATTTCAATAGCAGCCCAGCACTGATTGGCTCCAGTGCCTGGCACGTTTCCTTCCCTCCAGCGGCTGGTTGCTGCCCTGTGTAACCAATTTGTTTTGGGCTGTTGGGCTGCTATGTTCTCCATTTTTTTTTAATAATCTGGCAATTGATATAACAATGGGCCATTAAGTCAATAAGAGTCCCTTGCTCCATGGCTTCCTCTCTAGAACTTATCACTCCATTCAATCCTTACACCTCCCAGTGGGGCTCCTTTCTATTTCTGCCCAGGCCCGGTGATGTACAGTATGTTCCCCTTGGTTTCTACCCCCTGCACACATTACTGCAAAGCTGCCCCTCCCTACTTTTTTTCAATCTTTCAGTTGCAATATATGTTACAAAGTCTTAATGGATACTACTCCTTTGCTGCTATGCACCTGAACCAGCAGTTCTTTTTGCTACGAAAGAATTGTTTCTATGGATCTACAGTGGAAGGTAGGAATGAAGGAACAACCTATTTCCTTTACTTTGATCAGTGTAGCATCACAACCACAATGCTACAATTTTAATGTGATCTTTTCCAGCTTCTGGCAGAAGCCATGTCATCCCATCTGTCTGAAGATGATCATAGATATAAAGTTAGGAATGAACATCTTTGTTGTTGTTCAGTCGTTTAGTCGTGTCCGACTCTTCGTGACCTCATGGACCATAGCACGCCAGGCCTTCCTGTCCTCCACTGTCTCCCGGAGTTTGCTCAAGTTCATGTTCATTGCATTAGTGATGCTATCTAACCATCTCATCCTCTGCTGTCCCCTTCTCCTTTTGCCTTCAGTCTTTCCCAGCATCAGGGTCTTTTCCTGTGAACATCTACCCTGTTCCTTTTCTCCTCTAAGTCTGCTGTGGGCACCTACCCACTCCAGTCTCTCGCTGCTGGTTCTCAGGGCTGTTCACCTTTTGGCAGTGCAAGAGTCAGGACTGTCCCACTGTGCCAGAAATTCCTCTCCCTCCCTCTTCCTGGCAACCCATTGGTGGCAGGAGAAAAGAAGGAGGAGAAGCAGTTTTTTGGGGTCCCAGTTCTCTCAGAACCAAAGAGATCTCCTTCCTCTTCTCCCCAAATTGGTGGAAGACTATCCAGTTTCCCTGGCAGCCCTTCCCACAGACCTTCTGCTGCCAGTAAGTGGCACCAAAAATGGTCTTCTGTAATCCACTGTTCTCCCTGCCCCCAGATTAAGAGTCTCAGCAAGGAATGGCAATGTAGGCAAGAGACAACTTAAAAAGCCAGGCAGGGCTCTTAAAACAAAGATACTCAGAAGTTTCTGCAAACTCATAGCTATATGTCTTACAAAGTCACCACTCACATTCCTATGGAAGTTTTACTTCATTTTAAAGTTCTGGTCAAAGTTGAGTATTTCAACTTTAGCCGTCACAAGATTAAATGTTATACATAAATAGCATTTTAAAAAGAATTGATGTTCAGTTTGCTGACCATTTCACTTTCTCTTCCTCCGCTCCCACCAAAGCCATTTTTTAATTTTTCTAATCATATTCAGCTTGTAAGCTTTAGCTCATTATGGCTGAAGTTATTTGCCCGTATGTCAGGAAGACTTATAGTTTTGAGTGAACTGGTGTGTAATGAGCAAGGAGGTCAGCCTGTCTTTCATTTGGCTCCATATGATCTGCAATGATGCCTTTTAAAACTAATTAGGTCTTTCTGAAGATCATTATAGTTGAGGATCGTACTGTCTGCCATGATGATGATGATGATGATGATGATGATGATGATGATGATTCACAACAATGTGAAATCACAGCTGCCAGTTCTTTAGCTGATGTTGGCCTTCATTTGCATCAAGTTCTTCCCAAGAACCTAGGATGTTGTAATGTATCGGCATAGTATATGTGCGGATCCAAGCAGTGTAGCCTTTTGTAAATGACAGATGGAAATTTTGTCAATGAGCAGATTTTCTAAGTGCCATCCAAGGTTTTTTGGAATGGCACCCAGTGTGCCGATAACCACTGGGACCATCACTGCCGGTTTATGCCATAATCTTTTGATTTTCTGATCTTGATACTTTGTGATCTTCTCCAGTTCTTTGTCTTCTATTCTACTATCCCCTGGTATTGCCACATCAATTATCCACACTTTCTTCTTTTCATCCACAGTTAAATCTGGTGTGTTATACACCAAGACTTTATCAGTTTGTATTTGGAAATCCTCCAATATTTTAACCTGCTCATTTTCAACTACTTTTTCAACTCTATGTTCCCACCAATTTTTCATTACTGGCAAATGATAATTTTTACAGATGTTTCCAGTTAATCATTTTGGTGACTGTGTTATGTTGTGGTTTATAGTCAGTTTGTGCGATCTTCTTGCACGAGCTGAGTAGATGTTGTTATTATTATTATTATTGCATTTTTATGCCTTTTACTTAGAGAATTCCATTTCTTCCAGCCCTAATACCTCAGGATTATAATCTGAGCTCATACCTCAGGATATTAATTATGGGGTGGGGAAAGGAGGGGAGGAATCAACCTAGGGAACCTATGCAAATTTTTAAAAACTGTGGCCTAAAAGCTAATAATTTCATTTTCAGTAATTCTCATAAAGGCATTTACAGCACCTCTGCAGTAGTATGTCCAAAGTAATCAGAACACTATTTTAAGGTCCATCCTACACACAAATATATACAAGGAGAAGCAGTGTCTTTGCTGTGATTACTTTTCTGTATGTCATGATGATGTAAGTACCTTTATTTATTTATTTATTTATTTATTTATTTATTTATTTATTTATTTATCATACTTATATCCCACCCATCTCCCTCTCAATGAGGGACCTTTACCTTCTAGAACGCAACCTATGATCCCTGAGACATTGGAAAGTGACAAGACAGATAAGGAAGGGGAAGTCTGCTCTATGAAGTTTCCTCAGTGTAATGAGCAGATTGGTCTGCAGCTATTTTAATGCTCCAAGGGGAAGGAGGACAAAGACAGGAGATCTGGAGAGGAGGGTCTACTGGTGACAGAGCTGGTGAGTCTTTGGATTCACTAGATCCAAAGCTCTTCCAATTATCTTGTATACTCCCAGAATTGGGGGACTACCTGTGACTTTGATATGTAACTCTATTGCCTAGATGCTCATAGGAACTCACTCAACCTGATGGCCAAGGCAGGCCAATGAGGTGGTCAGAAATTCAAGATACTTTCTTCTAATCGTTTTAGCAGTGTATATTTGCAGATTCACCTAATACTCAAATGTTAATAGCAATACACATTTCTAATGTGGAAATGGAGGGGGGGGAAACAATATTTCATACATGCAAAAAAAAAAATGAACAAGGTCTTCTGCAATATTCTATACTAATAACTTCCACCATTGTTATTTTTAGGTGGCTCTTAGATGCTATAGCTTCATAGCAATTTTAATGTAATGGTGCATTGTGGACTACTTACAATGAAAGTGAAAGGATTCCAGTCACAGGACTCAAGAACAAACATAATAACAAAGAAAGAGAACAGTGTACATTTTGACATTTCATGGGAAACAAGTAATTTAGCAAATACTTCTAATCACAGCAGCCAAAAAAATGGCTACTGCGAGAGTCACATTGGGCCTAGAGTCAGAAAAAAAAAAGTTACATATACATGGTTTAAACAGCCTGGTTGAAAAATCAATGAAGGGGATTCGCTCAGATCACTATACAATCCACAAACCGAAAGATGTTCTCCACCAACTCTACTTCTGAGTTATTACAAGGACAGACCCTTTGTAATAAGAGGCATGCTCTGGAATCTTCCTAGCAGGACCTATTTCGTCTAAGCTGGAAGATTATATATTTTCTCTCTGGCAGCTAAATTTCCAAAACCCATACTAGATGTAGCAGGAGACCTAGTGCTAGAATTGGGCCAAATGATGATATTCTAATATTTAAATATCCTTACTTATCTGACCTGAATACTTACGTTTTAACAAGTGAACTAGCCAGAATTGTAGAAAAAAAGGAAAATAGTTGATATTTGCTTTATGGCTTTAAATATATTATATTGGTCCAAAAACAGTAACAGAATGGGCCTGAGGCTTGCAGGAAAAATTGCATTGCAAATTTTAGGGCATAGCTGAGACTTAATAGATGGGCTTTGGAATGGCAATTGTTTTTTGTTGACATCAAAGGGGCTTCTATTACTAAAACAGCCTAGGAGAGAGATAGGCAACTTTTTTAGGCTGAAGGCCACACTTGAGCTTTGAGTGGCATATCATTTTTAGTGTACTCTAAAATACAATCAATGGAGCTAGCACAAAATCAAAAATGTGTTCCTTTCAATTACATTTAAATGTAATTAGCATTAAATATAGTTACACAATTACTCTTGAATCATGTAGTGAATCATTTTTTCCATTCTTTCACATTACAGTTTGTGGTAACAGCATTGGAAGTCTCTGGATGCCACATCCAAGGGTTTCAGGAGGCACATTTTGCTGTAGTTTGTGAATTTTTGTCTTAAGACAAGAACACAGACAATGTTTCTCATGCTAGAAAATCTATGTGGTTGCTAAGAGTTAACAATGACTTGATGGCACAGAATCAATCAAGAAATTTTCAAAATCATAGAAAAAATGGGGACATATATTTGTACTGAGAAATCACAGCTATTCATAATTTGGGAACCTTAGGAATTCCAAATTTGTAGTGTCTGGACAGTTAAAAGACTCCAGCTACTGTGCTGATGGTCTCCAATGAGAAGTCCAGCTATCTTATCTTGGCTGCTCTACTGTTTTCCCCATCAACCTAATTTTATTTCCAATCTGGATTTGACATGATCAGCCCCCTCCCAATTTATCACCATTAAAGAAAAAAAAACAATGAACAAGTTACTTACATTTAGCTCTAGTACTATTCCCAGGCAATTATATAACAAGGAGATGCTTGTAGCTATAGCAATAATAATGACAGTCAAGGCAACATGGTAAATGGCTGTCAGGTTCCCATTAAAAAATACATTTACAATCACCTGAAACACAAATTTAGTTCTAAGTGCCACTGTGACAGAGTATTGTAGCTGAACAAGGGACATATTTTACATCTTACAAGTTAGGCTTGTAAGGCTTATATATACAAACCCAAAGAGGACCAGTAAAATGGAGGACCCTGCCCATGAGAATATTTGACTCAGGGTTTTTTGGTTTCCTTTAATGTTTGGCGGATCATAAAGAAACACTTTAACATGGCTAAGAAAGGGGTCTTTCCTCATCCACCTGTAAAAAATATGAGTTTTTGCACTCTGAACACTAGCTATAAGTTACTATTTGTTTCTTTCTGTAGTTAATCTTTAAGAACATACCAACAGAAGTCAGACCATTTCCAAAAGAAAAATAGACAAGTTTTATACCCACAAATTTAATACTTTAAATAGTCCTAATATGCTTATTTTAGCAATGTATTGAGAAAAATAATCTTTCTTAGATATAGTTCTGTTTTTTTAAGGCTATGTTCAATACTACAGCCTCTTCTACTGCAATGGGACACTCTTACGTTCCTCTCCCTGTATTCCTAATGCAATCAATCTATTCTGCACTCATCATGTTTTCTTAATTTTATTTTGGTCACAGACCAACCTAAAGTAACATAAAACTAAAATTTACAGCCAGTAATTTTATTGATCTAGAAATGTAAAAAATAACTGAAGTGTTAGCATTGCCATTACAAATGTCTGCTTTGATTAAATATTAATACTAAGACTGTATAGAAGAAAGAAGATGCAACATAAAATATAAAATAAAGTGTTGTAAATATTAATAAATGTGTAAAATAACAACTAAAGAAAAAAGAAAACTACTGCTATACAGAAGCACTATAAACTGTAAAATATAGAAAATAACTAAAACAGCATTGCTAATACAGAACTACATACATTTGAGACTATATGTTGGAAACATAATTGTTATTATTACTAAGATTATAACAGCCATTATGCAGTGAACATTGATAGTAATGATGATTAAAACCTATATGATTTAGACAATGGCAGATGTAAAAGTGTAAATATGGCTATAACTTCCATCTGGTCTACTACTCTACCATCTCTTGCTGGCTCTTGCCAGCAGTCAATTTCTGGTGGGTTTTACTAGCTGCAGCAGAAAACACAGGAACTTTCTTTGTTCTAGCAGGATTGTGGTCTAAGGACAATAAACAGATATAGGTCTGAGCTGTATGATGTAGAAAGCTTTCATGTAATGAGGAGATAAGAGCATGTCAGATGTGTCCATTGAATGAATACTGAAAAGGAATATGTTCAACTTCTCCACACTTATAGGGACTGAAATGTTCCAGGTATGGGATCTACTTATATTTTCCCTCCAAAACAGCCAAGGGGAGGCCATCTCACCTTGCTAGAGTAAAGGTCCTTCAATGTCTGAATACTTCTAATTAAAATAAGATATTGAATAAGATGCTACTGTATACCTACAGTTATCAAGAATAAGGACGTTTGGAGCCTGGCACTCTATGTCCAATATTTGTTGTTTCAACACAGCTGGCTGATTAAATCCCAGGGACAGTAGATAGGAGGGAAAGAGCCTAATCTCACCACTAAATATTGTTTCCAAGGAGACTAGAATCCATCTTCCAAAGACAGAGATTTTAGCCATTAATTTCATATAGATATCCATATTCAAGGCTCCACTTTCACCACACCAGCCTCTAGATACAGGCCAGCATTTGTGACATGGTGGGGGATCTGGAATGCCAATCTTAAAAAACTTAGATTGCTGATTTACCAGCAAGGCAAAATCAGGGTTGGAAACAGCATTTGTGCCAGTGATTCTACTGAAATAATTTGAGGGTAGCAGAAATAGAACCACCCCCTTCTTTTTGCAAAAATTGAAGGATGACAGGTCCTTTGAGCACTTTCAGCAGAAAAGAGGCACAAGGCTTCCTACTTCTAGTAGTATGAAAAACTAGTCCTGATGGTGCAACACATCTGGAGCAATTAATTTAAAAAATGATAGTCCTAAAATGCAGGCCATTAATGGTAGCCTCAGGAGATTCTGCATTAGTGGTGAGCCTCAACAACTTTCTAAGCTTTGAGCTTGAAGATATTGGGCATGCTTGAATTACAGCCAATTTTAAAAGTAAACTGTGGAGCATTGCATTTGATTAAATGTACCTGTATCTCAACATTTCCCAATAAGGCCCCACCCACCTTTTTTTAGCATGGATATCAATGATATGTTAAGTGAATTAAATGTTTTCTGCAGGAGAATTCGCCTCTGAACTAATGTGAGAATAGAATTATAATTTCTGCTACTAGCCATTCACAAAACATTCAGTCAAGAATTACATCTCATACTTTGATCATTATCACAATGCATTGTTCAGAAATTAACCATGACCCTCTACATTCTAAGACGTATGTATGTATGTATGTATGTATGTATGTATGTATGTATGTACTGTATGTATGTATGTATGTATGTATGTATGTATGTATGTATGTATGTACAGTATGTATGTTTTCTCACCTCTCTGGTTATGAAACATTCTGTTGGAAAAGTTAGGAGGATAGTGATTCCATAACAAATCCTTCCAAATGTAGCAAGGTCATCATCTCTGCAGTAGTTTTCAAAAATGTCTCCTGGGGAAGTGATGGACAATGAAATAAACTCCATATTCATAAAAGACAAGTTTGACTGATCAGATAACAGATACAAATATGGATATACAGTCATTTATGAGAACATTTTAATCTATATGGATTACATTTTGGTGAAATAAAGGAATGCTGGCCAAAGATCTAAAGAGCTTCTTTAAGCATGCTCAAGAGCTTAGACATGTCCAGTGGGATTTTGCCTTTTTAAAACAGTATTTCATTGTCCTGTTCTCTTGCAACAGCCAATTCCCATATGAAATTCCAATCTCCTGCTTTTCAGCTCCAGACTGGTTTAGCACAAGGCATGGCAGATTTCTGTCTAAGAAGCATCATACCTTACTTGCATGGAACAATTATAGCCAAATCTCAAAACTGGCTTTTGGCTATATATGCTGGAACAGTTGTTTCTGTTGTTTTTGTTGAAAATAATTTCCAAAATCTAATCTGGACATTGCACTCTTCATTTGTAGGACTATTCTGACATTTGATTTAGCATCAAAGTATGAGGAGGCTTAAAAATGAAAAAACACAAGGATGAAGCATACAAATCTTCTGGGGAGCTATTATTCTTGGGGTAAAAGTAATAACTTAAGGAACTGCAGAAAAAGACAGTTTCTGAATAACATGCTCAAAATTAGGTAAGATTTCAAGTATGCATCAAACATGGACATCTATGCACAAAAGAAATACTTTCTGTTCTGTTTTGTTTTAAATAAAAGCAGAGACATTCAGTATGCAGAATTCTATAATTTCAATTAAATTCAACATAAAATGCACATTTCCATGATTAGTGGGCAAAAAGTTAGAAGCTAGGATTCCAGAGAAAAGTTAAATGTTGGAAATCATAGTGTAAACTGCCTAAAGTCCAAATAAATTTAATTCATGATGAATATCTTACCTTCTGTAAATTCTTTAAAGGTCACATATCCACATGTAGCAAATACCAAACTAACAATTACAGCAAATGAAATGAAACAGCAAATGACGTGTGTGACATGAACCCAGTGGCTCAGTATGCATTCTTCCAAGAAGCCAAAAATTAAAAAGCTGTTGTGATGGCAAATAAATGCTAAAAGAGACACAGTCACTAAAAAAAAACATGCTTTTCCATTAGCATAATAAAGATTGATTTGATTTGTAACAATCATGCACCATATATGTTTGAGAAGAAGAAAAACTAGCCTTAGGACAAATTCATTGCAAATCAGTGGCAATATGAGATTTGAAAATGATATGTTTGATCCAAAGTAAATACAGTTAAAACAGCAGATTATGTGCATATTTTAAACTCCCTTTGAAATCAGTGGCACTCACAACATTTAGCTTCCACCTCCTTCTCTGTGGAAATTAGCAATGTTCTGATGATGTGACATTATTCCAAGTTCTGTGTTTATCCACTCCTCCATGTCACTGGCTACTGGCGGTGGAAAGCAAGCAAACACCTCATGCCACACTCAGGCATGGATTCTACTAAGTTTCACTACAGATGATAACTAAGTATGAGGTAGGCCAAATGTTTACCATAAGATCTAGGCTGACATTTACAGAACTAAACTTGGTTGAATTCAGTGTAAAGATGCATGTGAAAAATAAGTGCAGAAGATGAAAGGGGTGATATTAACTTCAACCTACTTCCCTCTCTAAATAGGTGGCCATTTGCCTTGCTGGATGGGGATGATAAGAGCTGTAGTCCTACCCAGCTGGGGAAGACTCAGCTATAATGAATTTAATGAAATAAACAAACAAATAAAAATCTTTGAAATGTTATTTCTCTAACACAGAGCTTTCCAAACTTTTCATGTTGGTGACACACTTTTTAGACATGCATCATTTCGCGACACACTCTTACAGCAGGGCACAAGGCAGGCACTAGGACCTGCGCAGAATCACAGCAGGTTTGGAGGCAGCAAGGCACAAGGCAGGCACTAGGACCTGCGCGGAATCCTGGCAGGGCTCGGAGGCAGCAGCAGCCGCGATACACCCAGGCACTGCAGTAGACACACTAACATGTCCCGACACACAGTTTGGAAAGCTCTGCTCTAACAGCTTCCACAATGGGCTGTAATCCTCCTCCACACAAACACACACTCTAATGAATTTCTGATATGTTCAAATTGATGCAAAAACCTGCAGATTGTGGCATTTTTCCTCTCTGGATCCTTTTGCTATACAGGAAGGTTTCAGAAGCACAAGATACCCAAGTGCCTTGTTCGGAATTAAAGTAGAACAGAACAACAGACTCAAGGAAGCCAAAAAGAAACTTTCAGAGTAGGATTTATGTGTGGGAATTTGCTCCCTTTTTGCCCTAACTAGAAGTTAAATATCTAGATTGCTTCAAAACATTAACAGTAGTATAGGATAACAGTAACAGATGATGATCAGATAAGCCATCCTACAAATTCCACAGATTACTCAGGCAATAATTAAAGCAAATGGGGCATGAAGAATATAAGCAAACCCAGAAGTGTAAGAATCACATTGGTGCAAAACAAATCTCTGACTCTTGTGCTGTGCAGATTAAGCAAAAATGTAAAACAGGGCACTTACCCAATGACATCACCCCAATGGCTTGTATTGCATTTGACTTTGAAAACTCCCAAGGATTTTCTGTTTGGGACCCGAAAAAGAAAACCATACTGAGAGGCTTCCGTTTTTTCTGCTTGACCAGTACACAGAACTGACCAAAATGAGCAGCAAAGTGGAAAACATATGCTACAAAATCGAGGGCTGTTAGAACAGAGAGTGAAAAGCTTTTTGCTTTCCCCCTCAAAACCACAGAGGTGCTTCATGCTCATGAATGCTACAGACTGTCTCTTCAGCCAATACAGGCAAGCTTCTGTGCATGATTTTCCTTGCTGAATCTGAGGCCCTTTTAAGAGACAACTATTGCCTCACCCTTGGGGTTAGCTGTATTGCTGACATACAGGGATCCAGCTGGAAAAAAAAAGGGCACAGAGTGTGGGGGAGTTCAAATTAACATTTAATCTCTGAACTTTTCCTTGTGAATGTAAACACATTTACTAGGGAGCAAGCCCCACTGAAAACTGTGCCATTAGAAGACTCGCTTCTAGCGGCATTTATAGAGTGAATAGTTTTCCAACCATTCATTCATTCATTCATTCATTCATTCATTCATTCATTCATTCATTCATTCATTCATTCATTCATCATACTTATATCCCGCCCATCTCCCTCTCAAGGAGGGACCCTACCATTACCACTTTCTTCTTCTGTGGAGCCAACTCTAACTAGCTAACAAGCCAGATGCTGTGCAATGAAATGGCCATTCTAAGGTCCAGTAAACAAACTCAGTGTTGTGCCAGGAACCATCTGAAAGAGACAGTTTTGAAGAAAAACAGAACGGGCCATTAACACAATATGCTAAACCAGAGCTTTCCAAACTGTGTGTCGCGACACAAAAGTGTGTCGCCACACACAGTCTGGTCTGTCGCCACACAACCCGGAAGCGCTGATCATCAGCAGCGCTTCTGGGTTTTCCCACGGCGACACACCAACGGCGGCACGCAAAAACCCGAAAGCGGCAGCAGCGCTTCCGGGTTTTTGTGCGCTGCTGCAACGGCGGCACTTCCGGGTTTTCCCGCGGCGACACACCAATGGCGGTTGGTGTGTCGTCGTGGGAAAACTTTGGAAAGCCCTGTGCTAAACCATAAAAAGCTGAAATGGCCATGTTCATATAACATGCTAAGCTCATACAACCATGTTATGACTTACTGAGATAGCCTGGTTCACCCAGCAAGCTAACACAGGGTTCCTTTGGTTTGGGGGTAGAGTGCATGAGGTGTTCATTGAGGTTTAGGGTCTAAATTTTCTGAAAACACAGCCAAGTTGAGGAAACAACAGCACTGGGGTAAACAGTCAACTACTAGAAATGGTGAGGCAGGAAAGTAGTTTAAAAAGAGAGAGTTGAAATTACTGCCAGTATCAGGAGGAGAGTAAGAAGCATCATAGTTTGAGAGAAGTATAATTCTTCCATGGCAAGTTCTCTCAGGGCCCTGGAACAAACACCCTCTGGTGAGGGGATTGTGACATTGGGAAGCAGTGCTGCCTGCAGGTTGGCTTCTTCACTGAAAACCTGCTATAACACAACCCCCTGGGGTGAGGGGGTGATGTGTCCTTGCGAGTTGTGACCTTGCACTCGCCTTGTGAGCACAGCTGTAGGGGAGAAGCGGTCACAAGAAAACGATAGGGCTGAGGGAAAGAATGTTGTGGGAAACTGCAAAGAGAGAGAAATCTGGCACATGAGATCTTCAGGAAATGGTGCAATTCCAGCTAGACTAGATCTCTGGTCTGGTCTATTTCACACATCACATGTGCTATGTTTTGGTTAACCAAGAGTTGGAACAATCCACAGTTAGCTGGGTTCATGCTACGTTTGTTGTTGTTTATTCGTTCAGTCACTTCCGACTCTTCGTGACTTCATGGACCAGCCCATGCCAGAGCTTCCTGACAGCCGTCGCCACCCCCAGCTCCCCCAAGGTTGAGTCCGTCACCTCCAGAATATCATCCATCCATCTTGCCCTTGGTTGGCCCCTCTTCCTTTTGCCTTCCACTTTCCCTAGCATCAGCATCTTCTCCAGGGTATCCTGTCTTCTCATTATGTGGCAAAATTACTTCAGTTTTATGGCTGTTGTGGGTCTTCCGGGCTGTGTGGCCGTGTTCTGGAACACGGTTCCAGAACACGGCCACACAGCCCGGAAGACCCACAACAGCCATTGAACTCCGGCCGTGAAAGCCTTCGACAATACTTCAGTTTTGCCTTTCATATCATTCCCTCAAGTGAGCAGTCTGGCTTGATTTCCTGGAGTATGGACTGGTTTGATCTTCTTGCAGTCCAAGGCACTCTCAGAATTTTCCTCCAACACCACAGTTCAAAAGCATCGATCTTCCTTCGCTCAGCCTTCCTTATGGTCCAGCTTTTGCAGCCATAGGTTACTACAGGGAATACCATTGCTTTAACTATGCGGACCTTTGTTGTCAGTGTGATGTCTCTGCTCTTAACTATTTTATCAAGATTTGCCATTGCTCTCCTCCCAAGAAGTAGACGCCTTCTGATTTCCTGGCTGCAGTCAGCATCTGCAGTAATCTTTGCGCCTAGAAATACAAAGTCTGTCACTGCCTCCAGGTTTTCTCCCTCTATTTGCCAGTTATCAATCAAGCTGGTTGCCATAATCTTGGTTTTTTTGAGGTTTAACTGCAACCCAGCTTTTGAACTTTCTTCTTTCACCTTTGTCATAAGGCTCCTCAACTCCTCCTCGCTTTCAGCCATCAAAGTGGTATCATCTGCATATCTGAGATTGTTAATGTTTCTTCCAGCGATTTTAACTCCAGCCTTGGATTCCTCAAGCCCAGCACGTCGCATGATGTGTTCTGCGTACAGGTTGAATAGGTAGGGTGAGAGTATACAGCCCTGCCGTACTCCTTTCCCAATCTTAAACCAGTCCGTTGTTCCGTGCTCTGTTCTTACCGTTGCTACTTTGCGCCTAGAAATACAAAGTCTGTCACTGCCTCCAGGTTTTCTCCCTCTATTTGCCAGTTATCAATCAAGCTGGTTGCCATAATCTTAGTTTTTTTGAGGTTTAACTGCAACCCAGCGTTTGCATTTTCTTCTTTCATGCAACATGCTAAGACATAAATCACTGTTTATAAACCCTAACATTTGGGTTCATACAATATAGCAAGTCAAAACAAATAAGTTACATTATGTTTTTCCATGAAATGGGTACCCAATCTTTCTCACCCTAAATAATTTTTAATGATTATTGGGCAAGCATATGAAAACACAATGATTTCATTTCTATCAGTTATCTGTTTTGTTATAAATATATTTATCCTTTGCTGTCTCTGTTAAACTATGTCCTTTGAGAGTCCTGTATCCATTAGCATGCTACCCAATGTTTGAAAAATTAACTCTGCAGCAGCTGGCTAACCTTTCTTCATTGAAAAAGCTAAGTAAGTCAAACCAGGTTTGTATTTGGATGGGAGGCCACCGGGAAATCCCGGGGTTGTAAACTACACTGGGAAATTGAAAGAAGGCAATGGCAAACCATGTTTTTATTGCTGCCAAGAAAATTACAGAGATAAGGAGTCAAACCTGGCTCAAGAGTTTACTTGAAGAAGGAGAAAAGGTTGTGGCAGTTTAACACTGGGTTTTAAAGAAGTACATACAGGGTCACTGGGACTATAATTACCACATTATTTTGTATAAGGTGTAATCTTTCAAACATATTCACCTCACTTATGGCTTGGCTGTGATTTCATGACAGGTGGACTGCTCAACACATTTTTCTCAGTCTGCACAAAACACAAGCTAAAATATTGTTAGCTACTGGGTGGTTCCATGGGTTGCACAAACATAGCATCACAAGTTAAATTAGAGAAGACCAAGTCTGCAAAAAAGAGACTGAGATCTGATGCTTCTAGTTAAATGGAGGGCCCCTACTGCTTCCCGTCATACATTTTTGTCTTTTTCTCAGGCTTTTTAGAATAAGCAAGCAGTAATTAGAAAGAATAGGGAAGCACATATAAGTTACTGTTACTGTACAATAGAATGCCAACAATATCAGATGTATTTTATATCAGATGTATTTTTTAGATATTTTTTATTTTGTATAGTTTTTAAATTTTAATTATTGTAACCCGCCCAGAGTCCCTTGCATGGGAGATGGGCGGGGAATAAATTGAAATAATAATAAATAAATAACAATATAAAATCCAACAAATGAGGTAGAGATTGCCAAGTACCAAACCCAAGTACCCTAACCCTAACCCTCTCTTCTTTGAATATGGAAAAACAAATGAAGAAATACAAATTCCCAGTTCCAAACGTGCAGTCTAGTTCAATAGTAAGTAAAACGATGAAGGTTTCTTGTTGCAATCAATAGGAGGTGCAATAGGAGGGGAGAATACAGGAAGCCTGTAGTATAAAATGCAGTAGTGCCATAGGAGAAAAAACACAGAATGCAGGCAGCTTATAATGTAAAATGCAGTAGCGACATAGGAGAAGTTGCTGTCACTTGCTGACCTGCAAAGCAGCTGGACCCAGCTACAAACCATAGATGTACAGAGGGGCACAGCAGCTGTCTTGCTTCATTTCTGCCACTAACTGTCATGGTCTCCGATTCAAAGCTTCTGGGTTTTGTGTCAGAGATAATGACATGGAAAGAGTTAACAGGGGAAGAGGCTGTGCTGGCATACGTGAGACTGCTGTCTGCCAATAGTGGTTTACGTCAGCGTTTGTCTGGAGACCCGGAAGTACCATCTCAGTGGATGAACAGGGGGGTGGGATTTAGGGCCATATATCAGTGTCTGTTTCGCACGCTTTTGTTCAGTAGCAACTTTCTTTTTGTAACTGTAGTAACTTTTAGTAAACAGTTTTCCATTGAGCATGGTGTGAGACTGTTGATTCTAACCCTGGGTTCTACAAACGTGACACTAACTAAGCACCATTCTCTGCGGCCACCATAATTTGAGGTTTTAGTCTTGCCAATTCTAGAAAGTCCTCCTGCTCCAGAACACGTATTTCATTTTCACATTTATTCAAGTCTGAGAGGCATCATTATAACTCAGCAACGGCTTTCTAAAAATTGCTTTGGAATAATAATGATGCTGGAATTAATTGCAGTCTGCTTGTAAATAAATGGTAGTGAAATTTATAATTCCCTTTATTGTTTTAAGTATCTGATAACAAGTTATTTATAATGCAGTCTTATACATAGCTATTTGGAAATAAATTCCACCGAGTCCAATGGGATTTGCTCTTAGGTCAGGGCATGGAACTGGAATATAAAATCTGTTTCTTTACTCATTTATAAAATATGTGTGGCTGGGTGAAGGGATGGAATTTCCAGCTCAAACAGGATGTACCCCACACTGTTCAGGACAATAATCTAAGCTCACATTCTTATATGTGTGTTCATTTCCTCTTGAATGAATTCTAAATAGAAAGAATTCCCTTAAGTGTTTGAATACAGCTGCTCTTAAGTCTCTGCTTAAGTGCTCTTCTGAATTTGTTGTTGTTGTTCAGTCGTTCAGTCGTGTCCGACTCTTCGTGACCTCATGGACCATAGCACGCCAGGCCTTCCTGTCCTCCACTGTCTCTCGGAGTTTACTCAAATTCATGTTCATTACATCGGTGATGCTATCTAACCATCTCATCCTCTGCCGTCCCCTTCTCCTTTTGCCCTCAGTCTTTCCCAGCATCAGGGTCTTTTCCAGTGAGTCCTCTCTTCTCATTAGGTGGCCAAAGTATTTGAGCTTCAGCTTCAGCATCTGTCCTTCCAATGAGCAGTCAGGGTTGATTTCCTTTAGGATTGACTGGTTTGACCTCCTTGCAGTCCAAGGGACTCTCAAGAGTCTTCTCCAGCACCACAGCTCAAAAGCATCAATTCTTCGGCGCTCAGCCTTCCTTATGGTCCAACTCTCACAGCCATACATTGCTACTGGGAAAACCATAGCTTTAACTATACGGACCTTTGTCGGCAAGGTGATGTCTCTGCTTTTTAATATGCTGTCTAGGTTTGCCATAGCTTTCCTTCCAAGGAGCAAGCGTCTTTTAATTTCATGGCTGCAGTCACCGTCTGGGGTGATCTTGGAGCCCAAGAAAATAAAATCTGTCACTGCTTCCATTTCTTCCCCTTCTATTTGCCAGGAAGTGATGGGACCAGATGCCATGATCTGGGTTTTTTTAATGTTGAGTTTCAAGCCAGCTTTTGCACTCTCTTTTGCTCTTTTGAATTAGGAAATATTAAAACCAGAACATCCCTGCTGGATCAGCCCCACTCACTTCAGCATTCTGTTCATGCATCAGTCAAATAGGTGCCTCTATGAAACTCAGAAGATGAATATGGGCAGAATTGCCACCTCCTTCTTATCTTCCCCAACAACTAATTTTGCCAGGTATACTGCTCCTCATACATGAGGCACTGGATACCATCTTGAACGTTAGCCACTGAAGCCTAGGAGTGTGTTTAATCTTTTTTTAAAGCTATGTTGGTAGTCATCCATACACGCATTGGTGTAAATTGCGTCATTTATTTGTCCTATTTATATCCTTCCCTCCTAGAGGAGATCAACTTAATTCCTCCAATTTTATCCCCACAACAATAATGCTCTGAGATGGGTTGGGCTGAAAAAGAGTGAATGGCCCCAAAGCATCCAAGTCAGTCTCCATGGTGGGGTCCCCTTGATCCTAGTCCAGCCACCAGAATACTTCCTTTTATTGAACTGGAACTGTCCATTGTTCAGCTTCATTGGATGATACCGGGTTCTAGTGTCATCAAAGAGGGATAAAAAACCCTCTTTCCATTTTCTCCATACTATGTATAATTTCATACACTTCTATTCACATCTTGCTCAAAGCCCCACATTAATTAAAACTTGATTGTACCTGTTTGTGACTTTTAATCATAGGTGGTTTAATAACAAAAAACAAATGTACAGCACAACCTTTCTAACCAGTTATTTGTCCAGCTATTCATGCACAAGCTGCCGATGAATCATATATATTTGGAGGTAAATCTAGCAAGTTCAGAGGTTCGAATCCCTAGCCCCGCGTGACGGAGTGAGCTCCCGCACTTGCCCCAGCTCTTGCCAACCTAGCAATTCGAAAGCATGCAAATGCAAGTAGATGAATAGGTACCACTTCAGTGGGTAGGTGACAGCGTTCCGCATGCGTCATGCCGGCCACATGACCGCGGAAGCGTCTTCAGACAACGCTGGCTCGTCGGCTAACAAACAGAGATGAGCACCGGCCCCTAGAGTCGGACACGACTGCACAAATGTGCGGGGGGAACCTTTACCTTTACCAATGGTACTGATCCTGCTATAATGCTGACTCACCAACAAACCAATAAACCAGAGTTTATAACATTTTTCCTCATACATCTGTTTTGGTTTGCTAAATCATTGTTTCCCTGGTGCCTTTGGCTGGTTTAACCCTAGAACATAGGAGCTGCTTAAGCCATAGTTTCCTGGTTCATATGGCAATGTGGAGAAGACTTCCACAAGCAAGAGAGTCTTCTCTCCGATCATCCTTTACAGGAGGATAGAAGGGGAATGAATCATAGAGTCATATAATCAGAAGGACCTTGGAGGTCTTCTAGTCCTCCTGGGGAATCTTCAGATGATCCCACACAAATAGCTATCCAACCTATGTTTGAAAACCTCCAGTGATGGAACTTCCATGACTCCAGGAGGCAGGCTGTTCCACTGCCTAATAACTCTCAGAGTCAGAAAATTCCTCTTTATTTCAGATATAGATCTTTCTCTGTAAAGCTTCCATCCATTGGTTCTTGTCCTACTCTTAAGCATTATGGAGAATAAATCCACACCCTCTTCCCTGTGACAGCCCTTCAAGTATTGGAAGACTGCTATCCTGTCTCCCCTTAGCCTTCTCTTTTCTAGGCTAAACAAATCCAGTTCCTTTAACTGCTCTTCATAGGATTTAGCCTCCAAGCCCTTCACTATCTTTGTCACTCTTCTCTGCACTCTTTCCAGTTCCTCAGCATTCTTCTTCTGGTGGAAACTAAAAGTGTGTACAATATTTCATGTGTGGTCTGACCAGTACGGCATAGACTTTCTTTTTTATCTTGTTTTTATTTTACTTTAAATTGTGGTTTTAACAGGTTTTTATGCATTTTTTTTATTATGTATGCCATCCAGACTCACTATGTGAGATGGGTGGCTATACAAATGTGATAAATAAATAAGTAAATAAATAAAGTGGGATTATCACTTCCAGAGATCCTGACATTATACCTCTATTGATTGTATTGGCTCTTTTGGAAGCTGCAGCACACTGCTGGCTCATATTTAATCTTTGATCTACTACTCGCAAATACTACTGCTAAGCCAGGTAGCACTTATTTTGTACCTGTGCATTTGTTTTTTCGTACCTAATTGCAAAATCTTACATTTCTCACAGTTCAATTGCATTTGGTTGGATAGAGCCCAGCATTTAAGTCTATCAAAATCCTTTGGAACCTTGAGCCTATTTTCTGTGGCATTTGCAATCCCACCCACCACCCCCTGCCCCAGATTTCTGTCATCTGCAAATTTGCTGAGCATCCCTTCTATCCTCTTGCTTATGTCATTTATAAAAATGTTGAAGAGCACTGGGCCCAGAACAGAGCCCTGAGATAGCCCACTGCACACCTCTCTACATATAGATATACAGTAGATCTATTAAGGACCACATGTTGTGTATGGTTGTTCAACCAACTTTGCATCCATCTGGTAGTGGGGCCATCCATCCCACATTGCTCCATTATGTCAAGAAGGAGGTTATGGTCAATTTTATCAAATGCATTACTGAAGTCTAGATACACTATATCCACTGTCTATGTCGCTTAGTCTACTAATTTAGTCACGTCCTCAAAAAAAGCAATAAGATTTATCTGGAACAACCTGTTTTTGACAAACCCATGATGGTTTCTAGCAATCACCTTGTCCCTCTCTAAGTGCTTGCAAACCCACAGCTTGATCTTTTCTGGGATTTTCCCATGTATTGATGTCAAGCTGATTGGACTGTAGTTTCCAGGGTCCACTTTCTTTCCTTTTTTAAAGTCTGGAACAATATGAGCTCTTCATCTTCCAGCAATTCCCTGGTACTCCAGGAGTTCTCAAAGATTATAGTCAGAGGTTCTGAGATCACATTACCAGTTAGCAGTTAGTACCGTGAAGTGTAATCTCTCTGGCCCCAGCAACTTGAATTCACTTCACTATCTATTTTGACTTGCAGTTCTCTTCTACCTCCTATGGTGCAGCTTCTCACAGGTTGGGTTACTTTTTAATTTTGTGACAAGACAAGTGCAAAACAGGAATGAAGCTGTTCAGCCTTCTCCATGTTGTCTGTCACTATCTTGCCATCCTCTCCAACCACCAGATCAACTGTTTCCTTGACTTTCCTCTTGTACTGCACATATTTATTTATTTATTTATTTATTTATTTATTTATTTATTTATTTATCTATCTATCTTATTTATACCCCGCCTATCCCCTCCCCAATGGAGGACTCTAGGCGGCTTACAATCAGTACATACATCAAGTTATACATCATATTATATTACCCGCGCGATTAGGGAGGGGGTGAGGGAACCGGCTCTTCAATCGCAGGTCGGACTACATGTCCCAGGAACCTTTGCTTCAGAGCCGGCTGCTGACGTCCAGGAAGTTGATGTTTTTTCGGGATCCGCCATCCTCTGCCGTCCTCCGTCGCCATCCACGGGAACCAGCTTTCTTTTTGGTCCGAGGGTGACCCTCCGAGAAGGACGCCAGCAAATTGGCCCACGTGAGTGGTCCCCATTAATCTACTTGCCAGTGGCTTTCGATCAGCTGGGTGGGCTGGAGCTGGGGCTAGTGACGGGAGCTCACCCCGCCATGCGGATTCGAACTGCCGACGCATACAAAGAACCCTTTTAAAATTATTTTTGGCATTCATTGCAAGACTCCGCTCATCCTGAGCCTTAGCCTTCCTGACCACATCCTTTCAGATTCAGCTATTTTCTGATGTTCTGCTTTTATTATGTGCCCCCGTTTCCATTTTTTTAATTTGTCCTTTTTGTCACTCAGTTGATCAGAGAGCTCGTTATGCAGCCACACCTGTCTCATCGGTAGTCATTCTTTACATATAATGCAACTCCAATTCCTATTTTGTTGGGTCTAATTCTTCGGAACAAATTATATCCTTCCAGTACTATATTCCAATCATGAGGTTCCAATCATCCCACTGTGAGGTTCCTTCACTGCGAGTTGCACACATTGCTTCCAAAAACCACGCAGGACGCACGTGCTTGAAAGTTAACGATTTATTGCACACACAGGGTGAACACAAAGAAAGACTAAGATGGCTTACGGAAGTGTGCTTGGACTTTTAAATTCTCCTGACTGGGCTCCCGCCCCCCTCCCCACTGTGGCTTCCCCAGGGTTGGCTCAGGTGGTCTTAATGGGTTTAAATGTCCACCCTCCTCGAGGCGTGTTTGATTGTCGTATTTCCGCTTTCATCCCGGATCTGTTATCTCTTCTTGTCAGTTACTTCCATCTCTTTCACTCCTGCGCTCCTCAGCTGTATGGCAGGACTCTGGGAGCTATGCCAGAGTTCTGACATGCCTCCGGCCCAAGATTTCCCCACCCCCCTTGTCTATTCCGCACCTGTGATTCTTTCGGTTGGCGGTTATCCAATCATCTGAAATGAGACAAAACATTGTTAGTATGTTGCTCAACGGGGTTTATCAGGGAACGTGCGGTGGAAGTGCTTGATTAGTTCGGGTGCTTGCATATGTCGGACCGCCACCCATTCTTTGAAGCCGACTGGTAGATGTTGCCATTTAACTAAGTATTGGAGTTGTCCCCTGTGCCATCGTGAGTCGAAGATGTTGTTGATGTCAAAGTGCGGTTCCCCATTTACGATAGTCGCTGTTGGTTCTGGGGCTTCTGGGTGCCATTGGTCCGATGGGTGATACTGTTTTAATAAGCTTATGTGGAATACTGGGTGGACCTTCTTCAGTGATTTTGGGAGTTGTAGTCTTGCCGTCACTGGGTTAATTACTTTTATTATAGGAAACGGTCCGATGAATCTTGGGGCTAGTTTTCGTGATGCCTGTGTTGAGCGTAGATTTTTAGTTGAGAGGTAAACTCTGTCCCCCTCTTTGAGTTCCCACTCTGTTGTTCTTTTTTTGTCTGCATACTTTTTGTATGTGGCCTTTGCTTCCTGTAATGTTTGTAGCATTATTGGCCAGTTGCTTGTTATTTTCTTGATCCACTCATCTGCTTGTAATGCCCCATGCGTCTCTTCTCTGTTGATCATAGCTACTTCTGGGATGGTGGCGAAGTCTTGTCCTGTGGCTATTTTAAACGGCGTGAATCCGGTGCTCTGGTGTATTGCTTGTTGTATGCCACTTCTGCGAATGGCAACAAGTCCGCCCAGTCATCTTGTTGGTAGCTTATATAGCACCGGAGGTATTGTTTGAGTATGGATACCAGGTGTTCCGATGCTCCATCTGTGCATGGGTGGAACGCACTGCTCAGTCCTTGTTCTGATCCAATTAGCTTTAAAAACTCTCTCCAGAATTTTGATGTGAATGTACTTCCACAATCGCTGATGATTCGTTCAGGTGTCCCATGTAATCGGTAGATGTTTTGGATGAACAGTTTGGCCATCTTTGGTGCTGTCGGGATCCCGTTGCATGCGATGAAGTGGGCTTGCTTTGAGAAGAGATCTGTCACCACCCAGATTGCCGTTTTGCGTTTGCTCATGGGCAGGTCCACCACGAAGTCCATGGCGATCTGTCTCCATGGTTGTGTGGGACTTGCCACATTTTGCAGCAATCCCGTAGGTTTTCCTATTGTCCGTTTCACTGTGGCACAAACCGGGCAAGATCTCACATAGGTCTTTATGTCTCTGCGCAATGTGGGCCACCAGAATTTGCATCTCACAAGGTGGATGGTCTTGACAAAGCCGAAATGCCCTGCTGTTTTATGGTCATGGCTGTTTTTGAGTACTCGTTTTCTGACTGTTTCGGGTACATATAATTTGTCATCTTTCCACCATCCCCCATCCTGTTCTTGTAACGTTTCTTTGTTTTCACCCCACCACGTGTCGTCTTGGATTGCGTTTTGTATTTCCGTTTCTAGTGGGGATTTTTCAGCTTGCCTCTCCGCCTGTCTTCATGTGATTGCCAAGTTCCCCCCTTGCACATTCTGTGTTTCTTGGTTGTTTGTTGTGGATGTCTGGTTGTGTAGGAATAGTGATTCTGTGATCTCTTCTGCCTTCCCTTCATGTTGTGGCAGTCTCGACAGCGCATCTGCCAGGTGGTTTTTTCCCCCCGGGAAGTACTTCAGCAAGAAGTTGAATCTGCTGAAGAACTCAGCCCAACATAGCTGTTTGGGGTTTAGTTTTCTCGGGGCTTTTAGAGCCTCTAGGTTTTTATGGTCAGTCCATACCTCGAACCGCATGGATGAACCCTCCAGTAGGTGTCTCCACGTGGCTAATGTGTGGCGGACAGCGAACGCTTCCCTTTCCCACACATGCCAGCGTTTTTCTGTGTCGCTGAACTTCTTGGAGATATATGCGCAGGGTCTCAATTTGTTCTTTTCGTCAGCTTGCAGTAAAATCGACCCTATTGCATTATCGGAAGCGTCTGTATGAATTATAAATGGTTTATTGACCTCGGGGTGCTTTAGTATGGGCTCCTCTGTGAAGAGGGCCTTGAGTTTGTCGAAGGCTTCCTGGCAGTCCGGCGTCCACTTAATTTTGGCGCAAGCTCATTTCATGTTTGGTTTAATCCCATTTTTTCCTGTTTTCAATAAGTCAGTTAATGGCAGTGCGATCTGCGCGAAATTGTTTATAAATTCTCTATAGAAATTGGCGAACCCTATGAAAGCCTGTAGTTGCCTTCTGGTTCGCGGGGGTTCCCACCCTAGGACTGCCTGTACTTTGGCAGGGTCCATTTCGATGCCCTTGTGTGATATGCGGAAGCCCAGGAAGTCTAGTTTTTCTTTGTTAAACTCGCACTTGGCTAGTTTAATGTATAGTTTTGCTTCGAGTAGCTTTTCAAGTACTGCCATTACTAATTGTTCATGTTCCTCCCTGTTCTCTGAAAAGATGAGGATGTCGTCTAAGTAAACGATGACCCCCTGGTATAGAAATTCATACAGGACCTCGTTGATTAATTTCATAAAAATGCCTGCCCCCCCCCCCCCCCGGCAATACCGAATGGGAGGACGTGATACTGGAATGAGCCCAGTGGGCAGTTAAAAGCTGTTTTCCATTCGTCCCCCTCCCTTATTCTGACCCTGTAATATGCTTCCCTCAGGTCCAATTTCGTGAAGATTTTCCCTTTTGCTAGTTGTGCCAGCATATCTTTCAGCAGTGGTAAGGGGTATTGGTTTGTGACAGATATGGCATTAAGTCCCCTGTAATCGGTGCACAAGCGTAGGGATCCATCTTTTTTCTTTCTGAACTGGACCGGGGCTGCCAGGGGGGAGTTAGCCGGTTCAATGAACCCAAGTGCCAGATTTTTGTCTATGACCTTGCGCAGTTCATGTAGTTCTTTTTGGGTCATTGCATACGTCTTCGGTTTGGGGAATGTGGCTCCCGGTATGAGTTCTATGGCACAGTCCATTTGCCGGTGGGGGGGTAGTTGGTCGCATTCTTGTTCGTCGAAGACCTCTCTTACTGGATTAAAGCGCTTTGGGAATGTTGTTGTCTCCCCCTGTTGCGTCTCCTCCCCCTTCACGGTCCCTGCTGCCCCTAATTCCGTGCCATCCCCTGTTAAGTTATTGGTTTCAGTGTGGTACTTCCTGTCTACAAACTCCATTTCTCCCGACACCCAATCGATCTGGGGGTTCCTTTCCCTCAGCCATTTAAGTCCTAGAACGATCAGTTGTGTTGATATGGGTGCCACAATGAACCATAGGGTCTCCACGTGCGTGCCGATTGACATTTTAACTGCTTCTGTGAAGTGCCCCACTGGCCCCCCTTTCATTTCCGACCCATCTAATTGGCAGAACGTGATGGGTGATTTTAATTTGAATAATTTAAGTCCCAAGTCAATTGCTATCGATGGGTGCATCAAGCATCTCGAGCACCCAGAGTCCAGCATTGCTGCCCCCATAAACTGCTCCCTCCCATCTAAGGTTTCTAGTTTTACCTTGACTTGCATTGTGGGGCAGTCTCTGGTGGTCAAGGTGTCGCTGCGCCCCCTGTTGAAGGCCTGTCCCGCGGCGCACTTTAGGGCAGGCCGTTGTCGTTTCCCGCCGGCACGAACTCCTCATCAGTGGACTCGTCCGTGGTCAACTCCTGTTCTGTGTATTTGCACCTTTCTGTGGCTGCCTTTGCCGTAGTTTGCTTGTGGAGGGGGGCTTTGTGTTGCTTTTCTCCTGGTCTGCTTCTTTCCGCTGGTTGATTGCATTTGCTGATTCTGTGGCCTTCCCTCCCGCACTTGAAACATAATCTGTTTCTTGTTCATCGCTCTCTTTCCTCCGCCCATGGCTTTCTTTCGTAGTCCTTTTTGTGATGATATTGACTAGTGTGTGCGGTTCGTGTCGTGTATTGGAGCTGGAGGTATGAGCGGATTTGCAACTTTGTGCTCTCGACTTTTCCCGCCAGCTGGATCCACTCGTCAAGAGTCTCTGGGTCCCCTCTCCCTGCTGCCATATCAAGTAACTCGGGCCTTAGTCCCATCTGAAAATATTCTACTTTAAATGATTCAGGCCAGTTCAGGAGACAGCTGACCAACTTCTTGAATTCTAGGGCGTATTCCGCCACTGTACAGTGTCCCTGTCTGAGTCTTTGAATTTCTGCCTTGGCTGACATTCGGGACATGGTGTCTTCGAATCTCCTGCATAAGGCTTTCATAAACATGCTGAAGTTATGTAATTCTTTTGACTTAGTTTCGTGTAGCATTGCTAGCCATTTAGCTGCTTCCCCAATCAGAAAGTTAGAAACATATCAAACTTTGGCTTCTTCGTTAAGGAAAAATCATTCAGATTCCTCCATGAACCCTCTTACATGGTTCAGGAAGCATGCTAGTTTTTCAGGGTCCCCGTCAAATTTGGTTTTTAACTTTGTTATTATGACGGGTTTGTTTTGTTGGTAGGGGTTACTCACGTAGCTTGTGTGTGCTACCAGCTCGTCCATTCCTTCTCTGACTTCCTCCCCTTCCTCATCGCTCTCTCCTGTGCTCTGGGATTCCGAGGACCCCGAGGGGAAGCTGTCTTCTTCGCCCGTGCCACTGTCTCTTTCCCGGCGCTGGGGTTTTCTCAGAAGCTTCTCTAGGGTAGCTTGGATTGCCGTCAGTTTGGCATCCATATTCTCCAGCCCCATTTCCATCTGGGCTGCCCTTGCCTCCAGCGCCACGATTCTCTGCGATTGGGAGATTCGCGTCTTTGCCGCTTGCTTCCCTGGGGCTGGTGCCATGCCTCCTCCCACCCCAATCGACCATTCCGCCGTCGTGTGGCTTACGCGTGTGGTGGGCGTGCGGGGGGGCTCGTTTACCTCCCTCTTTTTGCTGTTCCTCGCCTTCCGCCATCCAGCAATCTACAGTGGTTCCTCGGGCCCCGGCAGCGCTGCTGCTCCTGGCGCGTTCGTTTGGAGCGTGGTTAGGTTGTCATCGCCTTGGTACGTTCCGGTTTTCTCCATGTTTCGCCGGTAGCACGATCTGGAAAACTCAGCTGGGTCGCTCGCCGCAGGCTGCAGTTGGGAGCCGATCTCAACCGCGGAACTTCCTGAGGGTTTTCAGGTTCGTTCCCGGGAAAATCGACTGGTGATGATCTTAGTCTTTATGTGAGGTTCCTTCACTGCGAGTTGCACACGTTGCTTCCAAAAACCACACAGGACGCACGTGCTTGAAAGTTAACGATTTATTGCACACACAGGGTGAACACGAAGAAAGACTAAGATGGCTTACGGAAGTGTGCTTGGACTTTTAAACTCTCCTGACTGGGCTCCTGCCCCCCTCCCCCACCGTGGCTTCCCCAGGGTTGGCTCAGGTGGTCTTAATGGGTTTAAATGTCCACCCTCCTCGAGGCGTGTTTGATTGTCGTATTTCCGCTTTCATCCCGGATCTGTTATCTCTTCTTGTCAGTTACTTCCGTCTCTTTCACTCCTGTGCTCCTCAGCTGTATGGCAGGACTCTGGGAGCCGTGCCAGAGTTCTGACACCCACCATGTTTCAGTATTACTAAGCAATGTTGTATAGCATTATTAGAACAATGTTCTATCTCCACCCCACTCCCCGTACTAGGACCAAGTTCTCCCTATTTGTTCCCCATATTCTGTGCATTGGTGTACAGACATCTGAGCCCTTTAGTAATGTCCTTTTTAGATCTGCCTGCTGTATCTCCTGTATATTCCTGAGCATGCCTTCCTTCTTACTACTTCCTTCCTCATTGTAAGGTTTACTGCTGTCAGACATATGTTTTGAGTATGGTTCTGGGTACTGGTCCCCCTCCATATTTAGTTTAAAGCTTGCCAGGTGTCCTGAACAAGATGCCTTTCCAATACATTAGTGCAGCCCATCTCTCACCAAAAGTCCTTCCTATAGATGGTGTAGACCATGGGTCCAGTAATCAGACCTTTTTTTGATGACATCATACCTTGAGCCAGAGGTTCACCTTCAGCATCCCCCTTTTCTTCCTCAGACCCTAACCTTCAGCTTCAAGTATGGATGAAAACACCAATTATGCTCCAAACGCCTTTGCCTTCCTGCCTAGCTCTTTGTAGTCCCTTGATATTTTTTCCAGGGTTTTTCTGGTAGTGTCATTTGTTCCAATATGAAACAGAAGAAAGGGATAATGGCCAGTAGGCTTGATTAATTGGGTCACCTTCTCTGTCACATCCTAGATCTTCACATCTGGGAGGCAACACTGGACTCCTGTCAACCCAGCAGTTCGAAAGCCTAGCAAGTAGATAAAATGGGTACCACCTTAAGTGGGCTAATTTGCTGGCGTCCTGTCGGGAGGTCGGCTCCACCGGAGGAGAGGATCGGAGGAAGATCGAATGGCAGTGGTGACGACGGACCCGGATGTGACAGCTACAGGACATCAGCAGCCGGCTCAAGGCATCCTGGGAATTGTAGTCCGGAGCCTAGTAGAGTTGGTTCCCTCACCCCCCTCCCTTCATGCGCGGTGAATTGTATAATTGAATTTGGTGAATTGTATAATTTGAATTGTATATATATATATATATATGAATGTAACCCGCCTAGAGTCCTCCATTAGGGAGGGGATAGGCGGGGTATAAATACTGTATCACAATAAATAAATAAAATTAAAAAACACACTTCTCTTGATATCATGCCTGGTCTGCAAATTGCTGACTCTGTTCCTCTCAGCAGTGTGTCATCTATCACCACCACATGTCTTTTCTTCTTTGGGACAGTTGTTGGATTCCTCACCTCTGTGCAAGCTCAAGCCTCTCTCCTTCCTGCCCCTGGAAGACTGGCCACAGCCGCTTTTCCAGAAATCTGTGAGTCACCCTTCAGGGGGATGACCTGAAATTGATTCCACAACTCCAGCAACAATCTCTTGGTTCTCTTGGAACAAGGGAAAAACCTATTCATTGGTTGATCAGAATGCTCATCCTTATTCCACACCATCAACACATTCATTCTACTCCAAAGGATAAACATCTGGGCTGGGCCTTTATTTGATGATAGAGTTGTTTTCTGGAAAGCTGGAATAAATGGCCTATGTTCTGGCCAGGTGATTTGTGGTCTGTTATTTTACTGTGGATTTTACAATCCATTTTGGCTGTACATAGTGCCTATTTGTCTCATGTTATGTACATGCCAAAAACAATTGAAGTTTTGAAGACAGAAACATTGGGCAAGGTCCTTTACGCTACTGCTGGCAATGAAGCTGGATCACAATGTGAATATTCATTTCAAGTGTGATATCTAAAGTCCAGTAGCAATTCAAGTTGTTTGCGACCTGGAGGCCTCTTTTGATAAAAGTGCCTTATGTTGGCATTGCTAGAAATTAATGTGTCATTGTAAGTATATGGCATTGACTTAGCCAAACGTATGTGAACGCTTTGACTGCCTAGGGAAAAGGAGATTGCCACCAGCTAAAAAAAATTTTTTTTTTACAAATGGGAGATAAATGTATCTCTCACCAATGCACATGGGACAGCACTGTTTGTTCAATCAGTTTGCTGGTATTTCCACTATAGGAAGCCCACTGCCACACAGGAAAGGCATTGTTCAGCTGGAAGAGTCAGTTGCCCATCTTCCTGGCACTCATTGGGTAGCATTTCCAGCTGAACAAAGTCTTTCTTTTGTGAGGAGTGCCAAAGGGGAAGGAAAGCTTTCATGAACGGATTCCATTTCCTCTTCAGCTTTTGAACTCAGCTGGACTGGGGAAAATACAACTTTTTCAGGGCTGGGGCAGTACTCAGCAGCACTCAAAAAACTACAGATAGGCTCAGGA
This sequence comes from Charina bottae, assembly GCA_023362775.1. NCBI lineage: Eukaryota > Metazoa > Chordata > Lepidosauria > Squamata > Charinaidae > Charina > Charina bottae. The sequence goes on from JALMGJ010000001.1 coordinate 239,953,555, forward strand.
TAAACATGTTAATATTATATAGCCATGTGTTAATTATATTAATATTACATTTATATTAATAACTACGCTATATTAATACATTATGTTAATATTATATAATGTATGAATTTTTATGTTACAGTTATAATTTGGTGATCACTTTGGGAGGTTTTGGAGGTCACACCAAGGCTTTTGGAGGTCATATGCAGCTTTAGGACCTGAGGTTGTGTAACTTTGGATCAGATGCTCAAAAAGACCACACATTTGTGTGAGTTGCCTTACCCAGATTCCATGAAAGATCCAACTCTCTTTGTTTCTAAAGCTCTGTTTCAGTTCTTCATCTCTCACTTGCAGTCTGCTTCAAGATCCTGATTTACCACTTTGGAATAGAACTATCACAGTGTGTGTGTGTGTGTGTGTGTGTGTGTGTGTGTGTGTGAGAGAGAGAGAGAGAGAGAGAGAGAGAGAGAGAGAGAGAGAGAGAGAGAGAGAGAGAGAGTGTTTCTATGTATTCAAATGTGTGTCCTCCTTCACCCAAATGTAGGCTTCTAATGTCATTCCAATTATGCAGAGAAGATACGGTGAGCATAGCAACCATTCTCTTCAGCTGTAGAAAATTCCTGATGGGACTTTTCTGTGCAGGAAGCTGGAAAGGAAGGTGCTTGTTTAAAGCCAGGCATTGTGGAAGAGGTGGTTGAGAGCAAAGGGGCATCTGTTCTCACCTCCACATAATCCCTCCTACGGGGCCACCTACAAGATACACCACAGCCCTTTCCACCCCCTCCTATTACCATGGTATCATTTTGAGGACATTAAGTCATAATTTCATTATTAAGCCTTGGAACTATTCTATGCACTATTTGTTTTTCTAAAACTATCTCACTTTAAATCATTAAATCATCTTCCTTTTACCAGAACTAAATAGTTGTTGGGAGAAACGGGAAAAGAAATATCAGTTCAGCTCACGGGTTCCTCCACTAAAGACGTTGCAAAGAGCTAGACTGGGCCCATATGAATACGTATCTCTCCTAAAATGCTACAACCGGTTTTTAAAAAGGGCAGATTTACTTTTTGTAACATTATAAATGTCACTCATTATGATGTGGCACAAATGATTACTGACATGCCACACTGAATGGCACAATCATTTCAACATGAAGCCATCATAGCAAAAAGTTGCCACTAGCACTGGAACTACAGTATTTCTTTGATGACATATTGAATGGAGATCATGCTTTCAAAGTTGGCAGGAAGCAATCCAAGGCCACAGGTTGCCCACTCCTGAGTTAAATATAAGTCTGGAAGATTTGGGGAGTGACTAGGGAAGTAGTAAGGGGGCGTGGCTCAGCGGGCAAGACGCCAGGCTTGTTGATCGGAATATCGCAAGTTCGGAGGTTCGAATCCCTAGCCCCGCGTGACGGAGTGAGCTCCCGCACTAGCTCCAGCTCTTGCCAACCTAGCAATTCGAAAGCATGCAAATGCAAGTAGATTAATAGGTACCACTTCAGTGGGTAGGTAACAGCGTTCCGCACGCGTCATACGGCCACATGACCGTGGAAGTGTCTTCGGACAACGCTGGCTCTTTGGCTAAGAAACGGAGATGAGCACCGGCCCCTAGAGTCGGACACGACTGCACAACTGTGCGGGGGGAACCTTTACCTTTACCTTTTTTAGGGAAGTAGAGGAATAAAAGTTGACTGGTTATCTGGATTCTGGCTGGAGAAAATCCAAAGATATTTCTTGTTGATTGGCTTTTTTTTAATTGTTGTGTTCCCTTCAAAACAGATGCACTTTTTAAAACTGAGACCTCTATTAACCCAGAAGACATAAGTTGGGTCAGGTCATAGCAGTATCCAGAGCAGGATACCCAGAGATCAATTGCTCAAACATATCTAAATGCATCTATGAGGCTCACATCTATGAGCCTTTGCTTACTAAATGCAGCTAGAAAGTTCTCAGCCTTTTAGAAATAATTATCTGTATAAAACAATTAAATGCACTTCAAAAAATAAATGCCAAAGAATAAAGAAATGTTTCTGAGCTAGATAAGGGACCAGTAGTACTCACTGCTCTGACCAACAGTTAGAAGCAACTTTGCACCAAAACGCATCAAAGTCAAGGAGCCAGGATTCTCCATCTGAGTCATTTTTGCAGACAATTAAATATAATTTCTAAGGGAAAGTGCACATGGTCCATACTTCATATCTGGTAAATAGATTGGCAGGTTATTACATTGTTTAAAATATGCAGGATCTATCTGTTTGTTGTTTATTCATTCAGTCGCTTCCGACTCTTCGTGACTTCATGGACCAGTCCACGCCAGAGCTTTCTGTCGGCCGTCACCATCCCCAGCTCCCCAATGGTCGAGTCCGTCACCTCCAGAATACCATCCATCCATCTTGCCCTTGGTCGGCCCCTCTTCCTTTTGCCTTCCACTTTCCCTAGCATCAGCTTCTTCTCCAGGGTATCCTGTCTTCTCATTATGTGGCCAAAGTACTTCAGTTTTGCCTTTAATATCATTCCCTCAAGTGAGCAGTCTGGCTTTATTTCCTGGAGTATGGACTGGTTTGGTCTTCTTGCACTATCTGACCACATGTTAAACTGGAAGAACAGGAATGTGCAGAGTGAGATTGCTGCCAAGCCACATTCTGCCTTTAAACCACATTCAGACACTGCTACTGTCCATCTCTACCCAAAGCATCATCCAAAAACGACAAGATTACTTACACATGTGTATTAAACGTAATTGCTCTTATAATCCCAACAGTCAGAATGATGACTGTTAAAATCAGAGAGATAAATGATAACAACAAAAACATTATCTAACTTTCACCAGCTGGCAGTCAAACTTTCAGAATTTTAATAAAATATAGCCTTGTTCTTTAAAAAAAAATCACAAATTAACAAATTGCCCATAGCGGAGAATTTATACAGATCAGTATAATTAAATGAAACTTTTTAATTTAAAACATTCAGTAGGAAAAAAAGAGATAAAACGTAATAGGCAATACACTGAAGGAATCACTTTTACTTTTAAAAGGTCCTTTATTTATGTGGCAGAAAACCTGTCTCTCAGACTTAAATAAGGGTAGCAATAGATTTAGAGCAGTCTTCCTCCATCAATTGGCCTGTAGATGCTTTGGATTACAACTCCAATAACCACTGGTTCCCAACCTTTAGGTACAAAATAAGAATGAGAACACTAGATGTAGTACTTGCCACTAACTTTTAATGCACCGATGCTCCACTGTGTATTTACCAAAACAACAAATCCTTACACTTGTCCTAGCAACACCTAGTCAGAAGGCCAAAGTCCTTGGTGGCCCAAAGAACTCTAGTTCCACTTCTGGCAAAATCCCAGGATTATACTCAAGTCAGTAATATGTGCTGAATTCTGGCAGTTTGACAATTTTATTTGGAATTCTGTGTGTGATTGTTGCCTTCCTGCCTCCAGTTTTCCCAAATAAACTCCTTTTTACATTAACTTCATTGTTGTCTTCTGCAGGACTACCTCCAGTCTGAGAAAGCTCTACTCCAAGGGTCTAATCCATTATAGTGAAACACCACCGTACCCACCCCATCGCAATCCCAGCCTCTCTCTGAAGGCTTGCCCCCACCTGCACCTTCTTAGAGAGGGTGCCTAGATGCAGCTATTCCTTTCCTCTGCCCATCTCTTTTAAGAAAAAGGGGGATTAGGCAAACCCAACTTGAAGGCAATCTCTGCTAGAAGCAACTCTCAAGTGCTTACTCTGGAGAGAATATAGATGGGTTCGAACTACTACTTTGTGAGGGGAGAGAAGACATTATCTGAAGCTCCCCACATCAAGAGTGCTTTCAAGCACCAATAGCCCGAGGCTTCACTTACCCTGTGGCTTTCTCCTTAAAAAAGGAGGTTCTATGGGCACATAAAAATTATTGCATCCTAGCAAGGGGGAGGTGGGTTCATCATCAAAAGATGCAGTTCTGTCTTGTTGAACGATGTAGCAGAAAAAGCTGCATGTAGCTTCTGGACTACCCTCCTGTGCCCTAGTGGAATGCTGCTCTAGAAAAATGCAGTGATAGCCATCAGGATTTCCTACAAGCAAATAAAGATCTCCATATCAGTCCATCCCACTTGTTTTTCAATAGGATGACATATTGACTCTTGTGATGTAAACCTATACTTGTGTGCCAGAAGTTAAAATGGGCAATTAAAACTTGTCTATCTTAACAGCTGTACAGGAAAGTATATATAATGATGAGCTCATCATGCAGGAGATTTTGTAATTTCATAAAAACAAAAGAGTTTGACTCTTAATGAGCTTTACTGTACTTGCATGCCCAGCCCTAAAAATAAAAGAATTGTTCACAGTGCCAAGTGAAAAGACTATCATCTCTAAGATTTTGTTTAACTGTTTGCCAAGTCACACTACACTGATGACTAGCAGATGCTTTAAATAATGACGGATGGCTACTAGCGTAACCAATCTCATTACATGAGGCTATACAATGCAGCTGACAAAACTGGAATACAGCCAGTGCTAACTATCTACAACTGGCTGAATTTGGATCTTCAAGAATATGCTGTTTTGATGAATCAGAACAAGACTGTTGATGCACTTTTCTATGCTCAACATTCTTGTGTTGCAATTACCACCAAATCTACTGATCCTACAGTATTATTTTTTATTTATTTATTTATATTGATTATTACTGGTAAATCACTGCATTCCCTTGGTTCCTATGAAATCATATGTTTCCAACGTGAGTTTACACAATTAAAATATTCACAGTATGATAATTAGTTAATTAAATTTAATATATTCTATCCAACCTTTCTTCTAACTCAGAACTCAAGGTAGCAGGCCTGGATTCCCAGACTTGCTTACCTTTAGCCATGTGGTTCTACCATGTTCCTTTACACCAGCCTAACCCAACTCAACTCACCAGCCTAATCCAACTCAACTCACCAGCCTAACCCAACTCAACTCACCAGCCTAACCCAACTCAACTCACCAGCCTAACCCAACTCAACTCACCAGCCTAACCCAACTCAACTCACCAGCCTAACCCAACTCAACTCACCAGCCTAACCCAACTCAACTCACCAGCCTAACTCAACTCAACTCACCAGCCTAATCCAACTCAACTCACCAGCCTAATCCAACTCAACTCACCAGCCTAACCCAACTCAACTCACCAGCCTAATCCAACTCAATGCCCCATGAGATCTGTTAGATGGCAATTCTCATAACACCCATATTGACCATACTGGCTGAGAGTGATGGGAACTGACACCCAAAACATTTTAAGGGTACCAAGTTGAGGAACATTGATATAGATATAAAAAATATCTCATATGCAGACATTTTATCACAAATGATACTTCCACTAGATTATGTCCTTCCATTTGCAGCGTAAAGCTTTGACCTAGACTTCCTGAAAGTATTTCATTATTAAACAATATTTAGCAACAGAAAAGGAGATCAACACATGTGACACCTCTGCTACGCGAGCTGCATTGGGTGCCAGTTTGCTTCCGGGTCCAATTCAAGGTGTTGGTGATTACCTTTAAAGCCCTACATGGCATAGGACCAGGGTACCTGAGGGACCGTCTCGTCCCGATAACGTCAGCCCGTCCCACCCATGCATGCAGAGAGGGCATGCTTCGGACCCCCTCAACAAGAGAATTCTATCTAGCGGGGTCCAGGAGGCGTGCCTTCTCTGCGATAGCGCCCGCCTTATGGAATATCTTGCCCCCGGAGGTGAGACTGGCCCCCTCCCTCCTGGCCTTTCGGAAGGCCCTTAAGACCTGGCTCTGCCACCTGGCCTGGGACGACGGAGATAGTAGTGCCTCCTGGGGTTGGCTCGCCCCGTAGCTCCATGATCTATCTGCGGGTCTTAATCCATCTTGGATTTTATTGTATTTATTTTTTGTTGTGTTTTTTAGATATTTTTGTATAGTTTTTAAATTGTATTTGTTGTAACCCGCCCAGAGTCCCTTGCATGGGAGATGGGCGGGGAATAAATCTGAAAAATAAATAAATAAATAAATAAATAAATTCATTTTGATAATATTTTACCTTCCCCAGTTTTGATATATAAAGAAAAAGAGGAAGGGTGAAGATGATGGTAACACTCAGAATAATGACATGGCAACCAATATGTATGTTATCTTGATCAACTGTTTGAAAAAGAGAGAAATAATTAATGTGTATATTTCAAGATATACAGGGGCGTGGTGGCTCAGCGGGTAAGACGCCAGGCTTGTCGATCGGAAGATTGCAAGTTCGGAGGTTCGAATCCCTAGCCCTGAATGACGGAGTGAGCTCCCGCACTAGCTCCAGCTCTTGCCAACCTAGCAATTCAAAAGCATGCAAATGCAAGTAGATGAATAGGTACCACTGCGGTGGGATAGTAACAGCGTTCCACGCGCGTCATGCAGCCACATGACCGTGGAAGCGTCTTCGGACAACGCTGGCTCTTTGGCTAACAAACGGAGATGAGCACTGGCCCCTAGAGGCAGACACGACTGCACAAATGTGCGGGGGAAACCTTTACCTTTACCTTATATTTCAAGAAGAAATGGTTATAACATAGCTCATTCAATATAAACCTAAATGATGTATTAGTGCTGAAAGACCAATATACTGTATGCTCACAAAATTAGAAAGCCTTGGAGGATGTGAAGGTTAGAATGCATGGGGAGGGGAATTTAAAAATAGGGCCACTAGAACTCATTACAAAAGCATCACAGAACATGTATTCCTCCCCCCTTCCCAAAATATACAAAGTTTGCAATCAACAAATGGAATGTCTCTTTTGCAATGCACCCCTTCCCAAAACTGTTTTGGGAAGAACTCCAAATCTCCAGAGCAGATTTTGGAGGTGTCTTGGGACAGGGTAGAAGGAGATGGTAAACTTTCTATTCATCCAGTGTCACCCTAAGACTTCACATTAAAAAAAAATAATTATGGAGTTCTCAAACATTTTTCCTGATTATTCTTAGGCCCTGGACATATATTAAAAAATAACCCCTCTGCTTAAAATAGGATTTTTTTCAGTGTCAATAGCATATAACAGCCAGTTTTTTAGGAATATTTTGACAGTCTTTCCTAATAAAATATTTATCAGGAAAAATCTCAACATAAACCATTTAGAAGGACTGACCATCAGGAATTCTTTGGAAGACTTTTGTCAAAGTATCTCCTGTGATAATGTTGTAGCTGATCATGGCTTTAAGGAAAAATAAAAGCCGTATTTTATTAACATGTTTTGAACATATACACAGATACAGAAAGAAAATCCTGTGATGGCTATCCACAGTTGGAATAGACACCAATAGTTGAATGGAGCATTTATTCTGCACAATTTTATTTTGGAAAGCTGGGGGATGAAAAGGGAAGCATCCAGGGAGGGGGGGGGGAAGGAAGAGAAACCCACTTTGCAAACAGAAGCTTGTTCTTGCAACAAAACTAGATGAATCAATTCAATCAGGGGCCAGTTGTGTTCCTCCAAGCATGCAATATCTTTAAAGTTAATTGTCAAAGCCATAATCTTAGTTATGTATTTATTAGATTTATATCCCAATACCTTTTTTGTACAGAAGCTTAAGGTGGCATACATGGTGGTCCCTCCTCCTATTTTTCTCCACAGCAACCCTGTGAGGTAGATTGGGTCATGAGAGAGTGACTTGTCCAAAGTCACCCAGTGAGCTTCTGTGGCTATGGGTGGATTGAACCTGGGTCTCCCTATTCCTGGTCCAACACCTTAACACTCTATCACGCTGGCTGTCTTATGCACAGAAGCATGGGAAATAGCCATATACTGAGTCACTCTGTAGATGTATCTGCTCAAATATTGTTCCCATTTGTCAGGATCGAGGCTGAGTCCGATGAGTCCGATTTGGAGGTAGAAGGGCCGATAACAATTGAAGCGGGAAAGAACGGGGATGGTGCTTTGAATTTCAATCAGTTTCTGAGCAGCCGATTGGAGGCAGCCCAGTAGGACACCCGCCTCCACCTATTAGCGCGTGGGAAAGGAGGTGGGAAAGGAGTGGGAACGATTGGCTCCCTCTCACAAACGGCGCGAAAACCAAAGGGATAAAAGACGAGCGCAGTGTGCACCCGTAATCGGAGACAACCGTTCACATTCCGTACTGCATCCTGGAGTGAATCGTGATCCCGTCGCCGTGCCAGACTTCCCGATCAGACCTTGCCCTGCTTCCACACCAGAGCCTTGCCTTGTAACCCAGCCAAGCCTCGTGCTGGAACCCTGCCTCGCAGCACCGCCGCACTTCGTGCCAGGACCTAGCCTTGCCGCCGCGCCCTGTTCCGCATCAGGATCTTGCCCTGCCTTCACACCCAGCCTCGAGCCGGTACCTCGCATTGCAGCTGCCGCGCCAAGCCCTGCACCGGAATCTTGCCTTGCCTTCACACCAAGCCTCGAGTCGGTATCTTGCCCTGCAGTCGCTGCGCCTAGCCTTGTGCTGGAATGGCATTCCATAGCCGCGCCAAGCCTCATGCTGAGATCGTTCCTTGCCGCAGCACTGAGCCTCATGCTGGAGCCTCGCACCGCAGCTGCGCCAAGCCTTGTGCCGGAGTCGAATCCTGCAGCCACGCCAAGCCTCGTGGCGAGATCGTCCATTGCCGCAGTGCCAAGCCTCACGCCGGAGCCTCGCATCGCAGCTGTGCCAAGCCTCACGGCAGTACCTTGCATCGCAGCCACATGGTGGCTGCCCGCATGTGTGCCAACCGGGCAAGGATCACCACTTGCCACCCGAACTCTGTGAGCTCCCCGTGTCATATTGTTTTTCCTAGATATACTTTGTGTGTCTTGATTGTAAATAAAAGCCTTATTCCACACCTTCGTGATTTGGGTCTTAGTTGGAACAGGACACCGCTGACTGGCAGCATCTCTGAGGGGTTCAAGAAAGAGTGATTTTTTAAAACCTACCTAGATATGCCAGCAATCCCTATGGAATATAGCACTTCCCTTGTGCACTTTATTTTAGTATAAACTCCACCACACTCAGTGGGACTAAATTCCAAGTTGATCAGGGACTTGATCAGGGTCTTATGATAATATCTTGAATACCTTCCTATATAACAGAAGCTCTTGAGAACCCTAGTTCTAGTTTTAAAAAATATTTTAAAGTAGCCACGAGAAAGTGTACAGTTATCAACCTGCTAGTTGACCAGTGCTGTTAGATTCAATGGTTTAGCTTTAGACAATGTTTAAAAATGCTTTTCACCTCTTCTACCCAGATCATGGACATACAAAGCTTTAAAGTCTTGTTTATTGAACATCCATCAATGGTAAAAGTATTTACAGCTGAAAACCAGCAGCTCCCTATTAACAACAAAATCAGACAATGAGGGGATGTCTTGACATTCTGCCAACAAGTCTGTTACGTAAAAGCTCTTGGGGAAGGGGGATTGAGTGGTGGTGGGGAGATACAAAAAGTTGGTTTGATGGCACCACAAAGTAGGAATTTAGCTTCCAGATTTTCTTTTTGCTACACAATACAAAATGGATTAATTTCATATTTGCAACATGATCTTATCAATAAAAGAAAACACAAATTGAAGAGATGAGAGAATGATGTGTCCTCCAAAACCAAATATTGTACTGACCAGTGCTTGGTTGCTGTTGGTTCCAGAGAGCTCCCCTCCTTTAATCAATAGGATAACAGAATAATCTGTTGTGGAGAAAGAATATATGTAACACATGTGATTAAAAACAATTTCTGTTGAACCTGAAATGAAACAGACAAGAGACACCAGAAAAGAATTTTTGTTGTTGTTGTCCAGTCGTTTAGTCGTGTCCGACTCTTCATGACCTCGTGGACCATAGCATGCCAGGCCTTCCTGTCCTCAGAAAAGAATTAGGAACATGTAAAATTGTTGTGAAGCAATTTTTTTAAAAAAAAAATCAGGGAAGTTTTTTAAAGTATCTTTGTAAATTACACCACCTAGTATTTTCAGTGTAAAGCTGTTTATGGCTTCAGTCCAAGTTACCTTCAAGACCGTTTGCTCCAGGTAGAATCTGCCTGCCCAGGCCAAGCTGGCTGAGAGGGCATGCTGCAGATGTCAGGGTATGGAGAGCAAGAGGCAGGCCTTCTTGGTCACAGTCCTCTCACACACACACCCCACCTTAAGGCCATTAAGACAGTTGTTTTTCGTGGATCCTAAGGGGACATGGCTTATGCTGGACCATAAGGAAGGCTGAGCGAAGGAAGATAGATACAGTAGATGCTTTTGAACTGTGGTGTTGGAGGAAAATTCTGAGAGTGCCTTGGACTGAAAGAAGATCAAACCAGTCCATACTCCAGGAAATAAAGCCAGACTGCTCACTTGAGGGAATGATATTAAAGGCAAAACTGAAGTACTTTGGCCACATAATGAGAAGACAGGATACCCTGGAGAAGAAGCTGATGCTAGGGAAAGTGAAAGGCAAAAGGAAGAGGGGCCAACCAAGGGCAAGATGGATGGATGATATTCTGGAGGTGACAGACTCAACCATGGGGGAGCTGGGGATGGTGACGGCCAACAGGAAGCTCTGGCGTGGGCTGGTCCATGAAGTCACGAAGAGTCGGAAGCGACTGAACGAATAAACAACAACAAAAAGAGGACATGTCAGCTGGGACTAGCAATCCATGAGGTGTCCAGTTTTAATATAGGTTTTATTTCTGGTTAATCACTGAGATATCTTTACTGAGATTTTATGAGCCTTATTTTTCAGTGTTCCATATTAGTAATTAATCTGCAACTTAAGATCAACTCAACTGTCCTAGGAGATATCAGTGGTATGGAAACATTGGGACTGAATGTGGGAAGCCTTGATTTCATCTTTGATGAGGCATCCAGTTTATCACACATTTTAATATCTAATTATTCTGCATGCCTGAAATATATCATTAATGCAAACAAGTTATGAGATAATATTTACCATTTATTTTATTACATTTGAATTCATTTTTCCCCAATAGTAATAATAATGATCCCATAACTCCTTTGCATTAAATCATTGGTTCTTCTCCCGCTTTTATCTTCACAATTTTGTGAAATAGGTGAAGCTGAATTGGTCCAAGTTTACTTAATAAAATTCATAGCCAACTGGAGATTGGAACATTAGTGTCCTAGTCTAACACATTAATTCTTATGTGGGAAATACAAATCTGTAAAGTTCCATGTGGCTTTAAATTTTTGTTCACAGTAATTAAAAAGAGAATGGCAACTTCCCAATTTAGCATGGAATGTGTGCATGATAGGTAATTTTAGTATCTGCTAATTATGACACTGATCTGCAAAAATTTCCTTTGCATAGCCTGTGAACAGAAAGCAAAGCTATTAATGCAAGTAATTTTTATACAGTATATATAATTTTTATTAAGGGTTTTAATTACAATAGTAAAATCTAATACAAATTAAAAAAAGAAGGAAGTATAGAAAAAAAGTGAAAGGTGTAAAAGAGAAGAAAAAAGAACATAGAAAATAGAAAAAAAGAAAAGAAAGAATATAGTGAAGAAAGAAAAAAGAAATATATAAACAAGTTCTTCCAACAAGTATAAACATTTTTATTATTCTTCCCCCCCTCTTAGTTTACAACCAGTGATCTCTTCATCCCATATCCCATCTCCTATCTATAGATAAATTCATAAAGCATCATCTTTTCAGTCCTAGTGGCAGCATAAAGCCCATTAAGGGTTACCAGAAATAACAACATATATCATTTTAACCTCGATCAAACCAACCAACTTTATATTCCTTCCTTTTACTTCTAGCAGTCTTAATCTTTAGTCCATTCAAATAATGTCTTGGAATTTGATTTCTTTTCATTTCTTCTTTGTCCCTTCTCACAAAGTTATTCAAAGCTTTAATAAGCCTCTTTTGTAAATCCAACATAAAAGAATTATCCAGATCACTCTCTTGGTTTATTATTTGTATTTCTCTTTTGATTTTTAAAACATCAACCGGTTTCTTTTGCATGTCCAGTGCAACACCCTTTTCCATGTTATTCTCATAACCTGTCATTTGTAGATCCATTTTCGATGCCATCTCTGTCTTGTCAAATAGAACTTGTTCCTCATCTGCCTTTTTCCCCAAAACATCTTTTGGACACAGTCTATCCATAGAATCAAATATCGCTATTGAAATTATTGATACTAACTTCTGATTTCATATTTCCATATTTCAAAAGTGTCCTTCAATATTTTCAGTGTTAAAGTATTCTGCATCATTTTATACATCCAGTTAGTGGTTAACTGTGTATTTTTCTCCTTTCACTAAAATCTTTAGTTTCCTCTAGTGTCCAATTTTTAAAATTACTTATCTTTATTTTGTTTTGCAAAAGTCCAAACAAATCTATTTCCCACAGGAATAATTCTTTATAATTAATTCCAAAATCTTTTCTCTGAGTAAGGAATCTTCCTATATCAACCTTCAAGGACACTTATAACAATTAACTGCCATATTCAGCTTAGCTTGCATATCTGCATTATTTATCCATTATATAATTACCGCTGTTAGCTTCAGATATTTTAGCAAGAGACCCATACATGTAAAGTGTTTCCTTCAATGATATTTTCCAACTTTTTCTGGAGCATTAAAGGAACCAGGCCCAATAGGGAGAACGATACTTTAGGGCAAACAATGAAGCCATTGGGTTATGTTTAAGGAAAGTTCTGCATTTGTCACACATCATAGCTCTGATAGTAGAGTTCTTAACTATTTGGATGGAGTCCTCTCTAATCATCTACAATCTTTGTAAACACATAACTAAGAGCCGTATAGAAACAGAACTGTGCTGTTTGCCTAAATACTCTTAGTGTGATTAGAAGATATTTGTGTTATAGGCTATCATAAATCTGTAGGAGTTGATGACATAGAAATGTAAGCAACAGCAACGGCTTCCAGTCATACACAAAAAAATTAACAATAGCCATTGTGCTCTTCTTGGCAGTTTCAGCTATGTATTCCAATAATTTTTTGCAGAAATCTATGGTAGAGAAATTGACCCCTAAATACTGTATTTAATAATTTTAACCTGCTCCCATAATATTTTTAATGAAAACCATAAGGTAAAGATAAAGGTTCCCCCTGCACATTTGTGCAGTCGTGTCCGACTCTAGGGGCCGGTGCTCATCTCCGTTTGTTAGCCGAAGAGCCAGCGTTGTCCGAAGACGCTTCCACAGTCACATGGCTGGCATGATGCACGTGGAATACTGTTACCTACCCACTGAAGTGGTACCTATTTATCTACTTGCATTTGCATGCTTTCGAATTCCTAGGTTGGCAAGAGCTGGGGATAGTGCGGGAGCTCACTCCATCATGCGGGACTAGGGATTCGAACCTCCGAACTTGCAATCTTCCGATCGACAAGCCTGGTGTCTTACCCGCTGAGCCCCTAATGAAAACTATACTCTTCATCTTATTATAATTTATTTGGAATCCCTATTTTGTACAGTAGGAAATTAGGGCTCTCACAACTGTCTTCAATTTTGCAAATATAGTAGAAAGAAATAATGCACAGAAAACTACAAGAATATAGTTTTCTATATGAATAACCTAGGGGAGTGGAAATCAAGACAAGGAAGTCTTCCTACCACTGAGATGACATATAGGCTGAATAAAAAGGGGGCAAGTATAGATCCTTATTTGACCACTCTTGATGTAGCTATGGAGCCACACAGCTGCCCCCAAAAATTGCATCTTTCTTGGAAGTGAATATTTTCATATGCTAAAGAAGACCTCTATCTACAGAGGAGCGTTTAAGTTTATCTCAAAGTCCATCCCTCAGGATAGTATCAAAAGCAACAAATAGACCATTCCTGAGTTTAGCAGTATATTTTTTCTATCCAATAAAGTAATAAAAAACATTGGTCATGAGTTGATTGTCTGCCCTAAACCCTGCCTGCTCATCAAAATTAGAATACCTGCACATTCAGTCCAGTCCATTAATTACCAATAAAGAGGACTACCACATATCTTGCTAATTGAATTTAGGGGATACTGGATATTAATTGACCAGATTAAGCCTTAATCCCTTCTTAGAAATAAGGATTGCAATGTCTATCAGAGATCTAGGCTATTCAGTCTGTGGACACAAAGAAGATACTGTAGCTAAAACTGGGCCCCACCATCCAACATTTCTTTTTATTAACTCTGGGATATTTAATCCCCCTCCCCATGGCCTTCCCATTTTTAATTGCCCAGCCAACTTATCTTCTGAGGGAGTAATTGCCTAGACAGATAACATGTTTGACAGGAGTTATTAAAAGATCAAATTCAGCTGTATAGAAATGGTGTGAATGATTGGCCAGCTTTTAAGTAACCTGTACTTTTCCAAATTTTGGATTTCAATTCTCATCAGTCAGTGCCAAGAAACTATGGGAACTGTTGTTCAAAGCATCTGGAAACACAAGTTTGCCTATTCCTGTTTTATAATGTTCAGGTGGTGGCTAATTTATACATAAATTAATCTAGTTTAATACGATTTTCAAATGATACAAAATGGCCTATTAGGATTTCTGTTTGTGATAGATGCTAGCCTGTATTACTATAAATAAATAGCAGTGCTAGTAACCCAGCAAAATAATAAAAGGAAGTCAGAGTGCCAGATATATTTACCTATCCTACCCAATCCTGTGAAAGAGGTGATAACATTAAAAATAGCTGATGCAATGTTGCTAATTCCTTCTTTCTTCTTCAGTTCATAAAGCAGCATCATTCTTTCATCTTTTTCCTCCTATTAAGATAAAGTAATACTTATTTTTAAGAGATTTTCCTTTCTCCTGGGTTTATATCTGAGTTTCATGGTAGAATCTTGATGGCTGTGGGCTGAAGGTAGTAATAACTAGAATTTGCAAGTATGCTGGGTTTAAGTGCTGTACAAATTTAGACATAATTGTATTTTATTTACTTAAAATATTTACACACCCCTCTTCAGCTTCAGATGAGAGCCACTTATACATAAGAATAGAAAAAAATATAATAACTAGGTACCAGTATAATATTATAAGGTTTCAATCAAATTCAGTTGCTAGAAAGAAAGCCCCATTTGGAGGTAGAAGGACTTGCCTTACATAAGATCATACTCCAAGTTGATTGTGAATAAAATAGCTGAATAGCAAAGGGCAGCATAAATAAAATCCAGTAGCGCACCCATGCATCTTATGTCAATGTAATACTATACAGTGGGGCAAAAAAGTATTTAGTCAGCCACCAATTGTGCAAGTTCTCCCACTTAAAAAGATGAGAGAGGCCTGTAATTGACATCATAGGTAGACCTCAACTATGAGAGACAAAATGAGAAAACAAATCCAGACAAATACATTGTCTGATTCGGAAAGAATTTATTTGCAAATCATGGTGGAAAATAAGTATTTGGTCAATATCAAAAGTTCATCTCAATACTTTGTTATATATCCTTTGTTGGCAATGACAGAGGTCAAACGTTTTCTGTAAGTCTTCACAAGGTTGGCACACACTGTTGCTGGTATGTTGGCCCATTCCTCCATGCAGATCTCCTCTAGAGCAGTGATATTTTGGGGCTGTCGCTGGGCAACACGGACTTTCAACTCCCTCCAAAGGTTTTCTATGGGGTTGAGATCTGGAGACTGGCTAGGCCACTCCAGGACCTTGAAATGCTTCTTACGAAGCCACTCCTTCGTTGCCCGGGCGGTGTGTTTGGGATCATTGTCATGCTGAAAGACCCAGCCACGTTTCATCTTCAATGCCCTTGCTGATGGAAGGAGGTTTGCACTCAAAATCTCACGATACATGGCCCCATTCATTCTTTCCTGTACACGGAACAGTCGTCCTGGTCCCTTTGCAGAGAAACAGCCCCAAAGCATGATGTTGCCACCCCCATGCTTCACAGTAGGTATGGTGTTCTTTGGATGCAACTCAGCATTCTCTCTCCTCCAAACACGACGAGTTGTGTTTCTACCAAACAGTTCTACTTTGGTTTCATCTGACCATATGACATTCTCCCAATCCTCTTCTGGATCATCCAAATGCTCTCTAGCAAACTTCAGACGGGCCCAGACATGTACTGGCTTAAGCAGGGGGACACGTCTGGCACTGCAGGATCTGAGTCCCTGGCAGCGTAGTGTGTTACTGATGGTAGCCTTTGTTACGTTGGTCCCAGCTCTCTGCAGGTCATTCACTAGGTCCCCCCGTGTGGTTCTGGGATTTTTGCTCACCGTTCTTGTGATCATTTTGACCCCACGGGGTGAGATCTTGCGTGGAGCCCCAGATCGAGGGAGATTATCAGTGGTCTTGTATGTCTTCCATTTTCTAATTATTGCTCCCACAGTTGATTTCTTCACACCAAGCTGCTTGCCTATTGCAGATTCAGTCTTCCCAGCCTGGTGCAGGTCTACAATTTTGTTTCTGGTGTCCTTCGACAGCTCTTTGGTCTTCACCATAGTGGAGTTTGGAGTGTGACTGTTTGAGGTTGTGGACAGGTGTCTTTTATACTGATAACAAGTTCAAACAGGTGCCATTACTACAGGTAATGAGTGGAGGACAGAGGAGCCTCTTAAAGAAGAAGTTACAGGTCTGTGAGAGCCAGAAATCTTGCTTGTTTGTAGGTGACCAAATACTTATTTTCCACCATAATTTGCAAATAAATTCTTTCCGAATCAGACAATGTGATTGTCTGGATTTGTTTTCTCATTTTGTCTCTCATAGTTGAGGTCTACCTATGATGTCAATTACAGGCCTCTCATCTTTTTAAGTGGGAGAACTTGCACAATTGGTGGCTGACTAAATACTTTTTTGCCCCACTGTAAGTCAGTTTTCCTTAATCTGGCACCATCTAGATTTCTTCTCAGCCAATAAAGCAGCTGTAGTATCAACACATCTGGAGACAGCCAATTAGGGTTGATATAAGCCTGATATAAACAGTTCTGCATTTTGATTCTTCTAGGCCAGGGGTCGGCAAACTTTTTATGCCGGGAGCCATTTTGACATGCTCGTGCACATTTTGAAATGCGGTATTCGGAAATGGGGTATTCGGAAAAGGGCAGGGGTGGGCGCAGATGTGATTTGGCAGCGCACTCCGCTCCCGTGCAGAGCGGGCGGTGGAAGAAAGCCAGCCAGCGCTGGCCTTTTTGGAGCGCTTCTGCGTGCAGCTGAGCGCTGGGCTGTGGAAATGCGCTCCAAAAAGACCGGCGCGGGGCCTCACTCAGCTGCGCGCGGAAGCGCTCCAGGTCCAGCGGCTCGTCCAGCTGAGCGAGGCCCCGCGCCGGTCTTTTTTTCGCGCCTCTGGGTAGCAGGGCCAATCGGGCTTCACCTTGTTCAGCCCTCCTCCCTGCTCCCCTTTGGCGCGCGCTGATTGGTGGAGGCGTCCTTCCTTCTGAGCCTCCACCAATCAGCGTCTGTTTCTTCCCCAGGGTTCGCTCTGCTTCCGGAGACCGGCTTTCCGGATGTCAGGCGGTAGACAGAGAGAGAGAGAGCCAGAGCCGAGGGGCCAAAGAGCCAGATCTGGCTCGCGAGCCGCCATTTCCGACCCTTGTCCTAACCTATGTAGTGCTATATCTTCAACCATGTTCAACCAGCAGTTGGAGAAGGTGTCTAAGGATAGATTTGCACTTTCTGCTTGGCCCATCACCAGTACAGGCCATTCAATACTTCCTGAATGTCATTCTCCTCCCACTCCCAGCTCCTTTGAAACGTACCCAGTGCTTGTGTTTTCCAGCTTCAATTCAAAGCTGCTGTGTTCCCACCCAAGCTGCCTTGAGTCCTTCAGAGCAGATGGTCTTCAGTGCTTTGTTCCATTCTAGTCAAGTCCCAGCTCCAGTTGGTTGCAGTGCCTGGAACTCTTCCTCCTCTTCAGTGGCTAGTCGCTCTCCTGTGCAGCCATTTCATGTTGGGCTGCCAGGATGCCATGTTCTCTGCTGGCCAGCAGTTGCTTTTTAAAAATAAACTTGCAGTTGGTCCAACAATGGCCTGTTGAATCAATGAACCATCCTCCACCTAGAGGTTCCTGCTCAACTCAACCCTTACACCTTCCAGTTGGCATCTGTTTCTGCTCAAGCTGGACAAAGCATGCTTCCCTTGTTTTCCCACCCCTCTGCCCACAGTACTGCAAAGCTCCCCTTCTCGTTCCTTTATTTTTTAACATGTTTAAAAAAGGTTGCAACATAGGAACCTTGCTACTTTGTTTTTATGAAGCTAATCTGTCAGTTTTTCCTTGCTACATAATGATAAATGATAATGATAAAAATGAAGGAACAACCTGTTTCCTTTAATGTATTGTCGAAGGCTTTCACGGCCGGAGTTCAATGGCTGTTGTGGGTCTTCCGGGCTGTGTGGCCCGGAAATAGAACATTGCCACTCTACCTGGGCACAGAGATTTTGCTTCTATCTGTGCTCCTGCCCTCTGAAGATGCTGGCCACAGATGCTGGCGAAACGTTAGGAACCACAACTTCCAGAACACGGCCACACAGCCCGGAAGACCCACAACAGCCACTGTTTCCTTTACTTTGATCAGTGTAGCATCACAACCACAATAGTACAGTAAGGGGGGGAAGTAGAAAGGGTCTGATTTAGTGTCAAAGGAGATCATGTGATACAGAAAATGAAGGCAACCCTGCCTGCAGACATCTGGGAAAGCAAAGGAAAGGCACAGAGACTAGTGAGAAGGGAACAATCCCTAAAAGGAAAAGGCAGGCGCTGACTGGTCTGCACAGGAGACAACCACTCAGAGTTGCCTTCCCTCCCTAGATGGGAATAGCAAGAAGCAGGGGAACAATCAGTCAGGTCTTATGGCAGCCACAGTTCATGCTGCAATCCAGACTGGAATTTCTGAAGCAGCAAGGGAGGCAAGCTGCTTAAGCTGCAGTGCAGAAACCCTAAGTCTTTATTAAATTTACCTTTCCTGACCCCTAGTGGCCAGTTTTTTTAGTTCTTCTGTTTCAGCTCCAGCAGTCTGTTGTGGACCTTCCAGCAGCACCAGTTACTGTCCTTCATCGTATGCAGGTTTCCAAATAGCCACACTCAATCTGCTGCACTACAGGTTTTCTGACATAACCGCGTTGGTATCCATCCTATATTGCTGATGTTCCTCTGTCACACTGAACCAAACCTTATGCAAAACAGTTCTTGTTAAATTAACAATAGGGAAATGTATAATGCAAAGACAACCACAGTGTAAACCTGAGTCTAGCAACCTCACAACTTAAACCAGAGTCTCTGCATCCTTGCAACCTCAGCGGTCAACCCTATTGTTTGGCCAAATGCATCAACTGCCCATGTTATGAACGTTGTGCTCATTCGTTTTCCACGGCTGCATTTTTACAGACAGAGACAGAAAGAGGTATTTGCTGGATTTTCTGCTTCACGTGCCAAAATACCTTGACTATCCTTGAATACAATGCAGCTAAACTTGAAAGCAGGGCAGCAGTTGCTGTTGTATTTCAGGAAGCAAAATATCATAGTTGACCCCAAAGATTTTTCATCCAGAGCAAATTTGTACCTGAGATTACACACACACACACACACACTCCAATTTATTTTTCTATGTGGGCAAATTCAGGGCGTACATTTATTTGAATCCCTCACATAATTTGGAGAAATTTAAATTATACACCCTTCTCAAAAAACTCTAACCAGTCTGGACTATTCTGAACTGAATAACTCACGGCGCTCCTTCACTCCAGTGCCTCCACCAGTGAGGCAGAACCTGTGCTCCCCACTCGAAGCTGGGGTGTGCCCTCCCAAGTCAAAGCCAAGCCGCAATTTCAAACGTCGTGAAAGGAAAAATAATTCCAAAATACACATGGACTGAACATGCTAACTGTACTTACTTACTTTAAATGTAATCGGTTTTAGCTTTTAATCTGGCTCCACCATAGGTTTTCTTTAGAATACATCTCCCCAATAGAGCATTGGGAAGCCAAGTGAGGCCTTTGGCCTGAAAAAGATGGTATGCCACCACAATCTCTTACCTTTTGTTGTAGCTCTCAATTTCTTCTTCAAGGAGGGGTAGACATGTCACGTCAATCTCCCTTCACCCAAAGTGGAATATATTATTTCATACAGTAAAGGTAAAGGTTCCCCCCGCACATTTGTGCAGTCGTGTCCGACTCTAGGGGCCAGTGCTCATCTCCGTTTATTAGCCGAAGAGCCAGTGTTGCCTGAAGATGCTTCCACGGTCATGTGGCTGGCATGATGCCTGCGGAACACTGTTACCTACCCACCGAAGTGGTACCTATTAATCTACTTGCATTTGCATGCTTTCGAATTGCTAGGTTGGCAAGAGCTGGGACTAGTGCGGGAGCTCACTCCGTCACGCGGGGCTAGGGATTCGAACTTGCGATCTTCCGATCGACAAGCCTGGCGTCTTACCCGCTGAGCCACCATGCCTATTTCATATAGTAGCCCTCCTTATACTGTCTGGACCACCAGTATACTTCTAATCTAACAGACAATAACTTTCCAAGGGGACTGTCACTATTTCCACTCCCAGTCCTTCAAAAACCAGAATAAATCATCCTCAGAGCTGCTGGCTTCATGTAGAAAAAGGAACCAGGAAGAGAGATTGGCAAGAATCCCACAAAGAGGGACTGGATGCAAGTCGGGAAGCTGTGGCTTCTGCTGGGTGTGTGTGTTAAAAAAGGCAAAATGGTGGTCATGACTGTGCAATCTAAGCCTCACCCCATTTTTAAGTGTTTCAACATGTACAGAGGGGTACTTTTCTGGAAGACTTATATGGACTTTTTGCTGAAAGAAGAAAGAAATTAAATGATGATTTATGGATTTGAAGATTAAGAACGATGTGGATTAAATGAGGGGCTAAAGGGACTTGTATAACATCTAAGAGGGAGGAGGGACAATAAGATTGTAATTATCTGTTGAAAAGAAGGTGGGAAGTTATTCATATACTTCTTAACTTTAGTTTTTTTCTTGCACTTTAGAGCTGAAATTGCAACTCACCACAATGGAGATAATAACAAAGAAACTCATCATCTACAAGTTGGAAGCGTGAATCCAATGACATTGACTCTTCAGTACTTCATCACCTACTGACTACAAGGGTAAAGTACAACATAGATAGGGAGTTAAGGATTTACTCTTTGTCCATTATTCTGTCTGTTCTTTGACTAAAAAATCACTAATATCATGTCACCTCTCCCTGCCTTTCCCCCCCAGGAATACATGCATGGAGCATGACCAATTCTTCTTGATTCAATGAACCCTCTTCTTGGTAGGGATGTAGTTAGCTAGGTGCTAGGCTTTGCTTATCCTTTTAATTTTCTGTTATAGTTATAAAACCTGCTTCACTACTGATTTTTCAGGATAAGTTTCTGCTGTGAGGAATGCTCACATACCCACACAGAATGCTTCAACTCCCTACACAACTAAGGTTGCATATAAGCAAACCAGGCCACTGATCCATCGACATCCATTTCATCTCTACAGTGTCTTGTGACCAGGCAGGGTCACTGCACCTTTAAAAGCTGCATGAAAGAATTTGAGGTGCTAAACACCATCTATTCAGAGTTCAGGAGGCTAATTCTCTTTTGCACCTGATCAAATAACTGGCAGTGGCTCTTTCCCAGTTGTACCTGACACATCAGGGAATAAGGCAGAGTTTTTCTGCATGCAAAACAGATGCTTTATTCTGGTGCTATGGTCTCTGAACTGAGGAGAGATTTTAGAAACCATAGATATTACACTGAGAAAACTCCATGTTGCATTGAGAACCATTTGATGGGGAACACTGAAAATAAAACAAAAAGGATCATGATGCGGCTATTATCAATGAATATTGAACAAGAATGTCTTCCATATACACAGCACATTACACAACAGGGTAAATTTAGACATTTGGAATATGGTTTTTAGGAAGAAAGTTATGAGCCTGATTAAAAAAATAGATGAAAGAATTTAAATAGATACTAAAATAATATTTAATGTTTAATATGAAGTAAACATATCTAGGCTGTGGTCAGCAGCTGAGGAAATAAACAGGAAGGGGAGAATGTGTTACTCGAAAGTTTTCCCAAAAGGTTTTTATTTATGCTTTTTCTATGTTTAACATTAGTTTCTTTTTGTGTTATTCAACTGTTATTATCCAGTGTAGACTTTTCTCCCCTTTGTATTTCATTATTCTAACAGGCAGCCGTTCTCTGAGAAATGCTGCAGACTCCCCAAGGCATTTCTGTTCAGTTTCTAAGCTACCGCTTGCTGTATTAGTCACTTCTGCCTCCAGCCCACTATACTGATATTTTTATGTGGAGTCCTTGGTATACAGCCCACTATACTTGATATTTTTATATTTGGTGTGTATTCACCCTGCCCCTCCAACCTTCTATTGTTTTCCTTTGGCTCCATTTTTGGTGCTGGGAAAGGAATACAGTAATTTGGGTACTGCAAACATCATATCCTGTACAACAATAATAGATGTTGTATTTTAGCTGATTATCTTTCCTGTTTGTCCTGTATGGGCTACCTCTATGGTTCTGTTCATTCTCTCTCTCTGTGGTCAGTTGCTCAGAAATCTACCTGATGCAGGAAGACAGTGGCACTAGCAGCTGCTAGCTTCACTTTGATTCCAAAGCAGCATGTCATGTCAGACAGACCCCGGGAAGAGATTGAAAGTCAAGGCAGCTGAGCCGAGCATCCATGTAGGTTGAGTTCTATGGGAAATAAGAAAAGTCTCAAAGGTGGCTAGATTCCAGCGCGGTGACAGAATACAGGCTAGCAGCAGCAAGGAGAAATTATTTGGGGCCTACACACAATGGGGTCAAACTGGATTTAACAGCTTAGATCCTGACACTGAATAAGAACGTTTGATAGATTCCTCTTGGCTGAATATGGTCTAGCTGATTAAGCATCTCCATGGAGTTGACAGGAATATATTCCTAGAACAAAAGCAATTACTGTATGAGAAATACCTATAGGTGCTTTTAACCTACAGGTTTCCCTTAAGATGAGGTGTTAGGTTTCGAAGGTACTACCCTGCAACTCTTTAGATCAGTGTTTCTTAAACTGTGGTCTGAGAACCCTGGGGGTCCACCAAGACCCTCCCAGGGGTCTGCAAAATCAATTTTTTTTGCCAGATATTGAAGATATTTGCAGAAATTTAAAACAATGTCACTCTTCTCATTATTATTTTTTGTTTAAAAATATAGGGTTTTTTCATGAAAAATATTTTATTTATGTTATTATCTAATAGATATAATATTGTTATTTTTACATGATTCAATAAATAACTGTTCTATGAATGCATCAATTTTAATTTTTATTACAGTAAATATTGATAAATATAACCCATACAAACAAAAGCTCTTTTGGGGTCCTCCATAATTTTTAAAAGTGGGAAGGGGTCCTGAGAGCAAAAAGTTTAAGAAACACTGCTTTAGAAAATGTAAGTTCATTAATGGGTTTCTTAACTAAGGTTGTGACATAAAAGTCTGGAAATAATGGCTTTAATCAATAGTTCTCACCATTTATCAACTTGGATAAGGACAACACCTATTACTTTGATTACAGAACAAGATCTGTAGGGCTTGAAATTCAGTTACAGTAAGCACAGATAGGCAAGCATACTATCATCAGATAATCCTAGCATCCAAGCTCCTGGCATCCATGAATCTTTTCCAAAAATGAAGAGATATCCTGGACATGGTGTTAGTCAGCTGTCTCATTGTGACACATATACTATCAAGGATTATTTGTCACTGCATCTGTCTTGTCTTCTGAAGTTTGTCTTGCTTGAGAAGTGAATCTCCCTGCTTTGTTGCTGCATGTGTATCAAATAGCAAAACTTTTGCCTGAGAACTTTAATTTTAAAAAAATGCAAATGTGTAATTTTTAAGGAGGGTACTTTGTATTCAGGAATATATCTTCCATCATATTTACAGAAAGGTGGGTACATTTCACTCTTTTTTAAATGAGAAAAAAAAATCATTTTATTCTATATGTCAGACCCAGACATTGCTTTCATTTTGAGAGGCCCTGAGGTGATTCTGTTTCAATGGGCCCTTGGCCCTTGGTGTGACTGTGGGCAGCCATTCAGCTTTTCATGAATTGTTATATTATGTTCAAGTTTATGTTTTGAAGTTTGTGGTGTACTGCTCAGAGTCCACATTGTGGTTTGCTAGGCCAATTCTGGTTTATTTACCACAATTAACAAAATAATGGCTTAATGAAATATGAACCCAGCTAACTGAGTGACTGCTAAACAGGAGAATTCACACCTTTCTATTCTAGGACTCCAATATTTAGGGAGGGAAAAGCAAACATTAATAAATCTTATTAATACTAAAATAGCACTTTTTCTTAAGTTAAAATGTAGGCATCATAGGGAAAGATCAATTAGTGCAGGGCTTTCCAAAGTGCTGCCGCTGGCGACACACCAGCGGCAGCGACGGCGCGGGGGGGGCGTGCGGTGGCGCGTGCGCACAGCGACGGCGCGGGGGGGCGTGCGGCGGCGCGGGGGGCGTGCGGCGGCGCGCTTCCGGGTGGTGTGGCGACACACCACGCTGTGTGTGGCGACACACTTTTGTGTCGCGACACACAGTTTGGAAAGCTCTGACTTAATGGGACCTGAACAGCTAGAAAAATAGAAACACGGTGGTAAACATTCAGAAATTAATTTCCTATACTAAGAGCTCATCTAACCCAATTTCAATAAGGATAGGCATATTTTAGTCGAGATAGCTTATTAAAGAAACTGAACTTAACAAACTGCTACATGATGATGGCCTGTGTTATATAAAGAGGCTAATTACTGCTCTTCATTCATTTAAAAAAAAACAGGTCAAAGAGAATAGGAGATCTGTTTTTCTTCTTATTTTTGTAGCATCACATAGCTCTGTTTCTCATTCCTGTCTTCTCCTTTTCAGCTCTTTTATCTGATCTACGTGATTTTAGACTTTCAGATCTTCTGAGTGAATTTACTGAAACAGCTCACTTGTTTTAACTTGCTTTTAATTTTGCATTCCTGCTGTCACCTACTTGTTGATCTTTCAAATAACAAATGCCCAGCTGGTAATAGGATTGTACTGATACGCTAAACTCTAAATTTAAGTGCCCAAAGCCTCGGTTGAGGTTAAAATGTCCCACAAGTCTATTGCTATGTCTGAAAAACAATATTCAAGGCCAGCAGCACTGCCAAGGCACCAGAAGGGCAACTAGGGTCTGTGTCACCCGGGGCAAACATGGATTCCGTGCCCCCCCAGGAAACATTCAGTATACAAATACTATTTTGTCATTTTGGCGCCCCCCCCCCAGCGCGGCACCCGGGGCACATGCCCCACTTGCCCCCCCTAGTTGCGGCCCTGCAAGGCACACAGCCCAGAAACAGGCCCATTGTCAAAGTCTGAAGCTCTGTTGTGCTGCTACTCAATTTCTACTCCTCTATTTTATCTGAGTATGCAAGCAGAACCCAAGCAGGCCTGCCAAGGACTCTTCCTTTTAATTACTTCTGTGAAAGGAGGAGAAAGAAGGAGAGGGAGGAGGAGGAGGAGGAGGAGGAGGAGGAGGAGACGACACGATTTTTAGGAAACGACACGATTTTTTATTGTTTAAAACCCTCCTACAACCGGCCCTGGCGCGCCCCCAGTGGGAACGGGCGGCCAGGCCCACGGGAACGAAGATAACAAAAAACACTCCTGACTGGAGAAACGCAACAAAAAAACAACAACACGCCCACCGGCAAAACCGCCGCCCACCAAAGTCATCCGTGGGAAAACCCAAAGGAGAAGGAGAAGGAGAAGGAGAAGGAGGAGACTTTGGATTTTCTTGACCCTTGCCTAGAAACACACATTTAATCATGTAAAACCCAGAAGAATCCTAGGGCAAACTGTGCACTTATGCAGTCCTGCATGTGAGAAAGGTTTTAATGAGAAATTCCCTTTCAAATGCCGCACAGACGTCCAGGTACAAACAGGAAAACAAGAAAATGCAACAGTCATACATGCAAAATGCCAAAGAAGAATCAGAAAAGTCAGTCCAAGTGAGTTGCATATAGTTGGCTTGAACTGGATGAGGAGTTTCAAATGGTCATCACAGAACAGGAAGTTTGAAGAAGAGACCAGTGTGTGTTCCTGATGTTAGGAATGTTTAGGTTAAAATCTCACCTATTTAGGTGAAACCGTAACCAGTGAAAGCCTGCCTCTCTGTGAAGACTGTTGCTATGTTTAAACTACTCCCCCCCTTTTTTTAATGGCAGTCCATCAGGAAACGACAAAGTACTGTAGTTAAACCCACTTTCCCAGCAGCCCTGTTCTTGTACGAAGGAAGCTGTTTCCAGTTCCAGCTGGACAGATCATTGAGCAAAAGAGCTTTGGATTAGCTTTTCTGGCACATCACCCAGTCACCCAGCTAAACAAGGACATAGAGGCCTTTCCCCATCCACTCATCCATGAGCTGGCACAAAACGTTCCCTGTGTGACATTCTTTGCCTTTCCTGCCAATCGCTACCCTGCCTTTACTGCATCTACTCTGAGTCATTGTCAAATGAAGTTAACAAGCGGCATAATAAGTGGTGATCAGTTTTCTTCAGCTTTGCTTCTACCCGCTTTCCACACATCACCAACCCGTGGGAGAAACTTCCACCACTCAGGGTTCTGCAGTAGGAATGAGGTAGGTCTCAGTTGAGGACTTTACTTATCTTCCTGGGCTCATTTCCCATTTGGGCACCTCCAAAATTAAAATAAAGTGGAAGAAACAAGGGAAGACGCTGGGGAAGAAATAGCCCTAGATGGGAGGGAATTAAACCTAAGTTGCCATGATGGTGCAACTTGCTAGGTGGGATGCTAGAAGGACCAAGGTCTGATGCCAAGAACCTGAGATCAGGCAGATAGGTTACAATAACAATGCATGGAAGTCAACCACCCCACCCACTGAGAAATGACCAGCAGTCAGCCCACTAGGACATACAGACTGGTAAAAGAGACAGAATATTTGAACCTAGGTAGCTACGTATACCAGTTTGGTGTGGTGGTGAAGGCACCAGGCTAGAAACTGGGAGACCGTGAGTTCTAGTCCCACCTGAGGCACAAAGGGTGACCTTGGGCCAGTCACTCTCTCTCAGCCCTAGGAAGGAGCAGGCAAGGGCAAACCACTTCTGAAAAGAAAAATATTGCCAAGGAAACTGCAGGGACTAGTCCAGGCAGTCTCCAAGAATCAGACACAATTGAACGAGGGGAAAAAAGAGCTAAGTAGGTAGGTTGGTAGGCAGAGTTTGAGGCTTATAGTTGGTAGTTCTAGTATCTGTAATGAAACTAGTTTACCAAGAGTCCTTGAATCTCTGCCTGCTAGCTGCTAGTTCAAACAACTGTCTGGATGAAACCTGACCTCAGGTCTTGTACAGCCAGAAAACTGAAAAGGACTAGCTATTGGGCAACCCACCCTCTTTCTTTAAGGATGGGAGACCGGAATTGAGACTGACAAACACAGGGATATAAGGACAAAAGTCCCGTTCAACATCCCTTCCCCCTTATTACCTGGACACTGCAGTAAGAAAAAGCTGAGCTGCTGCATCTTAAGAAGAGACGCTACAAGCAGATTAGCGTGAGCATTTCCCCCCAGGTAAAATACCAAAAGCCTGCTCCAGTCATCTCACTGAAGCCAAGAGAGCATTGGTTCCCAAAATAGGAAAGGGGACACGGAGGTGACTGGCATAAAGGGAACTCAGGAAGCAGAGTACTAATGACAAGGGCAAATGCTGGAAGAGAAATGGCTACCCATTAAATTTTCTGGGATCATAGTAATCCTTCTGTCCTGAAGCAGACACTTTCCCACCATAGCTTCAAGATGTATGCAATCTATAAAGCTTTGTCACCCAGGCTCAGGTCATGTGGCTTGTGGGTACGACTGGGGACATGTTTTGGAGCACTGGGAGGTGCAAGCACAGCCCCTCCCTCCTGGTCAGTAGCCAGCCTCCACCTGGCAGCCAGGTGATTCACAGCCACGGATACTGTGGGACTGAGTGGATGAGGTTGAATGCTGGCAATAAGTAATACAGGAAAGAAGTGTTAGCAAGTGAAATAAGGGCAAAGATTATCCTTCCCTATACTGCAGAGCTTTCCAAACTTTTCATGTTGGTGACACACTTTTTAGACATGCATCATTTCGCGACACACTCTTACAGCAGGGCACAAGGCAGGCACTAGGACCTGCGCGGAATCCTGGCAGGGCTCGGAGGCAGCAGCAGTCGCGACACACCCAGACACTGCAGCCGACACACTAACGTGTCACGACACACAGTTTGGAAAGCTCTGCTATACTGTGTGGTCATAGGGTAGCACTGTGGACAACAGCCTTACCGTGGTCCTTATCAGATTTGGTACAAATAAAGGGGGTTGGGGCACTTGCCTGCAGTCACCTCCCATTGGAAGCAGCTGAGCCAGCCATGCACAGCAGACAACTTCCCCCCCAAAAGCTAGTTGAGCCTCAGGTAATGAAATATGTAGGATTAACCTGCTGCAGAAATGGGCTATAGGTCCCAGTGCTTGTATTTTATTTATTTTATTGATTGATTGATTGATTGATTGATTGATTGATTGCTAATATGTGATTAGAGAAGCATTTGACGGAGAGCTGAACTATCACCCTTCCTTTTCTTTTTTCTTTTTTGCATCCAGTAGAGGGCAGCGTTGGGTTCCTTTTCCATCTATTAACAACCCTATCGAGGTTTTTACAATTTACACTAAAAAGAATGAACTTGTGCTAAAGCTTGACAGACCAAAAGTGTGCAAGCGTTTTGAACCAGAGCATAACACTTAAGAAATTGGTGGGAGTTGCTTTTAGAATCCATGTTTCAGTGGCACCATGAAGCCACTGAGTCTTGTGAAGTTAGGACAGTATAGAAATGTTGTAACAAAGAAATAAAATTAATTAATTTGAAATCAGTTGTATGGGGAAAAACAGACAGTGATGCTTCTAGATTTCTTTTTTAAGTAATGTAAATGGGTTTACTTAAAATATGTACAGGCTGTTCTTTACCAGAACTGGTTCCAGAGTTGTTCTGTAGCTTAAAACATTTCTGATTCATGTTAATTTGACTTCAGGACCTGCAGCTGTTAATCCTCAGGACCATCACAGGTGATACATTATTTCTTTTTGCGTTCTGTTATTTTAAGGTTCAGTTATTTCCCTTAAAATGCATGACGATAAAAAGAATAAACATTTAATAAAACCAGAGAGCAAAGGGAGCTTGAGAGTATCTGCTCCAACTCCCTCGTGCACACAAGAAATCTAGAAATAAGTTGGATTCCCACATACCACTAATAGAGGGTTGCCACATCTGGGCTGCAAAAATCTGCATGTCCATTTATTTGGCAGCAAAGACATAGAGAAATACAATGCTATTTTATAATTACGATGCCATCTAATCCAATTTACTAGCTTTTGATGATCTGTGTTTCAAAAGCTTCAGTCCTCCCTTAGTTTTTTCAGCCTTATCAAAATGATGAAAGCGCCTGCAAGTCCCAACTTGAGGAAAGCTCTGGCTAGTTAACCATTTGATGTCAATTGAAAGCAGTATACAAATAGCCCAATATTTGCATTTTACTGGCCCTGATGACTACACAGAACAGTTAGATTTAGGAGCAAAAGGGCTTGAATGGAAATGGGTAATTCGCTAGCATTGGATTTTCCTGGAATGTTTGTGAAGGGTAATCCCAACACAACTTCCCTATCTAATCTACCTGGCCTTCATCATATTCCAGTGATAACGTATATAAAATTGTTTTGAAAAAAATATTCAAAGGCAAAACTTTAAGCCTGGTGCTGGGGACTTAAAGTCTACTGAAGTACAACTCCTAGTAGCTCCAGACAGTAATGGCCAGTGGTGAGAGCTGCTGGTTGCAGCTCAGGAGCAACTGGAGGCTTACAGATTACCTCTGCCATAACCTCCCATACTAGGTCATGCATGGTTGAATTCTACCCCAACTGTAGGCTGACCATATTTCCTTGAGACAAAACCGGGACATTGGGATGGCAAAATGGGACGGGGTCTTATGTAATATTCCGTATTCATAAAAAAGACAGGGGTCCCTGCACCCCGGTCCGTGTGATTGGCTCCTACCTGCAAACCACACACCCCGGTCCACATGATTGGATCCTGCCTGCAAACCCTGCCCCTGGTCTGCGCAATTGGCTCCCGCCTGCAAACCCTGCCCCCCCGGTTCATGTGATTGCCTCCCGCCTGCAAACCATGCCCTCCTTTGCCACGCACTGATAGGCGGGAGGGCTTCCTCTTCCGGGCTGCCTCCAATTGGCATCTCCGGCTTGGATATTCCTTCCGCGCCATTCCCGCCGGGTTTAAAAACTGGGACAAAATTGAGATTTTTATCAAAACGACGGGACGGTTGAAAAATGCTAAAAAACCAGGACTGTCCCATTCAAAACGGGACGTACGGTCAGTCTACCCGACTACAAAGAGGTTTTTCACTCTTCTTTACCGCTGCAGGCCCTTGCTTCTCTGGCCAGATCTGCCCATATAATCAGGGAAAGTTGTTGCATATGGATAAGAAGTGCTGGTGTGGCTGGGGATGGGGATGGGGCTATTCCAACACATCTCGAGGGTACTAGGTTGTAGAAATTACTCCGGTGTTTATAGGCTTGGATCTGAAATTGTTTCTCTAGTCTCATCACCCACTCTACTGAGTCATAA
This sequence comes from Charina bottae, assembly GCA_023362775.1. Classification (NCBI taxonomy): domain Eukaryota; kingdom Metazoa; phylum Chordata; class Lepidosauria; order Squamata; family Charinaidae; genus Charina; species Charina bottae. The sequence goes on from JALMGJ010000001.1 coordinate 239,984,153, forward strand.
TGCTAATAAGACAGCAATTGAAAAGGCAGTCTTCCCTAACCTGATGCCCTTCAGAGCTTTTGGACCAAGAATTCCTCTTGGGCTGGGCTGGTTGGGATTTGGGGAGCTATGGTTCTAATAAAATTGAATATACCTGGTTGAATATCTAATTGATGGTCATGTTCTGTGAACAAATAATCCCTTGTTTTGTCTTTGAATGTCTTTGGATAAGAGGATCAGGAACAAAACAAAGTTTTACTAGGTTCAGGAATTTAAAAGTTATTTTAATATTGCTATCAAACAGAATAAAATGTATTAAGTCATTATTACTTGTGAAGTTGATCTTGAAGTTCCCCCAGTGACAGTTCTGTTTGTCACTATCCTAGGCATTCCTCCAAGACCAAAGATAGCACTGAAAATTACAGGCTCTTCCTACATAGCAGCTTTCTTTCTTTCTTTTTTCTTTTTGCAACATCCAGGCCCCACATTAACAAGTTCTAACTCTGCTCAAATTATTACCCACACAAGGTTTTTTTCCAAATGGATCAGGACTAAAATGGAACTGAAGCTGCTATTAAAAATCTATTGAACAATCCCTTGATGAAAATCATTTTAAAAAAAGCAGCGAAAAGGAATGGTTCCCAAGAGGATTACCACAATAAAAGCTATGCATTGTGCCCACAATGGATGTCTACTCGGCCAGTTATATTTCCATTTATTAACATCAGTCCCACTTAAATGTTTAACTTTGGCTGGCTCATATCTACAGTCATTAAAAGGCAAACAATCTGCAGGGCAGTTAAAACAATGCAGTTGAATATGCATGTGTAGAGCAAGAAACCAAATGTTGTATTCCTGTCTTTGTTTCAGATGCTGTTACAATGCAATGATAAGGAGTAAACCAATATCTAAAAATAGACAACCTTACAAAAAACTGACAACCATTCCTACTATGTCGAACGGTAAAGCTAATGTCTTCCTTCAGTCAAGCTGAGTTAGTAAGCTAATATAGATACTCTAAAATAAACTAATGTAATAACAAATTTTACCCATGTTATACATAGGGAACTTACTAGGGAGGAATCTGGATTTAAAAAAAAAATTAATCCGGTTTTTAAATAAGAAGTTGGTCCTGTCTGAAATTATGCTTATAATTATTTCCTGACATGCATCAGTCCTATGTATAAAGTCCTAGGAGTGTACCCCACTGAAAATTATAGGCCTTGTTTCTGAATAAGCTTGGATACAAAATATTGCAGTGAGAAATTAACAGCTTCCAAGATTACACAGCTACCTGTTGAAATCAGAATTAAAGGAGATGTGCTGTCCCCACTGTCAATCTCTACCCTTCCTCCAAAATCTCTGTTCTGGCCTGCTGCTGGATTGTGGTGTTCTGGTTTATAGTGTGCAGGCCATATAAAACAAAGGCATCAGTTAAACTGTCTGGCTCTGTTGCCCTTCCCCTTTCTCAACGTCACCACCAGCAGGAAATCCACCAATAACAACACAGGTGTGATTGGTGGATGGTTTTCACCATGGTTTTAGGCATCTAGCAAAACCTGCTCCTGAGAAAGATGCTCTTACAGGGTTTCCTGCCTTACCAAGAAGCTCTCCCTACCCTACAGATCCAACCCTGGTTTTGCAGCTGAACCACACAGGGGCAGAGGCTGCTTAGGAAAGTGGAAGACTTCCTACTTCAGTGAGCAGACCTCCCTACTGTAGGCAGTGGGCCAAGTGTCTGGTAAAATAGGGAGACTTTCCTGCTTCATCTCACAGTGCCCCCAGTTGTCACTGCTGGTAAGCTACTATTCTGGCTTCTCTAGTTTCTGGTGGGCAATGGGGACAGCCCTGTGCGAAATAACTAGATTCTCCCACTGCCCAGGACAGAATGGCCTTTGAAGACAGTTCCCAGGGACCAGAAGAGTGAGGGGCTAAAGTGGCCTGCTGATACTGGGTTGATTCCATCCTCTCAGGGTTACCTAAAAATTGTGACCCTGACCAAATGGTTGGTGAAGTGCATTGGATTGCACCAATGGCAAAACTGCCATGAGATGTGGCCTATGCATGGTAGAAAACACTACTTGAACACAGAACAGTTTAAATTGCCTCAGGTTTGGGGATGAGGTGAAAGCAACATCATCAGGACACTGCAGTATAAAGAGTTTGCTGGGGCATATTCCTGCCATGGGTAGGTCCAACTGGAGAAACACTGATTTGCAATGTTTCTGGGTTCTTTGGATTCCAGAATGTTCTTCACATTGGCACCTTCCAATTGCCTTCCATGCACAATTTGGAGTTTTTTAGCAATTGAAGTGACTTTACATTCTTCATAAATAAATAAATCGTGAACTAAAATTATGTTGGGATTACTGCTTGAATTCCTTGAAAATTGGGTTTCAGGGTTTCTAGGATTTTATCTTGTTTCCCATTGTGTTTGACATGTTCATGAAACTCCTAAGTGCTGTTATCTGGACATTCAGGGGTCACTAATATGCAAATACCAACCAGCTTTCTCTCTCTTTCATCAGATACAGGAGAGTCAGTGGCTGCTTTGAGTTGGTGCCTGGATGTGATATTGAACTCAATAAGGGCCAATAAACTGAGATACAATCCAAAGAATATGAGTGTCTATCCTATTGGATGGTACTCTACTGTTCTAGAGGGGGTGCACTCTTCCCAAAGTTTTGGGTACTCATTGATCCATCATTGCATGTAGAGACACCAATGGCCTCATTAGTTAGAAATGCTTTTACTCAGCTTCAGTTGATAAATCTCTTTGTGTAGGCAGATAGATGAGCTAAAGTTGTGTACAAGCTGGTAACCTCCTGTTTGGATCACTGCTGCATCTTACATTGCAGAAGCTGCCTTTGATAGTTAGCTTTAGTCAAACAAACAAACAAACAAATGCATTACAACATCCTTTTAAAACTGAGATTTTATTTTATTTGATTTTTTTGGCGTAGTGGTAAGTATTATAATATGACTATTTTCTGCTACAGTAGCCAGACATTTTCTGGCCTTGTGATCAGGAGCCAGTGGTAGAGCCACTGGCGATAGATAATGTTTTCAGCATTTGCATCAGTAAGCACATTTCACAATCACTTTGAACTATTCTACCATTCATTCTGTCTAGGAAATTGTTGCAGCTGTTTCAGCCACACACTGAATTTACTTGCAAAACTTTTTATAATACATCAAAAGGCATCCATGGGCTCTCATATTCAGTGTATCTCATTTTTTTCTCTTCTGCCAAAAGTCTTCATGAAAAACAGATTCCCCCCATCTCCAATTTTCCACTAAAACAGGATCTCTTTTTAATTTTAAGTTACAGAATAAATGCTTTGAAGAACTTGTTATATGACAAGTTTCAGCCTCAGGTTAATTTAGCACAAAGCTTTCCGTCTCTGAAAGAAAAAAGAACAGAATATTCTGCAGTGAAAATGGCAATTAAGTCTCATCATCCAATCTACTGAGTCATAATGCTAATAAGACAGCAATAGATAAGGCAGTCTTCCCTAAACTGGTGCCCTTCAGAGCTTTTGGACTTCAGTTCTAGCTGCCATTTTTAGTTAGGGATATTATTGATGGGTTGCAAATAGCTAGATAACTACCAGATAGGAGCAAAAGGGTCATGGTTTTCTGTGACTCCTTGCTGCCCTCCAGTGGTAATTTGGATTTCTGCAGCCCATCTATGATAGCCCTATCTTTAGTGCTTTCCCACTGCGAGCTGGAAAGAATGCTGGCCAACTCACAGAGATGAATCTGTGGGCTCACTCTCAGCTAATGCACAGCACTGCAAATATGTTGCTTACAACTGAGCAGGGAGAAGCTGGCAGCTGGGTGGAAGGAGTATTAGTCTACAGCCGAGTGAGATACATGTTTGTTAATAAAGCAGTTCTGACCTCAGAACACTGACCTCAGATGGTGTAGTAGAGCACAGAGATAGCCTTGAAGAAGACATGTGGCAGCCATTACAAAAATATCAGCCCTGAAAGGGAGGCAGGAATGAGGAAGAGACTCAAAGTTAGCCTGCCTTGATTCTCTTGGGTATAAGAGGGAAACTCTGTCAGGGTTCAAAATTCTGTTATTATACCCTTTAACAATAAAGTAGAGTCACAGTAGTTCCTGTGGTGTCTGTTTCCTGAACAGGTCTACCTCAAAGGGCTGAGAGATAGTAAACCCAAATTGTGAGCAGCGATCCCTGCACACCCCTTGTCCTCCCCCTTTCTTGTCCTCAGCTCTCTCTGAGGAAAGTTGAGATTGGTGACCTGGTCTTCACCAGCTGAGACTGGGAAGGAGAAGAGGGAGAAAAAAATATAATGTGACGGGCCCTAACAGAGTCTTCTTGTTGAAAAAACCACAAAAAGGGCCTGTTAATAAAAACATTTCAAGAAATCTATTGATTTCTTTTCCCCACTGGGGTGCTTTTCTGTCTCAACCAATGTTCATGATTCTCAGAGGAAAGCACACTTTTAATACAATTCTTGGCAGTGTTGTGGAACTGCATCACTGTTCCACATTACAGTGAAAATTAGCTTATGCCACAAAACTGTAGGATTTAATTTTTAAAAATAGGTTAGGAATATTGGATGTTTTCCTAATGCCCTGATCTGGTTAGTATCTATGTGGTTGCCTTCAGTACTACTTTCCTGGAAGTCATCAGAGGCAACACCCAGAAGTATCCTAATCTGGAAGTTACCAGAGCATGGATAACTCTGGTGAAACTACCTCTGTTATAATACCTCAAGATATCTTTCTTCACATGATAAATGTTATATCGATCAATAAAATAAAGCATGCTGAGTTTCAAACACCAATGCATTCCTGATCAGTTCAGTTCCAACGCTTGATTTGCCAGATTCCTTCTCCTGGGCAAATAATACCTCTAGCTTCTATTCTGAACTAACTATCTGGGTAATCTTACCCATGTGCATGATGTTACCACACCCTTTGCTTCTTGGCTCCACCCACTGCTGCTCTTTTTCTCCACTGAAAATTTTAATTGGCACCTTCAGCTTCCAAAAGGATGCCCACTCCTGCGCTAGGCTGGGCTTTACCCCTTAACCATTGCCATCCTTTCAAGTCAGAAGCAATTGGGAGTGGTGGGGAAGTATCAAGGGGAAGAAAATGATGGGTGAAAGCAATATCACACCAGCATGATACAAATTCTGCCTTTTTTATAGGTGTGTTGTGACTTTGCATGCTATACAAAAGGGGTGGAGCTTGCAGCACCATAATACAATGCTGCTCTTACCATTTTGACCAAGTGCCGGATCTTGTGGATGTCTGCTTCAAGCTCTTATTCTGATTATCTAGGTTCTGCCTGAGCCCAATACAACCCTGACTTGTTAAATGGTCAAATATAATTCTAAAGTGCTTGCTACTGGTGCTTAGAAACTACTAATACAGAGCAAAGTAAATGGTGTAGAAGAATATTCCACTGTAGGATACCTCCACTGTAACCTATAAGGGCAGCAACTCTAAGAGAAACTCTACTGGTGAGATGATGCTAACAAAGAAATGCATTTGAACAAGCATCCTTCAGATACCTTCATCCCAAGAATAAAAAGGTAAAGGTTCCCCCCGCACATCTGTGCAGTCGTGTCCGACTCTAGGGGCCGGTGCTCATCTCCGTTTGTTAGCCAAAGAGCCAGCGCTATCCGAAGATGCTTCCACGGTCATGTGGCCGGCATGACGCACGCGGAACGCTGTTACCTACCCACCGAAGTGGTACCTATTCATCTACTTGCATTTGCATGCTTTCGAATTGCTAGGTTGGCAAGAGCTGGGGCGAGTGCGGGAGCTCACTCCGTCACGCGGGGCTAGGGATTCGAACCTCCGAACTTGCAATCTTCCGATCAACAAGCCTGGCGTCTTACCCGCTAAGCCACCACGCCCCCTCATCCCAGGAATACTCAGTACCATATTCACAGACAAACATATCTGAGTGAATACTCTGTCTGGATGTATTCACACATTATGCTTTTCTCCCCCCACCTCACCCCCCAGCTCAATCAATATGGCAGCTGAGCAATTCCATCACTCATAATGTTAAATTTGGTGCTTTGAGCATGAGATAATTGTGAGTACAAAAACGTATAGGCAACCATTCCTAATTAAGGTGATGTTAGAAAATGAGTTATGATTGCACATGTTCTTGACATTACAATCAGATAAATTATTGTTAACTAAAATTCATCATGCTACCTCTCAGCTTTGCTAAAAATATTCCCTTTATTAACTCTATTGTGAACACAATTTTAATTTGCTGTCTGATGAGACCGGAGACTAAGAGATAAAGAGACAGCTTGGAGGAAGTTCCAATTTTATCAAGCGTTTGTCAATATCTGCAAAGACCTGCAATAATCATGTGTTTTCTCCACCCACCCACCCATCCCACCCCTAATACCCCAAACTAAACAGTGGTGTGTCTTCAGCCAAATGCTGATATAACAATTCAGCAGGGAGGTGGTTTCAGTCCATTCTGGGTGGTTGAATGAATCCCCTTGCCCAGCCCCCTCCCCTCCAGGCCTTGAGGGAACTCTTCCACACTGCAAATGATTCCTCTTCCCAGGCACCACGAGCAACAGACAATTCACGAACTTGACTAGCAGCACCCAGAAATTTGAAATCCTGAGTCAGCCAGCTGTCTAGTTGCTCCGACAGAGGCCTTTGCCTCAGGCCAAGAGTTTAGCTTGATTGATTCCATAAAGCTGGTGCCATTTCAGCAGATCGCTTCTTGATCGCTTCCTTTAGCGCATTTGCTGAGACTTGGTAACCCATACACAACCTCTTTCATCGCAGATTACAGCAAGCACATGCCTACACTAACAATTCAAAACAGTGACCCACAGTCGGGAGGGAATTACAGTATCATCCTCATGGAGCCTTGTCTATGGGGGCAGCTGGTCAGGAAGCACATTGTGAACTAAAAGCGGTTCAGCAACAAAGAAAGGAAGGGAAGACATGGCGCTCCAAGACAGGGGCATGCTAAGTTAGAACCTTCTAATCAGCAGCCACGGATCTGCCCAGGAACCTTTGAAATGATCCAGCACAGGTCTTCTTGCATTTTTAGCAGCCTCTCTCTGCCTCTTTGTGACATCCACCAGGGCAAATGCTGAGTTTCTCTTTGCCGGCTGCTCCCCACCCCCAACTTGGTCTCTATCCTAGAGGGGTCCTCTTTTCTCTTAGCATGCAGACTGACTGCTTATCTCTTATTGCTTCCAGGACCACCACACTTCAAAAGACTACAAAAGGCTTCAAAGCCATCTGATTCAGGTCACTGCTTCTAAGCACATCCCCACTTCCATTTGGAGATTGATGGGATGATCAAAGCTGCACTGAACTGAGCACTCCTTCAAAGTACTGTACAGCCCCACTAAACAGGCTTCAACTTCAGGTCATGAGGTGCCTCCACATTTATCTGATCTCTACATTCTTCTCCCTCCCCCCCCCCCCAGCTTAGAGAGAGAGAAAATATCCTGTTAACTGTGAAACCATTAATTCTGTCCCATTGAATCAACAAGTGTGGAATGGTCAGACTAGTGTGACTATTCCACTAAACTGTCAGTGCAATCCAGTTGTTCTAAGAGACTAAATCAAAAGGGTATGTCATTGACTTATCTGCTAAGAGGGGCAAGGCACAAATTTTACCCAGAAGACAGTAGTCTGATAATGGAAAACTAATGAGTAGAATCTACAGTATGACACTTGCCTCAGCAAGGTACATGTTTCTCTTAATCTTCTCTTATCACAGACAGGACTAGAAGATCCAAGCATTTAGCAATCTCCCATTAAAGAATAATATAAAGGAAGTGGTGGAAATGTTTTCAGAAACCGAAGGAATCTCTGATAGAGGAGTCCAGAGAGTATTTGTGAGCATGGTTAGGTGGCAGGCAAAAGTAGTGTTTTAATTACCAGGCCAGAGCTCCACTCAGCTGGCATTTCATTTTAAATAATGCAATCAGCTTGAAGTTTCAGACTGATAGAAGATCTGTGCTAGGTTGGCCTTGCCAAGCCCTGGACAGATGCCAAGTTTATGAAATGCTCTTTGGGGAAATGCATATGCCAATTTAGTCTCAGGGAATTTAACCATTGGCTGCCTACTGCCATAACCATCATATAGATGCAGGCTGGGATGTGTGTATGGGGGGGGGGGTGTCCATTAACAGTGACAAAAGATAGGAAACACAGGAAATGGCTTCTGTGACTAGTTCATAGGGGAAGCCTTGAGGAGACTGGATGCATCATTAAAAACAAATGTAAGCCAATTGACCCAATGGAATGAGTCCTGCCACCAGAAGTTGTCCATAGTGTTGCGTCAACCCTTGCCTGCCTTCCTTCTAGAGCCAAATTTCATGATCAGTCTCTCTCTGTGATTCCTTTATGTTGGAGGTTGAAGTGTTCTGGATGGGTATGTGAGCATTCCCAGGAGCAGAAAGCCATCCTGAACAATGATTAGTGAATCAGAATTTATAAATATAACAGAAAGGAGATTTATTTCCAGGAAATACATGACAGAGATAGGCAAAGTTTATACCTAGCTCGCCACATCTCTAACAGGAGGAGAGTCCAAGAACATATGTGGGTGAACCTAGAAAGAAAGTGACCTGGCATTAGAAATCTCCTAGATAAGGTTCAGGCAAAATGATAGACAAAGAATGGGCACAGAGTAAACCCTTAACTCTCCCTCTCTACACCCTTCTGCCCCTTATGGTCAGTAGGTCATGAGGCATTGAAGGGTCAGCGCCATTGGTTACACACCTCCAACATTATTGGGAAGGATAAAAAAAACTTTAGATAACATTCTATTCTGCACCTTCTACTGTACTTCTGAAAAGCCTCTACAATTATGAATTACATTGTACGTAGTAGGGGTGGCCTCAGGAGCCACATGTGACCTGGCTGTATCCCAACCCACACAGCCTAGGTAAAGGTAAAGGTTCCCCCCGCACATTTGTGCAGTCGTGTCCGACTCTAGGGGCCGGTGCTCATCTCCGTTTGTTAGCCGAAGAGCCAGCGTTGTCTGAAGACGCTTCCACGGTCATGTGGCCGGCATGACACACGCGGAATGCTGTTACCATCCCACCGAAGTGGTACCTATTAATCTACTTGCATTTGCATGCTTTCGAATTGCTAGGTTGGCAAGAGCTGGGGCTGGTGCGGGAGCTCACTCCATCACGCGGGGCTAGGGATTCGAACCTCCGAACTTGTGATCTTCCGATCGACAAGCCTGGCGTCTTACCCACACCCATACAACCTCCCCACCTCCAAATGTATAAGGTCAAATATTTTGGTCCTTTTTCACTTTGGGGAGGTATAGGGGGTCTAAGGAGCAAGATGGGTGCCATGCAGATGTTTAAGATGCTCATGTCACAGCTTAAAATTCCCAAACCATCTCAAAATCCCCAGACTTGTTGTGTTCAGCCAGCCCCAAAATGCTATGCAAAGCTTGGTGCAGCCTAAGGTCATGTACTCCTCCATTAGAAAATGATACAAGGCAAGTACACACCTCAGGTTCCATTTTTATGTATTAATTGGGATAGTCCTTTAGTTTCCACTGTATCAGTAAAAAACACAATTAAATACTCAGAAGTTCAACTTTTAAATATAAGCTGTCTTTATTAAATATTTATATTTCTCAGGGAATGATTTGATATATCTGATGTGATACATAGAAGCCTGTTTACTGATGACATACAACTTTGTATTTCATGTTACTCAATACTATTTCCAGCAGTAACACAAAGAATATGAAAGGGATTATTCTCCAGTGCTTGTTTAATTTTTAATTGTTTTTTCTAGTAAGAAAGCTTTAAGCAAATGCACATGCTAAAAACTAGGTCATCTTGTTGATGCCCAAACTGTGTATACCATACTGCAATGTGATGATTTAATAGAAATGAAATAGGAAGATTTTTTCCCCCTAAGGATTAAAAGGTGCAGAAATGTTCATAGACCTCAGTATTCACTAGACCAAGATCCAGCACTGATTTCTTGGGGACTTTGTAACACAATTTATTCTCATTTGTTTTTGCTGTGGATATAATTGGTCATACATTAATGAGACAATCATGCCAGGTGATAGTTTGCATGTAAGAAGTAAAGCATCTGGTTTTCTTTGTTAGTTCTCAGTCCATTTCTTGACCCAGGCCATTCTGCATTTGGAAGATTAACTGTACAATGGCCTTTTCCATTCTATATTAAAAAAAAAATCCTGGAGGAAATTTATTTATTTATTTCTCATATTTCTATACCACCCATCTCGCAAGCAACTCTGGGCAGTTTACAATTTAGTTAAAATAACAAGAGATTAAAAACATAAAAACAAATAAGGTAAAGGTAAAGGTACCCCCAGCACATTTGTGCAGTCGTGTCCGACTCTAGGGGCCGGTGCTCATCTCCGTTTGTTAGCCAAAGAGCCAGCGTTGTCCGAAGACGCTTCCACGGTCATGTGGCCGCATGACACGCGCGGAACGCTGTTACCTACCCACCGAAGTGGTACCTATTAATCTACTTGCATTTGCATGCTTTCGAATTGCTAGGTTGGCAAGAGCTGGAGCTAGTGCGGGAGCTCACTCCGCACGCAGGGCTAGGGATTCGAACCTCCGAACTTGCAATCTTCTGATCAACAAGCCTGGCGTCTTACCCGCTGAGCCACCACGCCCCTATAAAAAACCCCTATAAAAAATATATAAAAAAAGCCCCTATAAAAACAAATACATCGTAAAAATATAAATATGACATATAAAATATATAAAAGTATTTAACATTTATATAAAATATAAAATATAAATTCCTTGGAGCCACATCATGGCACCAGCCACCCCCATGATTGGCTATCCCCCCTCCCACCCCAAGCGAGGTGGCAAAGCTAAGTTTTCACTCCCTTTCAGAAGGCCGGGACAGTGGGGGCCTGCCTCACCTTTGGGGGTAACGTGTTCCATAGGGCGGGGGCCACGGCAGAGAAGGCCCTCTTCCTGGACCCCGCCAATTGGCAATCCCTCATGGACAGGGTCCGTAACATGCCCTCTCTGCCTGACCGGGTGGGACGGGTCGATGCAATGGAGGTGAGGCGGTCCCTCAGGTAACCATCATGGCACAATGGGAGGTTATTTTTGTTGTGGTGGTGGTGGTGGGGAAGAATTGAGTATTATTTTAGAAATATCTTACAATTTCATATCATTTAAAGCCTTGGTCATCAGAGTGAACTCCAATCCATTTTAAGCTCCTTAACTCTACCCCAAACCCTTTCCTTGCTCTATCCATACTGCCTATTTTCCAACCCCTCCACTCTCTCTCATTTTCTGGTAACCCACCACACACACACCTCTTGCATTTTCTCCCCGGTAGTCATTAATCAGCCATCTTTCCTCTTATTCCACCTTCTCCCAACTTTCAACTTCTATGTTGGATTCACTCACACAGCCTTTCTGGTTTGTAATACTCTTACCCAGAGAAACCCATCCAACACCTATCTGGTGCTTAGTAATAAGCCCCTTCTTTTCTGATTCTTGTAACTCTCCCTGATCTACTTTAATTACTACTTTAATTTTAAATACTCACCTTTGTGTATTGTTTTAGACTTTGGTTGTTCTTGGCTTAACCTCTTATCTGTTATTTTATTATTTGTTGGGCCATGTTGGGGACAATTCATCCTGGGGAAGGTCTATGTGGTTGCTGAGAGCCAACATTGATTTGATGGCACATAATGAAAAAAGAGGGAATTTAATTCTTCATAATAAATAGTTAACCGCCTCATGTGAATCACTGTAGGTCAATCTTACCCTTTTGTGATAAAATCAAAATCTTTTAAGATCTTGGAAGTTTCCACCCATCCTTTAAATCCCACTTTGTTTTATGAGCTGTCTACTAAGTGTGATTTAGTTGTCAGAAGGAGAGAGAAGACTGGGTTCAAATCTCATCTCATCCAAGAAATTCAGTTTATTCTATCTCCCAAGATTGTTAAGTCAGTGTTGAGTTTGTACCCATAAGTATTTAAAGATGGATGGAGAGGAGGATGCTCAGACAAATCCTGTCACCAGTGGCTGTAATCTTGCAAGATCACCCAACTTTACTAATGATTGAACCTTCCTGTTCCCAACCTTTCTACAACTGGAAACAGCAAGTGAAATGGGGTTTACTCACACTCCCTTTAATCTGAGGGTGTGGTTGGGCAGAATAGGTATTTATTTATTTATTATTCAAATTTATCACCGCCCATCTCTACAGCAGGCATGCTCTGGGTCCTGTTGATGGCAGTGCCATCTTGTGGGACCCAGTAAGCATGCCTTCTCTGTTGCGGCATAAGTGTGGAAGAACCCAATTCAGCCTTAGAACAACTGTTTTGAGTTGGAGATAGGTGTGCTTCAAGCACAAAACATTTCAAATCTGAAGTACTTTGCCCACAAGATACATTTACCTATTTGCCATAGCAACTGCCTCATACCTAACAGTTTCCAGAATATTTGTTCTGCATTGTTTTCATTTGCTAGCCTTAGACGACGTTTGTCCACAATATGCACATATGAGAAAAGGATACTTATGTATGTATGCATCTATGTATGTATGCATCTATGTTTGTATGCATCTATGTACCCATGTACTGTATGTGTATGAACAATTCCAGCTAAAAATATGCAGAAGAGTTACAAAGTCTATTCCAAATATAAAGCTGTCTGTGAAATATCATTGACTAATACACACAACCAAGATATTACTGTGGCTTTTTAATAGTTCATTATGAAGGGTCAAATTTAATTCATAACACTAGCTCCTTTGTGTGGTTTGTTATATCAATAATATTCATTCATACATTTCTCTTTTGAAGCAGGCAAGAATTTGCCTGGTTGATTCTAGTCTAGGGGTTGGCAATATGGTGCCAGCAAAAGACAGGTTATTCATGGCCCATCCCAAATTAAACAGCTCTTTAACAAATTAAATAATTAAATTCACCTGAAATCTTGAGAGATTTTGTCAAATTTGCAGTCATTTCAACAAGCTTGTCTGCCATCTCATATCTTGCCCAAGAACGGTGAAGACTTAGGCCAGAATGAGGAAATCTCCTAAGATCTTGTGTGAGAACAGGGACATTTTTCTGTGTTCTGTCACCAGATGGAAGGGCAGCAGCATCAATCATTAGTAAAGCTGGGTGATCTTGCAAGATTTCAAGCAGTTGGGGTGAGAAGTCTTGGGGCACTTGATGCCACACCCTGAAGCCAGCATTTTTCTGGAAGAGTGTACTATCGAATTGTGTGCAAAATCAAGGCAAGAGGGCAATGCAAGGAACCCCTAGTGCAGATAAAATATTCCTGATGCTCTGCTGATAGGATCCATTGTGCTATTCTCTTTCCCACATTGTTTCTTTATTTTGCACCTTCTGTCTATAGTAATCTTACCCTACTTACATAGAAAATAATCATAATTTTTTTTTAAATGTAATTTTTTAAAGACATAAAATGCTTCCAGTCAAGACTTGTATGAGCATTATGCCATTTCTTTGTCTTACATAATTTTAGGGAGCACTGAGATAACCTTGGAGTAGGTACCCAGGTAGCATTAACAAACCATAAGCGGGAAAACAAGAAAGCGTGAGAAAGAAACTTAAGATTGCTCTGCCTTGACTCTCTTTGGTATAAGAGGGAGGGAAGAGGAAATCCTGCCCAGCTTATTACGGGTAGTCCTTGTTTAGCGTCTGCCTCATTTAGCAACCATTTGCAGTTACAATGGTGACAAAAAAGTAACTTTACAACCAGTCCTCACATTTACAACTTTTGCAGGTCTGTAAAGCAAAGGAAAGCTGAAGTAAGATCATAAGAACTGTCACAGTTTCACTTAGGGACCACTTTTCTTAACAACCAAGTTTCCGGTCCCAATTGTAGTCGCTAAACATGGACTACCTGTATAGCCTACATCGATACAGTAGAGTTCCTGTATTTCTTGTGGTGTCTTTTTCCTGACCTGGCCTCCTTGAAGGGCTGGCAGGATCCTCATCATTGGTAAATTTCTCATATGCTGCCCAGCACCCATTCTCTAATGGTATTAGGGAATTTACAAAAATATAAACCTTAAAGATCTCACCGTCAGCTGCATAAAGAACCCTTACAAATTCTGACTTTGAGTTACTCCTATATTATTCTAAGTGAGGAGGAGGCAAGCCTGAAGACCAGTAGCCATTTGTTCCATAATATAAGCCCCGCCCCTTCTTCCATCCTGTTTCTTTCTACAGAAAATCTGTGAATGAAGGAAAGACAGTTGCTGCAGAAGGCCTTCTGATTGGTCACGAGGAGCCTTCTGACAGGAAACATCCTTAGTCCTGCTAAAGCCAGTTTGGTCTAGTGGTTAAGGCTCCGGGCTAAAGAACTGTGAGTTCTAGTCCCGCCTTAGGCATGAAAGCCGGCTGGGTGACCTTGGGCCAGTCCCTCTCTCTCAGTCCAACTCACCTCACAGGGTTGTTGTTGTGGGGAAAATAGGAGGAGGAAGGAGTATTTGGTATGTTCGCTGCCTTGAGTTATTTATAAAAATAATAAAGGCGGGGTAGAAAATAAATAAATTAAATTAAATTAAATCCAGTCAAACATGCTACTCTTCATTGATAGCTTATATAGATAAAATAGGAAACAGAGTCGTAGTTGGTGTAATCTTTCTTTGTGGAGGGACACCTCTTGCCCTCTAAACCATTTAGTTGCATTGTTAATACCTTTACTAGTTCTACAGTGCTGCATGGTGATCAGTGAGCTATGGATTATTTCAAGAGCAGTCTTATCATAGGTGTAGATTAATTCTGTGGGCAGTTTCATTTTTTGATTCTTTCCAGGCAAAGAATTTGACTTTTGTCACTAGGTTGACATTGTCATGGAGCTATTCAACATGACTCTAACATACATTTCCTATTCCATGATTGGCAGTTCAGATTGCATTGGGACAGATAGATGATATAGATATGGATATGGATATGGATGATATAGATAGATGATAGATGATAGATGATAGATGATAGATGATAGATGATAGATGATAGATGATAGATGATAGATGATAGATAGTTATGAATGAAGTTTAGGTTGTTAGAGGCAACACAATATGACTGTTATCATGTGGGTGGCATAAAAGCAGTGTAATATCTGGAAATGCAGAGGTTTGGGCAGGGAAGAGTGGGTGAAAGCAATTATTCCAGTAGCAATAAAATCAAATTTAGACAATTTTATTGCAGCAGCTTTCCACAAGGTGGCAGAATTTGGCTGTGTATATAATTACTCTGAAGGTTAACTCTGACAAATGCAGTTGGCCTTCTGGAGAGCTGAAATGGGCATCTGTAAACACAGGACATAATAACCTTCATTATTTAGATCAGTTCCAACTGCCATATTACATATAAGTCAATTGTATGAGTGCAATCAAGTTGTGTGAATGCGATTTACATGCACAATTTTGGTTGGTTGCTAATAGCCATGGTGAAGCCAAAGCAGCCTTCCCACCATGGTGAGAGGTCTAATTCAAGGCAATGGAGAGAAATAGACTATTATGAAACTCTTGTCATTATATTTTAGGTTGATGAAGTTAATAGGTTGCCATGGAGGAAGGCAAGCCTGTAGAAATGTCTCTGGCCACAAATGACTGTGCTTGTAAGCAGCGCAACCTGACTGTTGTATATGACCTTTATCATACTTTTTGTGACATTGCTTTTTTTTTTCCTGAAACCCCAATTTAATGGATCACTGGGGGGAGTTGGTGCCCAGTTATCCCAAGTGTCCATTAAATCACAAATTTTGTCACCAGGCAAATGCAACTTGTAACCCACTGTCATCTGTGAAAACTACAATGACCTCATTAGCAGCAATTTGCATCATTTGCTTTTGGGGGCTTTTTCTTTTACTTTGAGCATGTTTGAAAGATAAAACGTTTTTTACTTTGGCAACATTGTTCATTCATCCTTGCACGCTGCGCATTGCATCCTCTGGCGCCCTTTTGTTTACAGAGACGTTTGTTTAAAAATGCAAAAAAAAAAAAAAGACTACGTTGGTTGGGTTGCAAAACGTATGTGCATTCAGTGCATCCTCTTGACTCCTGCTGATGTTGAGATTTAGGGGGCCTATGCAATGAGTGCATCATCTTGAAAAGCTTCTTAGTCAGCAGGATGAAGAGCTTGTACAGGGCGCACATGCACACGTGACTGAGCAGGCAATCATCAACATAGGGTTAGGGTTTTGTTTTGTTTTAAAAGTTCTGTGCTGACAGCTTGCTTTTGTTTGGCTGACAGTTGTGGAGTTTTGACTTTGCTATTCATCCCCCTTTGTGTTTTGCATTGGTGTCTGCCTTCAGCTTGCGAATAACATTACAAAAGGCTTTCCGCTGGTTGGGCCACTAAGTTTAGATCTTCATGCACCCTCTGGGGTCTTTGTGAACTGTTGCTGCAGAGTCCTATTTGAACTTGTTTGATGCAGTTTGCCTGTCCCTTTTGCCCCTCAAGTGTAAAAAGAAGAGTTGTTTTGCTGAGCAAGACTGTGAGAGTGAGGCCTGTCTATGGGAAACACTTGAGAATTGTGGAGTCCTTGGTGCTCTCTGAGCCTTGTTGTTTTCTTGCAGACGTTTCACTGCCAGGCTAGGCAACATCTTCAGTGCAACACTGTTCAGTTCGTCGCACTGAAGATGTTGCCTAGCCTGGCAGTGAAACGTCTGCAAGAAAACAACAAGGCTCAGAGAGCACCAAGGACTCCCCAGTTCAACCCTGAGCTACAAATATTCTCTTCGATTGGTAACACTTGAGAATGGCCAAGGTGGGATGAGAATTGCCGTCGGTTGCTTTCCTGGCCCCTTCCCTCATGAGATGCCATCTCTGTCTTGCTTAGCTCCATGGCCACTGGGGAACCATGCCAAGTGGAGCTAGTACCATGACTGGCCATAAAGAGCCCAGGTAGGATATGGACCTGCTCACCTACCTGGTGGTACTGACATTCCTACTGCTGGTTGATCCTGGCAGAATGTCAGGATCACTCACTGGTAGCATTCTGGTGGAGTAGTTCTAAAGTGTGTGTGTGTGCGCGCACACCATATATTATCACTTTATTTTAATATTTTGCCATATTTAATGTCTTCATGTGGCCATTTTTGTTATATTTTCCCCTGATTTATATTACTCCTTCCCTGCTCTGCTCTTGGTTATCCAGGGTATTATGCTTCCTATTATATTTATTAGGTAACTGCCTTAAGAAAGGGTCTACAAGGATCCTGCAAACCACAGCTCATACCTACAAACCCTGTGGATCCCATGGCTGTTGACTAACCCAGGTTGTATGCAGATACAGATGCATGTTTAAGGCACTAAACACATCCCGCAAAAACAAGGAAATTTGCAGGGGGGAAAAGGCTGCTTTCTTCTGAAATTACAAGGCAGGTTTAGTTGTTCTTAGAGCTGTTTCTTGTAACTTCCTGCTCTTATACTTAAGAACACGTGCATGTTTCCTTTAACAGTTTCCTGTTAAAATTCTTGCTTCTAACTCTGTTCTTGCTGCAATGTAGGGTGCTAACATCATCCACTGACTTCTAACATTGGCTGAGCTTTGCATTAATGATGGCATCCATCCATTTCGTTCAGTGTTTTCAAAAAGATGCCGCAGGGCTGCCTTCTGTCTCCCCCCAGCCCCAGTTCCTCAAAGGCCATCAGGACTGTGAGGCAGATACAGACCACAAGGAACCCTTGGTTCCATCACTGCTGCTGATACTAGCAGGGTTCTAGGTCCCTGTAGACCTTCTGATTTTCAGAAGTAACAAGGGCCAATTACTTATGAGGAAGAGCACAGAATCATCTCCTTGGGAGTTACGATATTATCTGGATTTTCCTGGGCAGTCCATCTCTACAACTGGCCATTACAATACCATGAAGCGTTAGGCATGGGTGCCCATTATCTTGCTTTTCTTTTCCATCCCAATCTCTTTTCCTTAAGTGTTCTGCCTTTTTTGAGATGTTAAGCCTGGTAAAACTTCTAAAAGCTTTCTTTCATGCTGAAGAATGTGAATCATCATCATCATCATCATCATCATCATCTGAAATAAGTTCTTGCAAATGTACTCTGTTATGTTGCTGACTAGCCTTTTCAAAATTGAACCTTTTCCTCTCCTCAGTTGTGCTGCCCCCCTGCCCAGTTGGGTCACATGCTGGATGCAGAGTGTCAGCATCCAATGCCAGCTAAACAAAGTGTTCTATTCCAGCTCTCTGTCTCCATGGCAGGGACGTGAAGGTGGTGATGCCCCATCACCATGACAACCTGAATTCCACACGGAAGTCTCTCAGAGGAGGATGATACCCAGCTGTTGAGGCTGGGGGTGGGAAGGAGCATTTGGTAATTAGTCTATAGTATATAGAGCATTTGGTCTATGGTAATCTAAAAACCTCCATCCCAGGTGTAGAGGGAATAGGGAGTGGCCTTGAAGGGAAGGAGCTGCTACCAAGGCAATAATCAGACGAGCAGGGCTTGAGCCCATTCCAAGAAAGCAGTTTGAGAAAACATCTCAGACAGGCCCCACCCTAGTTCACACGAAGATAAACAGAAGGAGGGGGGAAGCACATTCAAACTTGCAAGATTTTGTCACTATAGCTGTTCCAATAAAAGTAGTTTTAGATCTATATGGCATTGGTTTCTTAGTCTGGTCTATTTATAGGGCTGACACCAGGAGAGGCTTTGCTCAACTCTTTACTTTGTTGGCCTTTTCACACAAGCAATAAGCAAACAGCTGCTTACTGATTGTTGTTGTTCAGTCGTTTAGTCGTGTCCAACTCTTCGTGACCTCATGGACCATAGCATGCCAGGCCTTCCTGTCCTCCACTGTCTCCCGGAGTTTACTCAAATTCATGTTCGTTACATCGGTGATGCTATCTAACCATCTCATCCTCTGCCGTCCCCTTCTCCTTTTGCCTTCAGTCTTTCCCAGCATCAGGGTCTTTTCCAGTGAGTCCTCTCTTCGCATTAGGTGGCCAAAGTATTTGAGCTTCAGCTTCAGTGTCTGTCCTTCCAATGAGCAGTCAGGGTTGATTTCCTTTAGGATCAACTGATTTGACCTCCTTGCAGTCCAAGGGACGCTTAAGAGTCTTCTCCAGCACCACAGCTCGAAAGCATCAATTCTTCGGCGCTCAGCCTTCCTTATGGTCCAACTCTCACAGCCATACATTACTACTGGAAAAACCATAGCTTTAACTATACGGACCTTTGTCGGCAAGGTGATGTCTCTGCTTTTTAATATGCTGTCTAGGTTTGCCATAGCTTTCCTCCCAAGGAGCAAGCGTCTTTTAATTTCATGGCTGCACTCACCGTCTGCGGTGATCTTGGAGCTGAAGAAAATAAAATCTGTCACTGCTTCCATTTCTTCCCCTTCTATTTGCCAGGAAGTGATGGGACCAGATGCCATGATCTGAGTTTTTTTAATGTTGAGTTTCAAGCCAGCTTTTGCACTCTCCTCTTTCACCCTCATCAAGAGGCTCTTTAGTTCCTCTTCACTTTCTGCCATTAGGGTGGGATCGTCTGCATATCTGAGGTTGTTAATATTTCTCCCGGCAATCTTAACTCCGGCTTGTGATTCATCCAGCCCGGCATTTCTCATGATGTACTCCTCATATAAGTTAAATAAGCAGGGTGATAATATACAGCCTTGTCGTACTCCTTTCCCAATTTTGAACCAATTGGTTGTTCCATGACCGGTTCTAACTGTTGCTTCTTGACCCGCATACAGGTTTCTCAGGAGACAGGTAAGGTGGTCTGGTACTCCCATCTCTTTAAGAATTTGCCACAGTTTGTTGTGATCCACACAATCAAAGGCTTTAGCGTAGTCAATGAAGCAGAAGTAGATGTTTTTCTGGAACTCTCTTGCTTTTTCCATGATCCAGCGAATGTTGGCAATCTGATCTCTAGTTCCTCTGCCTCTTCGAAACCCAGCTTGCACTTCTGGTAGTTCTCGGTTCACATGCTGCTGAAGCCTAGCTTGTAGGATTTTGAGCATAACCTTACTAGCATGTGAAATGAGCGCAATTGTACGGTAGTTTGAACATTCTTTGGCATTGCCCTTCTTTGGAATTGGAACGTAAACTGACCTTTTCCAATCCTGTGGCCACTGTTGAGTTTTCCAAATTTGTTGGCATATTGAGTGCAGCACTTTAACAGCATCATCTTTTAGGATTTTAAATAGCTCAGCTGGGATACTGTCTTCTCCACTAGCTTTGTTGTTAGTAATGCTTCCTAAGGCCCACTTGACTTCACTCTCTAGGATGTCCGGCTCAAGGTCAGTGACCACACCATCGTATTTATCAGGGATATTAAGATCTTTCTTGTATAGTTCTTCTGTGTATTCTTGCCACCTCTTCTTAATCTCTTCTGCTTCTGTTAGGTCCCTGCCTTTTTTGTCCTTTATCATGCCCATCTTTGCACAAAACGTTCCCTTGATATCTCTGATTTTCTTGAAGAGATCTCTAGTCTTGCCCATTCTATTGTTTTCCTCGATTTCTTTGCATTGTTCATTTAAGAAGGCCTTCTTATCTCTCCTTGCTATTCTCTGGAATTCTGCATTCAGTTGTTTATATCTTTCCCTTTCTCCCTTGCCTTTTGCTTCCCTTCTTTCCTCAGCTATTTGTAAAGCCTCATCAGCCAGCCACTTTGCTTTCTTGCATTTCTTTTTCTTTGGGATGGTTTTAGTTGCTGCCTCCTGTACAATGTTACGAACCTCCATCCATAGTTCTTCAGGCACTCTGTCTACCAGATCTAATCCTTTAAATCTATTCCTTACCTCCACTGTATATTCATAAGGGATATGATTTAGGTCATACCTGATTGGTCTAGTGGTTTTCTCTACGTTCTTCAATTTAAGCCTAAATTTTGCGATAAGAAGCTCATGATCTGAGCCACAGTCAGCTCCAGGTCTTGTTTTTGCTGATTGTATAGAGCTTCTCCATCTTTGGCTGCAAAGTATATAATCAATCTGATTTCGGTATTGACCATCTGGTGATGTCCATGTGTAGAGTCGTCTCTTGTGTTGTTGGGAAAGAGTGTTTGCTATGACCAGCGTGTTCTCTTGACAAAACTCTATTAGCCTTTGCCCTGCTTCATTTTGTACTCCGAGGCTGAACTTGCCTGTTATTCCGTTTATTTTTTGACTTCCTACTTTAGCATTCCAGTCCCCTATGATGAAAAGGACATATTTTTTGTGTGTTAGTTCTAGAAGGTGTTGTAGGTCTTCATAGAACCGGTCAACTTCAGCTTCTTCGGCATCAGTGGTTGGGGCATAGACTTGGATTACTCTGATGTTGAATGGTTTGCCTTGGATTCGAACTGAAAGCATTCTGTCGTTTTTGAGGTTGTGCCCCAGTACTGCCTTTCCCACTCTTTTATTGACTATGAGAGCTACTCCATTTCTTCTAAGGGATTCTTGCCCACAGTAGTATATATAATGGTCTCCTGAATTAAATTCGCCCATTCCTGTCCATTTTAGTTCGCTGATTCCCAATATGTCAATGTTCAATCTTGTCATCTCATGTTTGACCACATCCAGCTTACCTTGATTCATTGATCTTACATTCCAGGTTCCTATGCAGTATTGTTCTTTACAGCATCGGACTTTCCTTCCACTTCCAGACACATCCACAACTGAGCGTCCTTTCGGGTTTGGCCCAGCCGCTTCACTCTTTCTGGAGCTACTCGGAATTGCCCTCCGCTCTTCCCCAGTAGCATATTGGACACCTTCCGACCTGAGGGGCTCATCTTCCGGCATCATATCTTTTAGCCTTTTGATACTGTCCATGGGTTTTCTTGGCAAGGATACTGGAGTGGTTTGCCATTCCCTCCTCCAGTGGACCACGTTTTGTCAGAACTCTCCGTCATGACCTGTTCTTCTTGACCTGACTTCATTGAGTTACGCAAGCCCCTTTGCCACGACAAGGCAGTGATCCATGAAGGGGGACCCAGGTTTACCCTTATTAAAATGTTAACAATATATAGACCCTTTGCACGACTTTCCTTAGAAATTGTGTACTGGGGAGACTATGCTCTCAGTCTGACGGAGACTTAACTCAAGGCTTAAGCCAATTCCAAATTCAGAAGAAGAACATACGTCCTAGATGCTGGACTGGTCCTGGGTTATGACCTGGGTCTTACATTTAGTTTTGTAAGGGAAGCAATTTATTGTGCTCAAGCAGAGGAGGAGTGCTAACGTCCATTAGGGCTGTGCAATGCTTTGGATTCAATTCTGAAAAGATACTTCCGTGTGTGCACAGGTATGAACGTAATAGAGGAGCTGTGTCTTTTCCAGGGAACACATAGCAGCTGCAGAGCATATGGGAAGTTGTACAAGGAATAGTCTTTTGCAAAAATAGGGAGGAAAAACCAAGTTAATTAATTAACTAAGTTAATTAAGCCGCTTCACTCTTTCTGGAGCTACTCGGAATTGCCCTCCGCTCTTCCCCAGTAGCATATTGGACACCTTCCGACCTGAGGGGCTCATCTTCCGGCGTCATATCTTTTAGCCTTTTGATACTGTCCATGGGTTTTCTTGGCAAGGATACTGGAGTGGTTTGCCATTCCCTCCTCCAGTGGACCACGTTTTGTCAGAACTCTCCGTCATGACCTGTCCGTCTTGACCTGACTTCATTGAGTTACGCAAGCCCCTTCGCCACGACAAGGCAGTGATCCATGAAGGGGTGCTTACTGATAGTCTGGCTCAAAACAATAGCCTAAATTCAGAAAAAGGACAGTGAAACCTTTATGATTCCAAGGCAGCCACAAAAACGTACCTTTTTGTGTATTTCATCACATACCAAGAAAATTCCCAAAGTTGGAACAACAGAATCCCATGCATGGAGGTACTTACAGTATACAGTAGCTATGCCCACAGAGGTGCGCAGAGTTCATCCTAGTGAGCTACTAGTACTAGCTCCAAAACGAATTATCCAATCAACTAATGGCATTTTGAATTTGTTTCCAAGTATTCCCCCCCACCCCCCGCAACTTCTCAGCACTGACATTGTTACACTGAGATTGGCCTCACTATATATCAGCCCTTTGAGCAACCTTTCCCAAGCTGGTCCCTAGAGAAGTCCTGGACTATTGCTCTCATAATCTGCAGTTGGTGTGGGCAGGTTTCACTATTTTAATGCTCTCTTGATGCTTAGGAAATAACTTTCTAGGGAGCTATCAGAAAGAGGTGAAGGCTCATGAGCTGGTTCACACTAAACCATAATCTCCTTAAGCATGATTCACCAAATAAATTACAGTTAGCTGGATTCACATAACATGCTAAACCATTGACCATGATTTTCCAATCACAAAGACTGGAGTCATTGAGCAATCCACTTTATGGCTTAGAGTGTTGCATAAACCAGGCTGGAGTTTAACTGTCCAATGCTTCCCAGGACCAAGCTGACTTTGTTGTTCTGGTTGTTGTTACCTTGGCCCTGTGGCTATCTGGGGTAACTCAGTTTCTTTGTTCCGCATCCACATGTATGTTTTCCCACCCAGGGAAAAGCATAGATTTGAAGGGAGGGCATTCAGATTAAGGTAGCATTATATAAATCTGTTTCTCAGCCTTGGCAGCTTGAAGATGTGTGGACTTCAACTCCCAGAATTCTTCAGCTGTAAATTATTCATGACACCCATTCATTCATTCATTCATTCATTCATTCATTCATTCATTCAACCTGCTTCCTGTGGTTGAGATGGATGTCATAGGCCTTCTCTCCAGGGAGATGGTAATGCATTTCAGTTCACTGCAGTATCTTTATTCTGCCTATGATGCTGA
Source organism: Charina bottae (assembly GCA_023362775.1). Taxonomy (NCBI): domain Eukaryota; kingdom Metazoa; phylum Chordata; class Lepidosauria; order Squamata; family Charinaidae; genus Charina; species Charina bottae. The sequence continues at coordinate 240,007,904 of JALMGJ010000001.1, forward strand.
CTGCAGCATGTTTTTACTAAGAAGGTCAAAGCGCTTTAATTTATATGAGTAAGGATACATCAGTGGACCAGTACCATGTGTTGAATATTGGGTGTGGGTTCTGAGGATTTTTTCAGAATAAATCAGCATGGATTCATTCAAACCCTCATTTGAAGTGAAATGGCAGTGGCAAATAATGATTTTTAGTAGGATCCAGAATAAACAAATGAGTGACAATGAATGAAGCTCAGTTGCAAGTCAGCTCTAAACATTCTGTCAGTGGATTTTTTGTAGTTTTGCATTTTGTAGTTTTGCATATTGAGAAGGAAAGGGAGTTTGACCTTTGAATGGTGATTTTCTGGTTGGGCTGCTAAAAATTAAATCATAGCATAAGATAATGATTTTTTTTAGATTTTTTTATCCTGCCTTTATTATTTTTATAAATAACTCAAGGCAGGGAATATACCTAATACTCCTTCCTCTTCCTATTTGCTCCACAACAACAACCCTGTGAGAACAACTGGGATGAGAGAGTGACTGGCCCAAAGTACCCCAGCCTGCTTTCATGCCTAAGGCGGGACTAGAACTCTGTCTCCTGGTTTGCTATTGGCTCCTTCCCAGGGCTGAGAGAGAGAGAGTGACTGGCCCAAGGTCACCCAGCCGGCTTTCATGCCTAAGGTGGGACTAGAACTCACAGTCTCCTGGTTTCTAGCCCGTTGCCTTAGTTATCTCTTTCCTCATCAAATTTGCTACTGCTCCCAGTGGCAACAGTGGTGCAATGGGCTTCATCCATTCATCCAACTTGCAACCCACCGTAATCCGCAAGGACCCCCAGTGGTTAATAAAGATACATAATATAAAGTATAATATAAAATGATATAATTAAGTTATCTATAAACATCCCAACCAAATCAAAGATAAAACCAGTAAGCCTATCCCTATCCCCAACCACGAGATGGCCGCTGCTCACACCACAAATTTCTTTGGAAGAGCTCAGTTTTCAGCAGCTTCCAAACTGACATGAGGAGGAGGCCAGGCTGAACAAAACCAAGATGCTATTCCAAAAAGCAGGTGCTATCACAGAAAAGCAGCACTTCCATATCTCGGCTTCTCCCACTTCGTGGAAGTGGAGTACTACCAGGAGGTTCTCTTGGAACAAACGAGTCAGGTGGGTCAATTCTGGTTGGAAAATGAGCTCCTGGAGACATCTTGGCTCGAAGCCACATAGGGCTTTATTGATCAAAACTTGCACTTTGATTGCATCTAGAAGCCTGTAGCATAGGTGTTAATATGCATTTGGTGACATGTGCCAACCATCTAGTGGACCACTGCTTTTGGAACTAATTGCAGTTTCTGCATGGTCTTCAAAAGAAGCCTCATGTAGAATGCATTGCGGTAGTCCATATGGGTGGTGAGAAGAGCATGTTACTGTGGTTGAGTCCTCCTGACTACCTTCTAGACAAGAAGCGCAAACCATGAGTACTAACTCTACGTTTATTGTAAGGTTACATTAACAGAATCTTACAAGACTGAAAGTATTTTCCCCCTTTCCTTTTACTCTCTGAAAAACTAGGGAGGATCCCTTCTGAAATGCTTCCCACACCATCCCCTCTTCTGTGGGATGAGAAATCTTTTACATGCCACTTGTCCAGTCTGGGGCTCTTCCTCCTGTCTCCCAAGGTCATTCCCACAAACCATTACATCTGCTCCTGTAAAGTTGCCACTGGTATATCAACCAGAGGTGTGGAAAGGGAAAAGACTCTTCCCCCACCCCGGCCATGGCCTCCACTTATCAGCAGTATCTGTGAACCAAGGAGGACCCCAAAGTTGTAGTCCTGCTCCTTCAGAGGCAAGGCTTCCCCATCTAGGTGGAATACTGGGGCACACACGAGAGCCATGATGCACAAGCATCAACTCCATCTTGCTTGGGTTCATTATCCAATAAAATAATCTAAATGGAAGCAACATATCCTTGTTCCCACTGAAGCATTTTAGAAGTCTGAAGCGTGCAGTGAGCCTCCTTTGCTCCAGTAACAAAAGAAGGAACCAAAACGATCAAAGGAATGGAGGGAAATTTGCCAAGTGATGGTGGCAGTCAGTTTTACTAGATCGTCAGAACTAGTGGTTTTTGGTGTCTTCCATGCATCCCTGACAATATAAAGACTGATGTAATTTATAATCACTGCTATGGCAGCATTATAAACCTCTAGCATATAAGATCTCTTAGCCTGAGCACATTTTTTTCATACCAAGGCACCAGTGTGGAATGTGTCATTAAACAAAGAAATCAACAAATGGTCATTGATTATTTTATTTCTTTTTAGTACTGTGGAGATCTTAATTGAAAGATACAATGAAAATAAAATAAACAAAACATGGAAAGGAAAATAGGACAGATGTAGTTTTATGTACATAAATACTGCCTTTTTTACATTATTTATATATGCTAATCACATTGTCAACAGGTTAAACAGCTTGCATTATTCCATATACAGCCTTGGTCTACACCATTTAGTAGCCACTTGCAATTTCGAAAAGCTGAAAAGAAAAGAAGCGATAAATAACTGCAAACTATTATTCAGTGATAGGAAGAACCATTTTCATTCAGCACTTCCTATAGAAAGCAAAGGTGGTTGGTAGAAGGATCACAGCACACTAGTAGCAAAGGCAATATTTACAGGCTTCAGCATCTTCCAGATTATCTATAATGGTACAGAATACAATGATTTGTCAATAATATGCAAGCTAGGCCTGCTAGGGCACATGTTTGCAGAAATAGCATTGTGTCCAGAACAACTGTTTGTAGGCTCAAATATGTACAACTGTGTAAAATAGGTCTTTACAGCTCATACCTGTAGCAGTATTATTTTTAAAAAGAATGTAGGCATATACTATACTGAGAGCAGCTGATTATGCAGTACTTTAAGACAAAATAGAATCCTATTTTTTTGCCCATGTCTATCTTTCCCCGCTCAGGGCATCTTTGTTTACTATTTTTCTCCTCTGAACATTTGACTGTTACCTTGAATCAGCAGGTTCCTCCAACACAGGACATCTTGCTTATTCCGTTTTCCTATCTGCTGTAATGTACTAGGAACTAACCTGTGACCTCAGTGATTGTTCAGTGCAAAGATAACCCCACCTTAGGCAAGGGACTGGGTTTAGACAAATCCCTACAACTAGGATACTACTTGTGTGTGTATGTGCGCACATGTGTGCTTGCACGCAAAGACACAAACACAAGTATGTGCATGTGCACCCATTCTGATTTGGTAATCAGCATAAAAAATAATGCATCTTGGAATTTGTATAAATAGTAGGGATAAGAGGTTGCCTCTGAACAGAAAGTATAAAATTGCTCCAAGCTGAAACAGCAAAACGGTGAAAACCTCTGCCGGATGATGCCTCGTGGGTTCCACGCACCACCTAGGAGTGCAGCCAGCCTTCATGGAAATGGCTTCCCCGTCTGAATGTTATAGAGAATTAGAGAGTGGAACACCTGGTCCTGGTTACCCCATCCCTTCCCTCCCACCACAACAGAAACCCCCTTTACAAAAATAGTCACATATAAACACCCTGCGGATTTTTAAAAAAATGATAAATTCACCTATCCTGTGTGTGTGTGTGTGTGTGTGTGTGTGCGTGCTCGTGCGCACGTGCGAAAATATGGCAAATGTGGCTGCTGAAGAACACACAGTGAGAACACTTACTGAATTAAGTGTCTTGCAATTTACTGCATGTGTAGTAGCTTTGCCCACCTTATGCTGAGCAGCCATGTCGCCCCTCTCTCTTTTCCAGCGAGAGCAATAGGCTGCTACTCTGTTTTCCAGAGTTAAGGTCTGGTGACAAGGGGTCACTGTCCTGTTATAGGCACTAACCTTGAAAGAGAGCGTACATGTCTATATAGAGACATACCTGCATATGTCTATATCTATACATGGATATACATGTAATATATTTATAAACATTGACAGTTTAGCATAAGTCTCCAGTGCAGCTTTGCTGACAAATACATCTCCTTCAAAGGCTGTAAACAAGTTGAAGAACAAATAAAGCAAACAATTTGTTTCACTTTTTGCTAATCCTTATATCTTTACCTTTAAAGTCTCTGTCTGTTTTGCCCTTTTCATATTTCTCTTTGTTTGGCTTGGTAACGCTATCATAGGAAGGGGGAGAGGTGGTAGATGAGCTCTCATCTGTTTTCTCTGGACTGGAATTCCCATTAAACCTATCGGTGGTCATGTCTTTGATTGGTAGGACATCACCATCTCTGCATTTTTCTTTATTATACATAGAAGTTACTTTTTTAATTTTCTGTTTTAGGAGGAAATGCCTGAAAGCCCGCTGAATGATGATAGCAGACACCTCCTCCTGCTTTCGTTTTAATGTGGTGGTAATTGGTTCATATGAAACTTTTGATGGGTTGGCTGCCATGAATCGGTCTTCCATTTGCACTCTGAGTAAATCCATTTCTTCGCTTTCTCCCAAGACACGCTTTGTAAAGGCAAACAAGATGTCAAGGCAGTGAATTCTATCACCGCTCACCATGGGCAGGTCCATCGCAATTAGCTGAACATTATTTGGCTTTGCAATCAGAAGAGGGGGATCCAGTGAAGCAGCAAAATCAGAGAGTTTACTATATTCTATAAACTGGGATGCATCTGGATCAAACTTTTCCCAAACTTCATAGAACATCTCAAAGTCATCCTCACTCAAAGGTTCAGCACTTTCTTCTGTAGCAACGCTGAAGTTCTCCAAAATGACAGCAATGTACATGTTTACTACAACCAGAAATGAGATGATAATGTAGCTGACAAAGAAGAAAATCCCAACGGAAGGATTGCCACAGTCTCCCTTGACTGAGCTACCCGGATGGTCTATCTCCGGGTCACAGTCCGGAGGGCCACTGTTCAGGATGGGTGCCAGCAAGCCATCCCAGCCGGCAGAGGTGGTGATCTGAAAGAGGCAGAGCATGCTGTTGCCAAACGTTTCGAAGTTGAACAGGTCATCAATGCCAACTTCTCTCTTCACGTAGGCAAAGTTGGACATTCCAAATATAGCGTAGATGAACATGACCAGGAAAAGGAGGAGACCAATGTTAAACAAGGCAGGAAGAGACATCATCAAGGCAAAAAGCAGGGTGCGGATCCCTTTGGCCCCCTTGATTAGACGCAGGATTCGACCTATCCTGGCAAGTCGGATCACTCGGAACAGGGTGGGCGATACAAAGTATTTCTCAATGATCTCTGCGAGGAACATTCCTGCAAAAGAATATATATTTAAAAGCAACACTTTCTTTACAGCATACATTATTTCTCGTTGTTTTATAAAGCAAAACATGGGCATTAAACACACATGAAAATTAAAACAAAATAGTTTTGTAAATGATTCCTACATGTAAATTGCTATATTAGTCCAAAGGAAAGAGGACATTGATTAGATGCTGGTGTGTGGAATAAATTCAACAAGTAGTAAACTTAACAGTTAAGAAAAATAAAGACTGTTAATCTTCATTATCTTAGGCAAATTCTAAAGCAATCAATTTGCAAACACAAGAAAATTTGTAAAAATTCTTTGGCTCACTGGATTATAATTTTAAAATGTTTCAGATAGATTGCTTTGAGTGCTGTATGAACAGGATCCGTTGAGGATAGAGAAAGAGGGAGGCAAACTTTTACTGACTCTTGGATTTATTTCATAAGCAACAATGCCTCATATTGTGTCCAATTCTTTGGGACAGTATTCACAAAGTTTTATTGGCAGAGTTACAGAAATGATTTACTATTGCTTTTCCAGAATATTTTTTTACTTCCTAGTCTAGTCTAGAACCCTGGGATTTCCTTCCAAATAAGGTCAATCCTTCTTGGCTTCTGAGGTCAGCCAAGGCTGGTTAGTTACTAGCACCTGCTGAGGATGTAGTTATATCGGGGTTGTAAGATGTGCAAACCACAATCTACCCATCAGGCATATTGGCAGATTATGGTTGACACTAGGCCAAAAGTAATTTGAGAATTACAGCATATGAGATGGGGAAGGAGGAGAATTCCCAGCCCTTGTGCTTGTTTATTAGAATATAAGAAGAGCTCTGTTGGATCAGGATGATGGCCTATGTAGTATGTAATATACTATTCTGTGTCATACAATGACCAATCAGATGCATCAAGTAAAAACCTTTCACTATTGTTTGCCAGTAGCTGCTAATTTAAGGTACAGTATGCTGCCTGTGATTCAAGAGATAGAAAACAGCTGCTAACAATCCTGTTCTCCATTAATTTGTCTTGTTGGCACTTAAATCCAGCAAAAGTATATATATATGAAGTCTGGCATTTTTGTGTGTGTTTCAATATACAGTATATCATTTTGGGCATGCTTATATTTAATTGTATTTGCCAATTACTATTAACTCTTGTTTGCATTATACATAAAACAGTCCTGTTACTGAACCAGGAATCTAAAAAAAAAACCAAACAACAGTACATGACTTTAGTGAATCAGATTACAAACCTATTACTGAACTGGAAATCTAATGCAATTTAGTAAATCACTTTAGCCATAATTTATTTTTGGAAACAAATGGTTCTTACCTACAATGGAGAGAATGACAACAACAAAATCAAAAATATTCCAGCCAATGGTGAAATAATAATGACGAAGTGAAATCAGTTTGAGTATACATTCTCCAGTGAAAAGAACTATGAATATCAGGTTAATCCTAGATAAAATATTTTCCATTTCTTTACTTTGGTCATCCGTTTCAACCATCATAGTGACCATATTAAGGCATATAAGGATCATGATACTGATGTCAAAGACTTGTTTTGTTACAAAATCAAAGACTACTCCTTGAAATTTGTTCTGTAAAAACAAGAACAAAAAATGTTAATAATGCAAAAATAGTTTTCTTTACAGTTGGACTAAAGATTTTTTCTTTCTTTCTCTTTCCTTCCTACTAATGTTCAGGCCCTCTTCTTTTGGGAATGGACCAATATGCTAAGCAGGAGAAAACCAAGGGGGAAAAAAATCAAATCATGAACCCAAATCCTAAATTTGATAACACAATCTACAATTTCATATATTTCATTGCCCAGATATAATTACAGTAAGTTCACTCTATATTATTTTAATCGAAATGTTAAGAGTTGGAAAGCATGATCTGAGAGCAGAAAATATATGAAGTAGAAATCCTTACCCCTGGTCTTGGTATGGGCTTTTGTGGCTTTTTAGAGCCCAACTTTTTCATTGCATTATAATACTTCTTCTGTTCCTCTGTCATAAAAATGTCCTGTCCTCCAAAGTAAAGAAATAAATCAAAGCTAGTTACACACCATGTTTGCAGACTGATTTATGTAATGATGGATAAACACAATTTAATGCACTGATAACAACACCATATAATCACAGATCTGTATTACCCCAGTATCATGTCATGTCCACTGGCCTCAGTCTATTTCTAGTTCAAATATAAAGAACTGGTTTTGATATTTAAGGCCTGGAAGAGTCTTAAGAATTTATTTCCATACAATACCATATACACCGAATAACCTTTTCTATCTGACCTTACCCTTCAAAATATGGCAGGCAGGTACACAGGATATGATTTCTGTTTTGGTTATGGGATCAAAGAATATATACCCATTCTCGCTGGTATATTCAGTTACTCTACAAATGTAGCTTTCTACAGCACATTGCTGATAGGTTGAACTCCCCCTGAAAGAGCTGGTTTATAGTCTAGGAAAGTCTTTCTCCTCATCTGTCTTTGTATCTCCCAGTGCCAAGAAGCACATTTGCAGAATTATGCCTACTGTACCAAGCGGCAATCTTTCTGAAAAGCTTAAATACAGCCCCAATTATTTATGCCTTGGTTATGTTAAGATTAGAGTCCTGCAATAGGCCATATGTGAAACTATCTTTGAAGAGTGTCCCGTAGCAATTAATGCAAAATGCAGCAACGGATTGTTAAACTGTGCATAATTCCAGGAACATATTATGCTTATGCTGAAAGAAGTGCATTAATTGCAGCTGTCTTATGGGCACAATTCAAGGCATAGAGTTTAATTTTTAATGCTCTGGGTGGCTTAGGGCCTGATTAACTGTAAGACTGCCTCTCTTGTTATGAACCTGTTTGGACATTGAAGTCTGCAGGAGAGGCCTTTTACGGATCCTCTTATTTTAGAAGCCCCCCTGTTGTGTATGTGGAACAGGGTCTTCCCATATATCACTCCCTAGTTATGGAATGCACACTCTTAGGAGTTGTCTTTAGCCCCTCTTCTCCCCCACCTTTAGAAAAGGAGTTAGAATTCACTTCCTCAACCAGGACTTTTCAGTTTTCTATGGTTCAAACATTTATATGTCTATTTTAATTATGCTTTGATTTGTTCATCCCATTTTAGTTTTGGTTTTGTGCTGTTACCCATCCTGATCATCCTTTTGAATAACAAATATGCCTATTAAATAAATACATCTACTCTCTTCCTATGAAATTAATATTCCAAATACAAACAGGCAATTGTTGGTAAAGGTCACCAAGACTAGATCACATGCTGGACTGAATCATAAACTCCTGATCCCCCTGTCAGTCATGAAACTTAAACTACAACTTTGGACAAACCATACTTTCTCAACTTAAGTTGTTCTGTTGGGATCATGCTCAGGCCTCCCAGTGAAAAGATGAAATACAGTAACATTATTTAGAAGAAATGAATTTTATCTATACTTAGTTCCTTACATTTTGTTTTTCTGTTTTCTCAGCCAGTACATTAAAACATTTATTTTCTTTACCTTCATATTGGTTCCTGCACTATAGTAAAAATGCTGAAAGTTAAGATGGTGTTTGGGGAGGAGGATTATAAGTAAAAAATAAATAAACTAATGATGTTGACATTATTATAGCAAGCAGTAAACCTACTGGAAACTCAGGACAGATTAGATAACAGTATTTATGTAAATATTTAAATATATATTGTTCCAACGTTTTAAGGGGGTTTCTTATTTTTTTTCAACTGTAGATTTTACTTCCAGAACACAGAGAAAACACTTTAAATACTTATCTTCTTTTTTTGCTGATTGAAATTATCTATGATGACACCAATGAAAAGGTTTAAGGTAAAAAATGATCCAAAGATGATGAAGATAACAAAATAAAGATACATATACAGGTTGTCCTCATAATAGGGTTGTTCTTCTACCTACAAGCCATGAAACATTACAGTATCTGAGTACAAGCACTTAAGACATGCAGTAATCAAATTCTTTTGTAACACAGCAATGCAGTACAAATTAGGAGAAAAGACATATCTGTTCCTATTTCTATCTATACTGTGAACGTAGACTTTGATCCAGCAGAAATTCTCCAACACTCAAATGTACCTGGGTTCATGGGACCTGCCAGGTTTTCACATAGTCCTACTCTCTCACTACAATCTATAGCATCCTATCCTTAGCACAGAGCTTTCCAAACTGTGTGTCGGGACATGTTAGTGTGTCGGCTGCAGTGTCTGGGTGCGTCGCAGCTGCTGCTGCCTCCAAGCCCTGCCAGGATTCCACGCAAGCCCTAGTGCCTGCCTTGGGCCTTGCTGCCTCCAAACCTGCCCTGCCAGGATTCCACGCAGGTCCTAGTGCCTGCCTTGTGCCCTGCTGCCTCCAAACCTGCCCTGCCAGGATTCCGCGCAGGTCCTAGTGCCTGCCTTGGGCCTTGCTGCCTCCAAACCTGCCCTGCCAGGATTCCACGCAGGTCCTAGTGCCTGCCTTGGGCCTTGCTGCCTCCAAACCTGCCCTGCCAGGATTCCATGCAAGTCCTAGTGCCTGCCTTGTGCCTTGCTGCCTCCAAACCTGCCTTGCCAGGATTCCGCGCAGGTCCTAGTGCCTGCCTTGGGCCTTGCTGCCTCCAAACCTGCCCTGCCAGGATTCCGCGCAGGTCCTAGTGCCTGCCTTGTGCCCTGCTGTAAGAGTGTGTCACAAAATGATGCCCTGCTGTAAGAGTGTGTCGCGAAATCATGCATGTCTAAAAAGTGTGTCACCAACATGAAAAGTTTGGAAAGCTCTGCCTTAGCAGTTCTAGAGGACCTCCCAATTCTTCCGAGATTTCCAGAGGCGATGGGGCCAAAGTAGGGAGAGGGGAAATCAGCAAAGATCACTTCCCATCTCATTCAACTGTAGAAATGTTTTATGCATAAAAAATCTCCACAGATGGGAGAAACATTTCCATCTGCATGTCTATGAAGGTTCTCAGTCATCCAGGTGGAATTGTCTGTAGCTTGAATCATGTCAACTGGATTTCTATTTTCTTAGTGGAAACGTTTCACTCCTTATCCAAGGAGCTTCTTCAGTCTGAGTAAAGTTAGTAAGGGAATCCTTAAATATGTTTCTAGGCTGGCTGTGTGACCTTGCACCTGGGGCTAGGTCATGGTTATTTTTGAGATGTTTGTTTCTAAATCCCTTTATCATCTAAAGGAGGATCGTTAAGATTACCCTGCTGCTGTTGAGCTTGCGAAATGGTCTTAATCTTCCTAGGCACAGAAGACAAAGCAGGAAGGAAGATAGGGGAAAGGTTATGCCTGAGGCCCCCACCTCTATTCAAGGAAGGATTTTCCAAGTTGGCATGAATGGATTCCTTGACCCCTCTCTCAAACCACCTATCTTCTCTGTCTAAAATGTGAACATTAATGTCCTCAAATGAGTGTCCTTTTTCCTTTAGATGAAGATAAACTGCTGACTCTGGTCCTGTGGTGTTACTTCTCCTGTGTTGGGCCATCCTCCACCAAACAACCTTTGTACAGGAGGATGGCCCAACACAGGAGAAGTAACACCACAGGACCAGAGTCAGCAGTTTATCTTCATCTAAAGGAAAAAGGACACTCATTTGAGGACATTAATGTTCACATTTTAGACAGAGAAGATAGGTGGTTTGAGAGAGGGGTCAAGGAATCCATTCATGCCAACTTGGAAAATCCTTCCTTGAATAGAGGTGGGGGCCTCAGGCATAACCTTTCCCCTATCTTCCTTCCTGCTTTGTCTTCTGTGCCTAGGAAGATTAAGACCATTTCGCAAGCTCAACAGCAGCAGGGTAATCTTAACGATCCTCCTTTAGATGATAAAGGGATTTAGAAACAAACATCTCAAAAATAACCATGACCTAGCCCCAGGTGCAAGGTCACACAGCCAGCCTAGAAACATATTTAAGGATTCCCTTACTAACTTTACTCAGACTGAAGAAGCTCCTTGGATAAGGAGTGAAACGTTTCCACTAAGAAAATAGAAATCCAGTTGACATGATTCAAGCTACAGACATTTCCATCTGCAGGAAGACAATTCTAGATCCAAGCTGCTAAATTCAAATGTCTTTCAGTTCATCATTCCTGTGAAACTTGCTTATCAACTACAGAAACTCCAGAAATATTTGAGTGTGTTTATTAACAAATGGAATTTTTAGCAAATGAAAATTCATGAATTATAGAATACAGCATATACAGTTATAAACCAGAAATTTCTCTGTGTTTAATAGAATATGAAATGCTACTTACATCCCGTGAATCAACAGCTGCATACATAATATCCATCCATCCTTTAAAAGTAGCCTAAACCGAGTCAGAATAAGTAAAAGTTCAGTAGAGGTACAGACATGCAATGTGGGAAACACATTTAAAATCATACTTAAAGACGTCCTGTTGAAATCAATGGAACGTAACTTAGTCATGAAGAAATATTAGGGATGTGCAAAATGTTCCATGCATGAATCAAAATAGGAATGTTGCAGCTGTTCTATTCAGGGCAGAAGTGCGGGGGTGTGGGGAACAGGGATAAACAAGGCTGGGTGACCTTGGGCCAGTCCCCCTCTCTCAGCCCAACTCACCTCACAGGGTTGTTCTTGTGGGGAAAATAGGAGGAGGAAGAAGGAGTATTAGGTACAGTATGTTTGCCACCTTGAGTTATTTATAAAAAATAATAAAGGTGGGATAAAAATTAAATAGATAAATAAAGCCCAGGATAATGGCAGCTAAAAGGAGGAAAGCACTGTGGGGTTGATGGGCAGGCATGGTTGGTGGAGCATGCTGCATGGGAACACTGACAGAAGTAGCTGCTGGTGGGCGCGTCCGTGGAATATGCACGCTGGGACATTGGCAGTGGCTGAGGGGAAGGTGAGAAGATGCTAGGAAGATCAGGGACTACCAGGCTGATGGGATACAGTGCACTGGGGACATTGGAGGCAGCTGACAGGAAACAGCGAAGGACAGTGCTAGGAAGAGGAGGGATAGGCCAGTGGAATATGCTGCACTGGGAACTACTGATGGAAGGAGGACAGAAACAGGTGAAGCCTTTGCCCTGTTCATCAGCCCCAGGTTTCATTTTGGCTGAAACCTGGAACAACCAAAACATTAGGGTTATGTGGAACCACGATTCATCTGGAATTATTGAATCTAAAAACATGATGGTTTGTGCCAGATTTGAAATAAAACATTTTCCCTGATTTTGTGCACACCTCACCGAGCATTGCAGGGCTCTCAGATGTAGGCTGCAACAATCCAGATCAGGGTTTCTCAACCAGGGTTCTGTGATAGGTCACTAGGGGTTCCCTGGGAGATCACAATTTATTTTAAAAATTATTTCAAATTCGGGCAACTTCACATTAAACAGGTAAGTTTCATTCTTTATTATTAGTTTAAGAACAGTTAATGCATATATACGGGCCTACACATGAAACCAATATAATAACTTTGTAATTTCTGGCCTATATTTGAGCCTGAATGTGCAGGGGTTCCAGAGGCCTGAAAAATATTTCAAGGGTTCCTCCAGGTTCAAAAAGTTGAGAAAGGCTGATCCAGATTATACCTGAATGGCAGCAAAGAGTTAGGGGTTTCTGGATTTCTATGCTGCTATCTGGTGGCCATCTGAATTTTTGCAGCCCACCTGAGATTCTGAAGTCTAAATCCAATAAATAAAGTATTAAATGTAGTGATTCTATTTTTGCCACAAAAATACAGGAAATATTGATGCAAAAATTTGATAGAGGAGTTGAGTCAGTACTTTACAGCCTAGTCTTGCATTCTGATATGTTAGTGATCTGATACAATAATACTGGACCAGAGCTAATGCAAAGGGAAATTATAAAGGTGCCCTCATTACAATGATATGGCTAAGTGTATATTTACTTCCTGAGCATGACTGGCAATAAGAATTGGTGCTACTGTACTAGTGTACTTAGTACTTAGTGTACTACACTGGTTTGTTTATTATATTTCACTGAATATATTTTTGGTGTAGTGATGGAATTGCTGGATTAGGACTGGGGAAATCAAGTCTCTCTCAGCCACAGAGCTCACACTGGATAACTTTGAGTCAACTATTTTCTCTTCATTCAACCTATCTAAAAAGGTATTGTAGTTGTGGGGATAAAATGAAGAACACTCTTGACTTCTAGAGGAAGGGCTATCAAGGTAGCAATAATAATATTCTGCATAACAGAATACGTTTTGGAGATAAGAAGGGCAGATGGATCACCACAGAAATGGTAATATTGATGAATCTTTATGCTGTGTACCTGAACTCACTCTCTTCTTAGTGGTAGACTAATTTTGTGCAAGCAAGAACAATGATTGGACATTTCCAATCCAATTGTATAGGACTCCGTGTGTCCTTAAGTGTTTGCTTGCACGACAGAGAATATTGTGGCTACAGAAGCAGCCCAGGATCAGCTTATCATTAGAGTTAGCTAATAATGGTAGACGAGGCATATGGATCCCACCATCATGATCCATTAGAATTGTTTCAGTGTTGCATTTCCTGTGGGAGTCACTAAAGATACTTGCAACACTGACACGGAGCTGTATTATTTCGAAAATGGCTTACCATATATGACTCTGCCTCCTTTTGATTCATCCTTCTCTAACCTGGCCTTTACCTTCTACAAGCAAATCTCCCCAGAATTTCACTAGATTGACAACACCTATAGTAACTCTTATTACTTATAATAAGCCTCATATCCAATGGAGTGGCATCTAGAGAAGGGCACCATCAAATAGTGTAATCATGCTTAAATCAGGGAGTGTTTTACTTGCAGGAATTCCAGCGAGAACATGGAACAGTGCCTGCAACAGTTTCATTACTACTTTTAATACTGGAGCCTGTTTCAAGCAAGCATCGCTGGAACTTATGTGGAACTTTAGACTGAAGGTAATGAACCTAGATGATTTCCATAGCTATTCTTATAGGCAGTGGGGTAGGAAAAAAATTACTTACAACTTGAAGCAGAGCAAGATAACCAGCTCCAACGTTATCAAAGTTAACTTTCACGTTTTTCCACCGGGCTTGCTGATTGTATATGAGCTCATCACATTCAGTTTTATTGTTGACATCACTGACGTTGAACATTTCACCCGTCGTGGTATTAACACAATGGTAGAACTTGCCAGCAAAGAGATTTACACCCATGATGCTAAAGATCAGCCAAAATATGAGACAAACCAGAAGCACATTCATAATGGAGGGAATTGCTCCAACAAGGGCATTAACAACCACCTAGGGTACATATTGAAGAGGGGAAAAAAGGGAGGGGGAGGAAGAAGCCCTGGTTTATTTTTGGCCACTGAAGCTGTTTATATACACAGATGTGTATGCAAAATAGTACACATGTCATAGTGTGAAAGGTAAAGACAAAGACCCTCCCACCCAAAAGACAAAGCAGAAACTAAATGCTACAGAAATTAAAAAAAATAATGAAAACCTGGTAAGATGGAATCATAAAATTTGGGTGCACTAAGGAGAAAGAAAGAAAGAAAGAAAAAGGTTACATATCAAGAACATAACTGGTGAAAAGTACAAAACATATGTCTGATAAGTAATGGCTGAAATAAGAACATAAATATGTTCTTATAAATATGAACCGCCCAGAGACTACCATGGTAGAGATGGGCGGGGATAAATCCAAATAAAACATAAATAAAAAATAAATAAATATGCAAAATACATGAAGCTATAGCCTGGGCTCAAGGTAGCTCAAACTAACAATTTAGGGAGAGATAAATGACCCATTGGTTAAATGTAGCCAATCTGGGGCTCTTCTTGGACTCACAGATCCTGTTCAATAAGCAGGTAGCAACTGTGGCCAGGAAGGCCTTTGTACCAGTTGCATCCTTTGCTGGATCAGGAGGCCTTTCAGACAGTCACTCATGCACTAGTCACCTCACAGCTCGACTAGTACAATGTGCTCTACATGGGAACTACTTGGAAACAACTGGTCCACTTTGCTTCTGGATGTGATTCAAGGTGCTGGTGATGACCGATAAAGCCATACATGGCAGAGGGCCTGGTTATTTGAGGAACCACCTCTCTACCATGGTGTCTGCCTGGCTGATATGAGCTGACAGGGTTGGCATGCTCTGGGTTCCTTTGATCAAATGGTGTTGTCTAGGAGGACCCAGGAGGTGCGCCTTCTCTGTTGCAGTGCCTGCCCTCTGGAATGAGGTTTCCCCTGAGATCTGAGTGGCTCCCACATGATGGAGTTCCAGAGGGCCTTAAAGATCTGGCTGTTCTTCCAGTCCTTAGGCTGGGGTGGAGCCCCTCGCTGGATATTTCTTTCACATTTCAACATTTCTTAATTTGGATAATCAACTGTTTCAAAATTCAACATTTTTGTCTATATGACATAAACATCTTGGTTTTAAAATATACATTTTTTGTGGTTCACAGTATATGTGAACTCTCCTGTTGGGGGAGTTGGGCGGTCATATAAATTTAATAAATAAATAAATAAATAAATAAATAAATAAATAAATAAATAAATAAGTACTGTAGCCTTCTATACTGATATTCACACTCATGTACACACATCCCTAATACCTGTAGAATGTTCTAACACTTGAAATGCCACATAATGTTAACCAACAAATAGGCAAGCACTAAAGATGGCTTAAACAGTTTATGGAGGACTTCTCAAAGAAGGTAGTAGAAAGATTTTTTTGGGGTGTGTGTGGAAATCTTATGTCCACGGCATGCAACAGTACTGAAAAAAGTCCAACATTTCTGCACCGACAAATCATTGCTTATATTGCAAAAACAGACTTCTTTCATGAACATATTAATTTCAGGTTCACTTCTTGGCATCTCACCCTCATTCCTTCAAATCGTGACAGAGCTCTTAAAGGCCTCAACGCTCTTAGTGTTCGAAGTGATTTAATGGCCCCTAGTTCAGAATAGCCTAGTGCATTGGCTACTAAACTAACCAACGAAACCTGTAAGAAAAAAAGTAAAACTTATCATTAGCATTTCATTAGGTATCATGAACAAAGTTCAGATATTCACAGAACATATTTTGAGTGGGATTCCACAGGCCCCAAATGGGCCTCCAAGTTGCCTGGAACGGATGGGCCAAGGACACAAAACTGAGACCCAAAGTCCCCCAGCCTGTGTTCACCAAGCCAGATGCTTACGTGTTTCTTATTGCCTTCTATGTGCCTGGCAGTTTCTTCCCTTTGTACTCTTAGATGCTTGGCCTCAGAGCAGAACTGACTTAAAGTGCACCTCCCACCCAAGGTCCTAGCACCAACTCCGACCACAGAGAGAGCGATCATTTTGCTTCACATGAGCTTTTCTTCAGAACTGCCAAATAACAATAAAATGATTTTCTGCATGCAAGGACATATTTTACTCCTGAACCACGTTTTCAGTCTTCCTCTGCTAGAAAACATAGTTCCATGTACAGTTCTATACAGTACAGACAATCAGAGGTAGATTGGTATTATTTCCTGATACTTCTATTATAGTTGCTGAGAAACAGATTACTTTATCCGCAGTAAGGCTGTAAGAATCAATGTAACCACTATTGAATTTTCTGTTCAGGTCAAGTTGAGCAAGAATTTTTGTTTCCTGGAAAAACTGATTTAAGAGTCTAAGGATGAGTCTGAAGGATTTCTGTGAGAAAAAATAAAGTAATTAAGGTACTTATCACTTCACATATGTAGTTGTTTTTTTCTTCTTGTTTACTCAAAATGAAGCACAGAAGTAATTATTTGGAGCAGGTTCCTGGCATAGGATCTGGAAGGCTTTAAACATTTGTTCTTTCCTTTTAGTCTTGATCAGGATCACTCTTCTCCTACATCTGCAAGCTACACTACCAAAAGGTGAGCTTTTTTATTTAATTGAAATAAGCTCAAATAAAAGAATTGCCAGCAACCATTCCAATGAACTAGTACTTCCCCTCCCCTCAATCATAACACATGTTATTGCGCTTGCATACATATAAATTATGCTTATATTTCTTGTTCCTTTTGACTTACCTTCCATACTGCTAAAGGAGGGTCTCTAGCTTTAGGGGTAGAAAGCCTAACCCAGCTTTCCTTAACCTGGAGCCTCCCCCACCCCAAGAGTGATTACCTCTCCCATCATCCCATAACTGGTGTAATGGGCTGTGAGAATAACCTTGAGGAGGAGGAAGAGCCGCAGCCCAGATAACAGTCAGATAAGAGAAATCTGAGCCCAAACCAGAAATGTAATTTGAGAAAGCGTCTCAAAGTTGACCCTCCCTGGTTCTCTGGAACATAAATGCAGGGAGGGGGGAAGCGCTTTCAGGCCTGCAAGATTCTGTTACTGTAACCTTACAACAAAAGTAGCATTAGTATTCATGGTTTTGATTTCCTGGTCTGGACTACCTCGAACGGTTGACACTAGTTACATCTCGTTAAATCCGCTTGAATAAGGTAGCACTAATACATGTGCTATTGGTACCTTCTTTTGCCTTTTTTAGCACACTCACATACTTCCAGACTAGGGTTTTTATCATTGCCCTGGCTCAGAAACAGAATTTTTGGATAAGTTAAACTATCTTCCTCCATTTTTAATCCTTAATGATTCTTTTCTTCTAGTAAGGAGGAAAGATGAAATAGTTGCACAGTGCTTTTTGACCAATAGAGCAAGAACTTGTTAGGGAATGTGAAAACATTTAGGAAGAGATATAAAGTATACTAATTTGGGGGTCCTGGCATTACCTCCCTCCCCCATCCAATTTCATGCATGGAGTAAATTTCTATAATTCCCATATAAACAAGGGTTAAGAAGGAAAATAACATTTTAGGATATATTTGCCCTTTCAAACTAGGCGGACCATACTTCATTTTCAAGATTAAATATGAAAATATAATAAAAAGAAATTTGTTTCTCTCTGTGTGTATGCATCTTTTTTTTTCTGACAAGAGCTTCACAAGGTCGTTTTTGATAGCAAAGCCTACCCCATGTATTCGTCGTTCTTGTTCAGGCAGTCCTTTCCAAAAGAAGGTATAACCTCTGTAGCTTGAATAATGTCAACTGGATTTCTATTTTCTCAGTGGAAACATTTTGCTCCTTATCCAAGAAGCTTCTTCAGTTCTTGGATAAGGAGCGAAACGTTTCCACTGAGAAAATAGAAATCCAGTTGACATTATTCAAGCTACAGACTGTTCCACCTGGATGACTGAGAACCTTCATCGACATAAGGTATAACCTCCTTTTTCTTCCTTCAACTGTCCTTCTCCTGCTCTTCGAGTTTCTTGGAGTGCTGCTATATCAATATTAAAACATCTCAGCTCCCTTGCAATAATGGCAGTCCTACGTTCAGGTCGTTCACTATCCATATTGTCTTGCAGTGTCCGTATATTCCATGTTCCAAAATTCATGTGTTTTTTACGACCGCTAGATGGTGACCCCACTGGTCGCGGTAATCCAGTCAGGGAGAAAATGAGGCAGACTATGTTTAGGGCACCTTTTCTAGCCCCCTCCCCATATGGGGTGAGCAGAGTGGATCCTAAATAGGGCTGCTCAGTTGTGGATACAGCTGCCAAACTACTCAACTGCCTCGATCCTTGAGTCAGGGCAACTGAATCCGTATCCACCGCCCATGTGCTGGTCCATGACTAGGAGCTTCCGGATTTCACAGTCCTGCCCCCGTTGCCATTCGTCAATCGCCATGGGACTTTTGGTTGTTTTGGGTTTGGTGTGGTTGGAAGACGCCTGTGCGTGAATTTGTTTTATGTGTGGAGATCGGTGCACAACGATCAGCACACAACCTTCACAGAAAAAGGCTCTAATCCAATGGCATGGATACCATGACGATTGGTGACCTTTTGTCTGCTGCAGCCTTCATCCGCCTTCGCAGCCGTTGTAACAATACACCTTGTTATCTTCCGCCTGTTCTGCCGTTGAGGACTTTCTTGGATCGTTCTTTGTCTGGTTCCTCCCCCTGGACCTTACCGCCATGGGTGACCCTACCAGGAGTACATGACTCCCGACGGCTTCGCTCACAGGGTTCATTGGGAACACACAAGCCCACTCACCACAACAAGGTGACGATCCAGCGAGTGAGAACTTGTGAAGCTCTTGTCAGAAGTTCCCACTGGGATTAACGAACAACTCTCAACTCTCCGAATAAAACTCGCCAAAAACCAACAGGCAACTATCCTAAGTGCTTACGCACCAACACTAAATGCAGATGAGGATATCAAGGAAATATTTTATACCCAGCTGGACACCATCTTATCAGAGATACCAAAGGAGGATAAAATTATCCTCCTGGGCGATTTCAATGCAAGAGTTGGGCGTGACTTTGATTTGTGGCCAGGGATCATTGGGAAAGAAGGAGTTGACAACAGCAACATGAATGGAATCTTACTTCTGACTAAATGTGCAGAGCATAACCTTGTCATTACTAACACACTCTTTCGCCAGAAAAATAAATTTAAAACATCATGGAAACACCCACGGTCGAAGCACTGGCATCTTTTAGATTATCTAATTGTCCGTGCTAGAGATCGCCATGATGTACTTCTCACCAGAGCCATGATGAGCGCCGATGACTGCTGGACAGACCATCAATTAATTCGATCCACAATGGCCATAAAGATTGTCCCTCATCGTAGGCTCCAAGGAAGAAAACCAAGGCGTAAAATGAATACACTGGCCCTTCAAGATTCTATTAAATGAGCTTGCTTTCAATCAACTCTCAAGGAACATCTGCCTATGGAACTTCCTGAAAATGTTGAGGAACACTGGGTTAAATTGAAGACTTCTATTATTTCAGCCTGTGAACAAACTATCGGATACCAAACTAAGAGACATCAGGACTGGTTTGATGAGAACGATAGTGAGATTGAACATATTATTGACAAGAAAAGGAAAGCCTTCCCTTATATGGCAAAAAGATATTAACTGTGCTGTTAAGAAAAAAATCTACGCCAGTGCAAAGGCAGAAGTCCAAAGAAGAACTAGAGAACTGAAGAACATATGGTGGATAAAAAAAGCCCAAGAAACCCAACATTTTGCAGATGCTCATGATGCACGGGGCTTTTTTAATGCCATAAAGGCCATCTATGGACCAACAAACCATGGTACAAATCCCTTACGCTCAGTAGATGGTGCTAAGCTTCTAAAGGACAAAGAGTCTATCGCACTGCGCTGGAAAGAGCATTACTACAATCTCCTTAATCGTCACTCTACTGTGGCTGATGAAGTCTTCTTGCAAATCCCGCAAAAACAAATAAGAGATGAGCTTGCAGTACCCCCTAGTTTGGAGGAAGTCAGTAAAGCCACTAAACAAATGAAAAATAACAAAGCTAGTGGACCTGATGGGATTCCTGCTGAAGTCTTTAAAGAAGGCGGGCCTGAACTTACACAACAACTTCATAAGCTCATCGAAAAAATCTGGATGAGGGAGGAGATTCCAGCAGACTTTAGGGATGCCATAATTATCACTCTCTTTAAAAAGGGTGATAGAACAGACTGTGGAAACTATCGAGGCATCTCCCTTCTAGCCACAGCAGGCAAAATCCTGGCAAAGATCATCGCAAACCGTCTCCTATCTGTATCAGAAGACATCCTCCCTGAAACGCAAAATGGCTTCCGCACTTCCAGGGGAACAGTGGATATGATCTTCACTGCACGACAGCTTCAAGAGCAAAACTGCCCTCTGTACATGGCGTTTATTGATCTGACTAAAGCTTTTGATACTGTAAATCGTACTGCTCTCTGGACCATCCTTCTGAAAATCGGATGCCCTGATAAATTTGTGAACATCTTGCGGCTACTCCATGACGACATGATGGCAACAATCCTGGATAACAATGGCTCTCAAAGCGATCCATTTAAAGTGGGATCCGGCGTTAAACAGGGATGTGTTATTGCTCCAACCTTATTCGCTATCTTCATCGCTATGATTATACACCTTGTTGAAGAGAAACTTCCTACTGGTGTAGAAATTATATATCGAACAGATGGAAAGCTTTTTAATCTTAGTAGGCTGAAAGCAAAAAATAAGGTAATTACAACTTCTGTTATAGAACTTCAATATGCTGATGATAACGTAGTCTGTGCACACTCTGAGGAAGATCTTCAAACTATCCTAAACATCTTTGCAGAAGCACATGAAAAGCTCGGCCTCTCGATTAACATTAAAAAAACCAAAGTGCTTTACCAGCAAGTTCGAACCAATCCCTCCGCAGCGCCATCAATCCAGCTTAAAGATGTGTCACTAAAGGTGTGTCACTAGAAAATGTCGATCACTTTTCTTATCTCGACAGCCATCTATCTACAAAAGCCGACATCGACGCTGAAATTCAGCATCGCCTGAGCTCTGCGAGTGTAGCTTTCTCCCGAATGAAGCGTAGAGTGTTTGAGGATCGGGACATTCGCAGGGAGACCAAAATGCTTGTTTACAAAGCCATTGTACTACCAACCCTTCTGTACGCCTGTGAAACATGGACCCTCTACAAACGCCACCTCCAACTTCTTGAAAGATTCCATCAACGCTGCCTCCGAAAAATTCTGCAAATTACTTGGGAAGATAGGCGGACTAATGTTAGCGTATTAGAAGAAGCGAAAACCACCAGCATTGAAACAATGATCATCCAACATCAACTTCGCTGGACCGGCCATGTTGTTCGAATGCCTGACCATCGTCTTCCAAAGCAGCTACTTTACTCCCAACTTAAGAATGGAAAACAGAATATTGGTGGACAGCAAAAGAGATTCAAAGACACTCTCAAAGCTAATTTAAAAAATGTAATATCAGCATTGAGAACTGGGAAGCCCTAACTCATGAGCGTTTCAATTGGAGGTCAGCCTTTATTAAGGGCGCTATGGACTTTGAAGAAGCACGAGTACAGGGCGAAAGGGAAAAAAGAGCTAAAAGGAAGGCACGTCAAGCAAACCCTCATCATGACCGTCTCCCACCCGGAAACCTATGCCCTCATTGTGGGAGGTTGTGCGGATCCAGAATTGGCCTTTACAGCCACTTACGGATCCACCGTTAAAATTTTACCCTTGGAAGAAAATCTTACTCGGCTACGAGTGATCGCCAATGAATGCTCCCTTCAAAATTGTGGATTTCTTTTTGGATATTATAGATATTATTTATTGCCTTGCTGTTCACTTTTCTTTTGCCACGGAATGAGACAGAAAACAAGAAAGCAACACTGGGGGAAAAGATATAGAACTGAGAGCAAATATTAAATTTTAATCTACCTATATTAGTTAACCAACCTGAAGGGAAAAGCACTCCCAAGCAACATGGGAGGTAGGGCACAAAGGACATGGTGTTTATCTCCCAACCTTCTCAGGCCACCTCAGGGTGAAAATAAGCCTAACTTTTCAATCTTAACGATTTAGGTACTGTATCTTGTCCTCTCTGAAGTCATGACTGGTTTTCAAATCAAGCACATACTTGGGGCAGGTTGAGGTAGCTTTCATTAAAATCAAGAGAAACTGGGACACTAGCAGAACTTTCAGGATGACACTTCTCAGAATGAAGATGGCTTGGTATTATGGCATAATTCAACAGATCCATGGTAATTATTTCTTCAGTCAACCTTGCAAGCTAAAAGGGATTCCACAAACTCAGACATCTGCTATTTTTTATTCTGAAAGCATTCACATTATTCCTCACTTTTTTTGCTGGCCTATTTCATTTTCCTGTGTTTTAATTTTGGCTATGGTTGTCACTGGTTGGAAGCTGTTTGGGCCTCTCTGGGTCTCTCAAAGGGCTAATACAATTAGCGTTGCCTGTGGATTAATTCAGCTCTGTGTCAACATCCCGTCTTGACAGCATGTGTAAACAAGGCTTCAGAGAATATTATCTCAAACGACATATCACTTCCATGGCAAGGCAAAATCACCCCCACCTGTTATTTCCCACACATAAGCCTTATGGCATTCTGAAAACGCAGGAAGACCTAGCTCTATCCTAGGACAAACTGTAACCAGGATCACCATCATTGACTCACACAGAATGGCCTACTAGATGCTCAACACCTCCACCTTTTCTTTTTTTTCTTTTCTTTTTTGCAGTCTCTGGCAGGAAATAAAAATAGGAGCTTTCTCAGGGCAATGCACTAAACAGAACAGGAAATTGTTCAGCTTCGTGCTACATATTTTTAACCAGGTCTTTGATGGTTTATAGTGTATTCACTTTTATGGATATAATTTTGGCTCAGCCTTTAAACAAAACTTTTAAAATTGTGGCAGTGATTTCATATATATTCAGTAAAATTTACATAATTATTCTTATTTTTACAATTATGTGTTTTTGCAAGTTTTTATTGTGTCTTGAGAGAGCTGAATTGCCAGTAAAGGCAATACACAGATGCTCATAATAAAATAAATAAGGAATTGGCATGTCACAAGTTGTGCAGATCTGTCATATGAAATTATATGAAAAGTGGCAAAGACTAGAAGGCTGTCTAATGATTCACACTTAAAGTCCTTGAGCATCACAGTCAATATCAGAAGAGAAAAACACAGAAAGAGATACACTACAAAGGCTGGAGGATGTAATGGTTCTCTAACAGAGTGTCTGGATTCACCTACGGCACTAAGTCATGAGATGTTTAAGCCATAGTTTCTTAAATAAGCTATAGTGATCTGATTCACACTTAACACTGAGCCAGAAACATGGACCTCTAATCTGCCTCTGTACACTGTGGTAAGCAAAAATTAAACAAACCACATTACAGCATAGTGTTTATGTGGATCCAGACAGATATTTACTGTCCAGATCACCCTTCCTCAGCCTGGTGCCTTTCAACTCCTGAGCTGAAATTGAACATCATTTTAGGTAGGCATCAAGTTGGAGAGGCTGGTCTAGACAAGTTGGAATGATATATAGTATTTTGAAAAGCACCAAATATAGATGTGCGTATATGAATTAAGAGTAATTTATTATCAACTTGTTGCTCCAAAAATTGCTTTATGGTGATCAATATGCTAACAGTATTTCCAGAATGACCATTTATTAATGGAACACCAGTGTTCTATTTCAGTTCTTTTTAGTTTATTTATTTATATATTTCAAATTTTGCCAGAAAACGGGGACTCTGGGCGGTTTACAATAGCAAAGACTTTAAAACAGTAGAGATAAAAAAACATCTAAAATATAAATACACTATTTCCAAATATAGATACAAAAGTAAGAAAAAATATAAAATCCAAGTGGCTAAAAAGATCTAAATGAGTGAGGAGAGCTCTAAGGCGCCAGCCACTCCCAAGAATAACTACTCCCCTTTCCGCCCCAAGTGAGACGGCAGAGCCAAGTCTTCAGGTTCTTCCAGAAGGCCAGGATCGATGGGGCCTGTCTCACCTCTGGGGGCAGAGTGTTCCAGAGGGCAGGGGCTACTGCAGAAAAGGCCCGCTTCCTGGACCCCACCAAATGAAATTCTCTTGCAGACGGGGTCCATGACATGCCCTCTCTGCATGACCGGGTGGGACGGGTCGATGTCATGGAGATGAGACGGTCCCTCAGGTAACCTGTGTTGGAGGTCCCAGCAAATCAGCATGCCTCATTAGCATATGAGAAGTTTGTTCTAGGATGACTCTCTGTGCTTCTGGAGGAAGCTGTTTGTTGCTCCTCCCACTTCCTCTTTCTTTCTCTCTGCCTTTCTGCCACCATCAGAGGAGGAGGCATGCTGCTGAGCTCCTCTCCATCTTGAGGCCATGCGGCCTAGAATCAGGTTTTCCCCCCTTTCTCCACGCAGCCCCTGGCAGCAAAGTGGGCCAGGGGTCTACAAACAGTTTAGGGAAACACAGAAGAAGGATCATTCAATCCAGGAAAGGGCGTAACTGGTGCACAACATGAAGTTGCGCAAAGGCCCTTCTGGCCACGACTGCCACCTGCTTCAAGCAGGAGTCATGAGTCCAGAAGAACCCCCAGATTCCACACCAGGTCTGTTTGGGGTAGTGTGACCCCATCCAGAATTAAAGAAGACAATTTCCAGGATACAGAGGAGCCATTAACCCACAGTCACTCCGTCTTACCAGGGTTCAGCCGAAGCCTGTTGTTACCCATCCAGACCCCCACAGCCCCCAGGCACCGAGATAGGGCAGTCACTGCATCACTTACTTCACCCGGGACGGAGATGTATAGCTGGGTATCATCAGCATACTGATGATACCTCATCCCGTGGTGACGGATGATCTCACCCAGTGGTTTCATGTAGATGTTGAATAGGAGAGGAGAGGGGACCAAACCCTGCAGCACCCCACAGAGGAGGAGTCAAGGGTCAGATCTCTCACTCCCTATCACCACCGACTGGGACTGGCCCCAGAGGAAGGCCCCAATGCAAAACCACGCCACCCATCCCCAACTCCCTGAGCCGCCCCAAAAGGATACCATGGTCGATGGTATCAAAAGCCATTGAGAGGTCAAGAAGAGCCAGGATGGATGCACCCCATCCCGCTCCCACCAGAGATTATCCATAAGCACGACCAATGCAGTTTCTGTCCCATATCCAGGCCTGAATCCTGACTGGAAGGGGTCTAGATAATCCGTTTCATCCAGAATCCTCTGTAGTTGCAACGCCACCACTTTCTCAACCACCTTCCCCAAAAAGGGGAGGTGGGAGACTGGATGAAAATTGTCCAGCACAGTAGGGTCCAGCGATGGCTTCTTGAGGAGGGGGTGCACCAGCGCCTCCTTAAAGGCAGCCAGAAACACCCCCTCTCTCAAGGATGTATTGGCCATTGCCTGGACCCAACCACATGTCACCTCCCAGGCTGCTTTCACCAGCCAGGAGGGGCATGGATCTAGATGACAGGTGGTGGAATTTACAATCCGGAGGATCCTGTCCACTTCCTCGGGTGCAACAGGATCAAACTGTTCCCAGATAACTGGATAAATACATTCCCTCGGCATCTCCCCAGATCATGCTTCACACTTAGAGTCCAGCTCGGAACGAATCCGAGTGATTTTATCCTGCAGATTCTCAGAAAACTCTGCATGGCCCTGTAGGTGGGTCACTGGGCCCACCTTCCCCAAAAGGGATCGAATGATCTTAAACATTCTGCGGACACAATAAGAGCAGAGAAATATTGATGTTTCACCACTCTTACCGCCACAAGGGAGGCCTTAACAGCAGCTCTAGCCTGTGTTCGGTCAGATTCGGCCTTTGTCTTCCTCCAGCGGCACTCTAGACGTCTCTTAACCCTCTTGAAAACCCTCAGCTCCTCCATGAACCACGGGGAGTGTCAGGTTGAATGGGGCAAGAGAGGTCGCACGGGCAAGGCCTCGGCCATCTCCCTATTCTAGGCTGCAGCCAGGCCCTCCACTGGACCGTGCAACAGATCCTCAGGTATAACCCCAGCTCCCTCTGGAACCCTACCAGGTCCATCAGTTGCCATGGGCAGACCAATCTAATGGGTCCTGCCTCCCTGCGGAGTGGGGCTGTGTAAGAGAATCTCAAGGCCACCAGGGCGTGATCTGACCATGACAATGGGGACAGATGTAGCTCTCCTCTCAGGTCACATTGCCACTGCTCTGACAGGAAAACCAAGTTCGTCGTGAGGCCACTGTCTCGAGTCGGGTCCTGAATACTCTAGGGCAGGCCCATGGCTGCCATGGTAGCCATGAACTCCTGAGCCGCTTCTGAGGCATGCCCCAGAGATGGCAGATTGAAGTCCCCCAGAACCATAAGTCTGGGGAACTCCACTGCCAGCCCCAAGATGGCCTCCAGCAGCTCAGGCAGGGAGGTTGCCACGCAGAAGGCAGGCTGGTACAATAGCAACACTCCCAACTGTCCTTGGGAACCCAACTTGAAAAATAGGGTCTCACAACCAGCCATTTGTGGAGCAGTACCCCTGAAGGCCACTAGAGACTCCTGGATGACAACTGCCTCCCCTCCTCCCCTTCCCTGGTGTCTCAGCTGGTGCCACACTCGAAACCTGTCTGGGCACATCTCCAAAAGGAGTACCCCTCCTTCCGGGCCCAGCCAGGTCTCGGTGATACATGCCAGGTCTGTCCCCTCCTCCGTGATCAAATCACAAATGATGGGGGCCTTGTTGTTGACTGACCTGGCGTTGAGAAGCAGCAGCCGGAAACCAGGGCCCTCAAGAATCCGTTGTCCAGGGCCTGGGTCTGAACCCGGAGGGCCGGAACACGCCACCGGTTACAAACACCGGGAGCACCTTCCCCAAAGATGGCTCACCCTCCAGTTCCCATCGTAGCATCCCCGTCCCATCACCACCTCAATAGCATGACCCATCCTACAGCCCTCAGAGTTTCCAGGCCCATTCGCCTCCAGTCCTGGGCCTCTGGAATCCCCAGATCGAAGTAGGGGTCCCTTCCCCCACTCATACATCCTCCCACATGCTCAATCAACCACAGGGCGATGGCAGGCCCCCCAGCGCACCAGCTCTTGCTCTCAGCGCTGTTAGGGTCTGACCATCACCCACACACTCACTGTGCCCCCCCTCAGCCTTTCTCACCGGTCAACAGGGGGCACCTCATCTGTTCTTACCCACCTCCTGTCTCTCACTCAGGGGATGAGCACTCTCACATACAATCATACGCTCCTGGACTCCCCCCGCGTCTCTCACACCCGGGTTGCTATCAGGCTGTTCTTAGCAGAAAGATGCTAAATAATATATCTACAAAGCAAACTATGAATTTTCAAGTACTTACATCAACAATGAGAAAATCCAGCCAACACCAGGCATTTGTGAAATATATCTGGAAGCCATAAGCCACCCACTTCAAAAGCATTTCTAGAATGAAAATGTAGGTGAAGACCTTATCTGCATATTCCAGCATCGTCTTGATAGTTTTACGCTGTTCAATATATATGTCTTCAAAGGCCTGGAAAGAGATGTACTGTAAGTGTTGCTTTCATCATTCACAAATCATATTTTAAAATGCAGGAAATTGGCAAAAATTTCATTTCCCAACATCACATTAGAAAAGAATTAGCAAGTTGCAAAATGTTTATTTTTCTAACCTTTTCTTTCACTTCCTTTTTTTAACATATAACTCAGTTATCTTAGAATTTCTCTATGGGTTTATTATTTACTAAAGCTTTCAGAACTGAAAATATAGCCTGTGCTATCTCACTAAACATCTTATCAAGTTCTTTCTAAAATTATTGATGCCATAAACATTTTGAGAAGAATATTTAATTTTAATCTCTTTTTTTCTCACCAGAGCACCACTGCTGAGGAGAATCATAAATACAATGAATGTCTCAAACCAGTTGTGTTCAACAATGCTGTAGCAGGTTTTCCTAAAATTCCACCAGATTTTTCCTTTGCCATCTTCTATACTCACTTGACAACATGGGAACTTTTTGATGCAGCCTGTTATAACAATATTAAAAATGTTACTGACAGATATTTTCATTTTGTTTTTAAAATCTTGCCTTTTCTCCAAAGAGTATAACTTTTATACATGGTATTTAACCTTGTAGTATCCTTCTGAGGGTAGCATAACCTTAATAGGCATATCAACATTTTCTGCAGTGTTAAATAAATGATGGAATTTCTTATGCCTCAGAGGGAAGAAAAGCCTGACTTAGCACAGTTCTGTTTAGCTATGGAAGGAAGATAATTGGCACCTGGGCATTTGTCCTACGGATAAAATGCATACAGCAAGATGTATGAAGTTTCTGGTCCTGGACTTATTCCTCTGTGTACATCTCGGCCAGGATTTAAAGAAACCACCATCTTTCAGCAGACTGGAATAGCCAGTTATGGTGGCAGAGGCTGGGAGGAAGACAAGGCTTTTGAGGGGAGTCCTGAAGACAATGGTTCTATGCTTCACACATGGAGGAAGCCTCATCCAAATTATGATTCAGTACTTGAAATGATCTCATGGAACAATGTTTTTCATCCAAGACTTTTTAAACTGAAATCTCATTGGTTAAAATACTATTTAAGACTTATTTAAATGTTTTTGGTATACAGTACTCACACATTCCTGTTCAATGAGCCACTGACTTTAAAGGTATAAAATTAGTGGAGAAAAATTACCGACACAGGATGCAATGAGAAAAGCATCTGGAGAAGGGAGGATGCTCAAATGAACATTTTGGGTTTCTGAGGCTCTGGAGACAAGGTAGAAACCATCCCATAGCTGCCCCTTCTGATTCCCCAGTGATAGATAGATAGATGGATGGATGGATGGATGGATGGATGGATGGATGGATGGATGGATGGATTGGAGGACAAACTGGGTGCGTCATGCTGACTGGCCTGCATCCCTTAATGGCCTCAGATATGATGATGGTTGCCAATACTGAAATAATTATTATTTATTTATATATCCATCCAGCCAGTCCATGGAGGATGGAAGGGGCATCATCTTTTCTTTGCCTCAGTTAGCAAAGTATCTTAAATAGGCCTTGGCCTCTGGATTTCAATTTTTCACAAAGCAGTCCCCAAACTGTTTTTGGAAACTGAAGTGAATTTTAAAAGCAGAAGATGGCATTCCAGGGAGAGAGTGAGTTTGAGAAAATACACACAGACCTAATTTTTTAAAAAAATTACCGCACATGCCCAAGTCTTTGGGTATATGACCCACTAATCTATTTTTGTTTTCTTCCTTCAATAGAGTATTTGTTCTCATGAAAAGAAGGTTTGGAGGATTGTGGGGGGGAAGCTATGTTTGGGGAGATGCTTAACTTTTCTGTCATGCAGTTTCAAAGTTACTGACAAAGGACCACAGCCATATAATGGTGAGAATGATATTTGACTGCTAGTGCTTAGAAGCCAGCCCAGCTTGTGCAGGTGCCTCGAGAAAACATCCACAAAATGGCAGTTCCTGGGAAGCCAGGCTCAGGAATACCCTGTTACCTTCTGTGAAACAGGCTTCAGGCTCAAGGGCCTCTTCCGGTTCCATCTCTGCCTGCTCCCCCTCTCCTGGCAGGGCCACGTCCACAGTGCTGCCTTCAGATGAGCTGGTGGCATTTAGCTTCTGGAAATAAAATCCCACAGAAAAGTTTGTATTTTTTCCTCCCCTGTAAGACTATATCATACTCAAAGGCCATACTGAGGGAGGTCTCTACTCTTCAATGTTACACCGATCATCCAAAGCAGTAAATAATTTAACATGAATATAGCATTAAAACTGCTCCTGCATTTATGTTTACTCACCAGAAACAATGCTGAGAAACATCTCTGTCTGGCAATACATATTTCATAAATAATATCACCATATTATAATAAATGCAACAATATCAATTATTTCCCTTCTAATGAAAGCAGACACTTCATAGCTATCTTCACAACTGCTGAATATTACAGGAGAAAATGATAGAATGATAGAATATGGCCTGTTGTCCAATTGTTCCTTGCTAATTTCACAGGGAAAGCAGCAAATTAGCAAATTAAGTTCCAGATATCATTAATATTTTAATATCCATATATTATTAAAATACAGGCTGCTGAGAATGAAATGAAAATCCAGATTCAGAATGAATCTGAAAATCCAGCATAAAAATGATCCTCAAATCTTGTTGCCAAGATGAAAGAATTCAGTGTTGGGGGGTGTCAAGTGACAGCATGTCTTTGTAAGCTAGTTCTAGCTCATGGACTTGGTGTGCGCAACTGCATGTGTGAACTTTCCTGTGGAACGCAGCACCTTTTGAAATGTCTGTAGCATAATCTTTTTCAATTCATGGAACTGCTGAATTACCTGGAGTTCTGGAAGAGACTGGGGAAGGTAATAAGAGAGATTCTGAAGATACAGACTGCAAGAAGAAGGACAAATTCTTAGCAGGGGTGACTATCATTTGCTTTCTGACAGCTACTATGCAGCAATTGTTTTGCAATTAATTAAAGGCTGAAATCTACAATTTTACACCTGGAACTGTATAATCCTTAAGAATTGGGAATCCACAAATAATAGAACTCCGTTCTCTCATGTTTTCTTATTTTGAAGCTACTATTGCTTCCTTTCCTCTTCTATTAAATAAAGCCTAGTTCCTTATTTGTATATCCCAATGAGTTTGTCTTTTCTTTTTCACCCCCCTCCCCCTTTGGTGAACTGGAAAACCAGTGGACTTGAGTTCTCACATACTGTTTGGAACAGTTAGCACAGTGCTTTCCAAACTCCTGCCGTTGGCGACACACCAATGGCAGCGGTGGCAGCGCACGTGCACGGCGGCGGCCTCGTGTTTTGCGCTAAAACCCGGAAGCGCTGATGGTGCACCACTGCTGTCGCTGCTGCCACCGTTGCTGCGCGTGCCACCACCGTCGCTGCCGCCATCACTGCGCGTGCCGCCGCAGGGGCGGCAGCAACACGCCATCAGCACTTCCGGGTTTTGTCGCGACACACTAATGCATAGCTTTCCAAACTGTGTGTTGCCTGCGGGGCCCAGGTGTGTCGTGTCAAAACCCGGAAGTGCTGATAGCTCGCCACTGCGTGCAGCCGCACAAATGGGGGCAGGCCATCAGTGCTTCTGGGTTTTCTCACAGCATACCAGGACACCACTGCCGCCACCGCCACGGGGCACGAAAATCCGAAAGCACTGCAGTGGCGGAGCGCAAAAACCCTGCGCTTTCGAGGTTTTGCGCACTGCTGCCGTTGTGGCGCTTCCGGGTTTTTGCGTGCCGCTGCCATTGCAGCGCTTCCGGGTTTTCTCGCGCGCCGCTGTTGGTGTGTCGCCACAGGAAAAGTTTGGAAAGCCCTGCACTAATGTGTCGCAACACACAGTTTGGAAAGCTATGAGTTAGCACTTTGTTCTTACAGTATACTCACCCCAGTACTGGGAGAGCCAAGTGCAAAGAAAATTGGGTTATATATGAATGGTTCCAAATTAAAACTGCACGGCATTCTTGGGTCTGGGGGTTTTGAGTGAAGGGATTAACACAGACATGTTACATGAGGGAGGTAAAACTTTTCTGGACTAAGGACTGCTGTGTTTGGTCTTTGAGTGATGTGCCCTGGAGACAAATTCCAAAGAGTAATGAATGGGGTCAGAATAAAATAAAGTTTGATTTAATTTATATTGCTTAATATATTGTCCAGACATGTATTTAAGAATTGTGCCCTTCTTTTGCATTAAAATTATAATTTGGTCACAAATTTAAGAAAACCGGAGGCCATGCCCAGTGCATTCAGGGGCCAGAGAAAACCCTTGGAAGCTCAGTTTATTCACCTCTGCTTAACACAGAGCTTTCCAAACTGTGTGTCGCGACACAAAAGTGTGTCGCCACACACAGCGTGGTGTGTCGCCACACCACCCGGAAGCGGCGGCGCGCGCCGCCGCCGTGCGCGCGCGCCGCACGCCCCCCCGCACTGCCGCCGTGCGCGCGCGCCGCCGCACACCCTCCCCGCGCCGCTGCACGCCCCCCCGCGCCGTCGCCGTGCGCGCGCGTGTCGCCGCTGCCGCCGCCGCCGCCACTCAGTGCGTCGCCAGCGGCGGCACTTTGGAAAGCCCTGGCTTAACAGGATTTTTAACAAAATGTTGCATCATTTATATTCTACCAACTCTTTTTTCCTTCTGATTGGTGTAAGGTGCCATGCATGCTCACACTTTCTGGCCAAAGTGTTTTATGGAGTCCTTGGTGCTCTCTGAGCTTGGTGGTTTGCTTGCAGATGTTTCATTACCCAATTAGATAACATCATCAGGGTGAATGAGTGTGGAGTTTGCTCCTTGTTTATATTCAGTAACTTGCCCTGCCAGTGTTGGTGGGGTGGGGTTTTCTCCTTGGTAGTTCCTTGATTAGGGTATTGTTCTCTGCTTAATGGTTTGTCTGGTGTTAATCCCCGCTTATCTGGGTGTTGGCTGCTGGAGAGAATGTGTTCTGGTCTTTTTGTTACCTTCTTAGCTTTTTTATTGCCTCTTTTAAATGGTGTGTAAATATGGTTTATTTCTATGTGTCGATTGATGGCTGAAGCCAACACCCAGATAAGCAGGGATCTTTTGGATGTTTATATTTTATGTAATGTAGAAATAGACATAATTGCTGTGATAATTTCTGGGCAATTTCAGGATTATTAACTTTTTATGTTATAGGATCATTTGATCCATCAGCATTTGCAACCACAGCTATGTGGATGAGATACTCGACACCTTCTTTTCATCCTCTTTCCCCAACTGCATTGTACTCAATATAAATAACGTTTTAATAGCAATACTGTAATATTTTCTAAACAATAAAACAGATCTTGCCTATAAACATTGCCCCTAGTTTTCATGAGGAAGGAAATCTTGAGAGTTCATTTCTTATTATCCTGTATTTCTCTAATGATCCACTTTTTAAATGTTAAATCCTTTCTATCAATGCATTTTTCAGCTGCTAGTTCTGAAGACTTTTTCAAAAGACCATGAAGAAAATAGTATGTGTTTCCTAGACCTGGTTATGCCTCCAAATAATAAATGCACAGATTACACACCTGATAGTCCATCAGTATAATTCAATAAAAATTTATGACAGACAAAATCTACAAATACTACAATTCAGTGTTCCAGTTGAGATGTACCAGAAAAGAAGGGCATCTAATTACTTAAATAAGTTGCAGTGAGACTCATACTTCTACCCTCTTCACTTTTCACTTCTGCAACCAGGATATCTGTTTTCACTTTTAAACAAACCACCATTTCCACTGACATCCAAACTGATGAAAGATTGCATTTTTAAAGCTATGGTTATTGAAGACAAGTCAAGATCAAAGTATGCTTTCTAATTCTGGCTGATTCTGAAACTGCAGACAAAATAAATCATAGTTCCCTGAACTGGGATGGTACAAGGAACTGGTGATAGCTCAAAGTGGAAGCCTTTGCTTCTAGTTGATTTTTCAAGTGTAGGGAGTCAAAGTAGATAGCTGAAGAAGGAATATATAAACCTGAGTCGCAGCAACTTATTCATGTCATAGGGAACAATAATTCATAATACGTGTGATCTGGACTTATGTGAACATTTTCATTTCCTCCAGTGGGATATAACATCAGCAGAATCAAACCTGTTATAATACACCTCATTATTCTCACCTACTATACGATTCCTAGTATGTCTTAGAAGTTAAGATCCTGAAAATAGAATAATTAATAACTTTATAAAGCAAAAAGGAGAAAAATATAGCTTCTAACCCACAGGAAATAACTGGATCCCAAGGCCCACATGCATACAGTAATTAGAATTCTGAGAAGGAAGGAAGGAAGGAAGGAAGGAAGGAAGGAAGGAAGGAAGGAAGGAAGGAAGGAAGGAAGGAAGGAAGGAAGTCTTCAGGATGGGGTTGTTTCGTTATCCAACCATTTTCTATGAGAGACCACTGTGCAAATATAAGGAGGGAACATATTAGTTACAGTATCTGCAAGTAGTACACTGGAAGGCATTTGTTGATGAGGCAGCATTCTCAAGACCTGGATCAGCAAAACAGCATGCTGGATTAAAGCAGAAGCCTGTGCAATACTAGTGAAACTGTGCAAGACAGAGAGAAATCAAACTTCTCTTTTTAAAAAGATGCTCTACAAACATTATATGACATTGGCGCAGTCTAAATTGACATAGATAGCAATGGGACATCCATTTTAAAGGTCTCTTGGATTTTAGAGAATCTCTTTTTTGCCCATATCTGTTTGCCCATGTAACGCCAATCCACACAAGCTTTGCCCCACAGCATGTTAAAAGAGCCCATTTCCATTATTAAAGCATTCACTTCAGGCCCAGTCTTGCTCTCATTTTATTTTTGCTTTATGTTATTTCAATGTGAGCAGGAGCAGGTTATTTTACAAATGTTAAAGCTTTACAAACCACTTCATGAGTCAAATGACATTCAAATAAACAAAGGGATTCAGCCATTATAAATTATCAGGAATAAGTCAGCTTGTACTGTTTGAGCATTCTAAATTGCTTCATGACTTGACAAACTTGCAGGAAACAGTTACCCTTTTTCTTCACATTTCAGCCACATCTCTGACCATTTTTAAAGTTTTGAATTGCCTTCTGAGCAAGACAAAAAAGTTTCTCTCTCTTTATTAAATAGCGTTTCTGATCCCCAAAGCAGCTCGAGCACTTAATTTGTATAGCCTGACAACATGTACATAAATGTATACTCCAAAGACTAAAAAACCAGCAACCCTAGCCATTGAGTCTGCTGAAAATCCATAAGGCTGAGACTAGCACCTTTAATGAAAATAGGAGTTAATAAGTTGCTTGAGTTTGCCTATTTTGTTCAGCTCTAGACATTACACTCACAAAAGCAATTCTCTTGCTCTACACTATAGCATCTCTTAGAACTCACTGTATGAATTACAACCATTATCTGTTTTGTCTCTCCATCTGTTATACAACTCAATGGTACACAGAGGGAAACTTTCAAAGGAATGACCAGTTGTAAAGTGGGGGAATATTGCCAGAGAACGAGAAAGCACCATGGAAAATCTTGCAGCAGATGAAATTAGTCTGGCTCAAAATCTGAAGAGCAGAGTGTATATAAGATTCTTGGACTGTTACAGTCTTTCATATTCAGGGGTATTTTCATGGTATGAACTGGCTATTACTGAATCACATTAATATGTTTTTAGGCTTCTAGATCAGACAGAATTAAATTTTAAATAAACTAAGTTCTCCTTTTACACCAGTAACTTATCTGTCAATAGTTGTGAATGTTTGTAGTTATGCAGTAGCCCATAATATCTTGCAGTTTTCTTAAAATAACTATTAATTCTTGGACTTCCGGTGGGAAAATGGTGGACTGAACAACTTTAGTCCTGAGATCTGTGGGCAGAGTTGGTAGCATGGCAGTTTTTTGGGCACAGGCAGGCTTTTCCTGTAGCCCAAAGCGTTTTTCCAGAGTAAGGAAAATGCTGGGAATCGACCCATTTGTCCTCCAGACGGTGAGTTGTAGCCAAGAGATTGTGGACAGTGTGCGCAATTGAATGGTAAGACTTCGCCAGGAAGCTGGGATTTCATCTTTTTCCGAGCGGTGCTGCAACCTCTTAAAGGGGCAGTACGTCTTGCCTTCCCATTTCTAAAGCACCCAATTTATTTTTTAAGTTTTGTAACCTAAGAGAAACTTTTTACAGTAAGAAGAGGCAGAATCTCTTAGCAGATTATCGTTATTTTTTGGGATTATATTTCTAATTTTTTAAAAAAAGTTTTGGCTTGTTTTCCCATCTAAAGTGTAACGAGGGCTGAGAATATACAATTGCCTTTCCGTTACTATTTCTTGTACTGAATTTGAAGGATGGATTGTTCTCCTATACGTTGGATTTGAAGTTTTAAATTTCCAGCTTTCTGTTCACTTTCTCTGGGACTTGTTTGCTAGTATACTTTCTCTTGTCAATTTCAAGAATATGTAACTGGACTGATAATGAGGTTATTATTATTTCATTTTTTTAATGACTTGTACTAAGATTTACAGGATTCTTGATCTGTAAGATTTAAAAGGTATGGATAAGATATAATAATATTTTATATTGTTCTTTAGGTTTAATAGGCTTAAGATTGTTGTAGTTTTATTAATTATAAAGGCAGACAATTTATTTGTTTTTATAATTGGATGTTTATTATAGTAGACAGAAATGTATAGAATAGTGGTAGGAAGAAAATAATTAAATGGATGGTGTTTTATGGGGGAGGGAAGTTGAATTAGAAATGTATATACGTATACTTTTTTATATAAGGAGAAGGAGCAAATGTATTAGTGATTTGTATATGTGCCAACGGAAGGATTTATAGAAATAATGTGATCTTGGTTTGATATAGAGGAAGGGTTTGATTATGGAAATTGCTGTATATTCTTGCTGTTGAAAGTTGGAAGTCACTTTTGTATGTAATCTTTAAAATTCTTTTTTTTTCTTGTATTTTACACTTTTTAGTTTCTTTTTCTTTTTCTGTTTGTAGTTTTTTGTTTTTCTGTAGTTTTTATCTTTGTTTCAAGTATAATAAAAAAATTACATAAAAATAACTATTAATTCTTTAATGTTAAAAGCATGAGATCCACAAAACAAGCAGGAGAGAAACATCTGTTTCCCTAGCAATGGCCACTGCCAATCTGAACTGAACAATATAGTCTTTTCAGCAATAAAAGTCTCTTAGGGGAAACAGTAAATGTCACTCAGGCTCTACATCTATTGCTTCTTTAGCAGAAGAAAAGAAATATAATTGGAATTTTTAAATCATAAAATACATTTAGTGTGTATTTAAAAACAATAAATTACTGGTTGCAATTTGCTATTTTTTTTGTTTTTGTTTTATTTTTCAATTTCTATTACCGCCCCATCTCCCCCATCTCTACCAACAGTAATATGCATATCAATGCCAAGGTTAACTCAGGGATTCCTTCTTTGTAGATCATATCTTTGTTTTGTGGGCCAGATTGATAAAATAATACAACTGCATTTAAAATAACATCTTTCTATTTTCTGTGTAGAGTATGCACCAGTTGATAAAATACATGAAAATCCAAAATACTCAGACAAATACTGGAAAAAGGATATCAGAAGTAGGAAGGCTTGCTGCACGAGAATACCTTGAAATGACTGAAAAGCAAGTAAGCAAACAGAATACACTAAAAATAATAATTTGAAATTATGTTTCTCTAAAGTCGACCTGTGTTAATTATATGAATAATTAGACAGCACATTTATAAGGGCTGAATCAAAAAGGGGTTGTTTTCATTGCTTTAAAAACTATGCATGCTCTGTTTTTTTCCCCCTTGACCTTTGAAGGAGTTAACATTCTCATCAGCTTAATCTACTTTGCAACACCTCTAAGTCATGCAGTAGCTGTTCAAAGGAGTTGATAACAAAATGTGATCTAGAGAAATCATTAGCAGGATCAAAATGTATGTAAAGGTTGCCAATCTTGCCTGACCATGCTGTGATGTGTGAGTCATGAGACTCAGCAGAGAGTAGCTGTATGTCTGTACTGTCTTGCGATGAACAGGGAAGGAAACACAGCTCAATAGCATGCAGGCCAGTCAATATCCACCAGAAATTGATTATGTATAACTTGCTTAGGTAACCTGTTAAGAGGTGTGATAGGTTGAATCTACCTGGTTAAAAAGCAACAGAGCTGCATTCTTGATTGCTCCAGCTTGATTTTACCCCTGTGAGAAGTAAGAATGGCAGGCAATGAAGTTCATGACATAGTACCTCACAGTTTTTGCTCTGGTTTCAAAGCATTTTCAGAAAAGTTAAAAACAAAAACAAAAAAGGAGGAGGAGAACCTAAAGATGTAATTAAAAAACTAACAAAAAGAGAGATTGAACGCAAGATTCAGCTCATAGCCCTAATTACATTCTAAATCAGCTTTCTCCAAACTGGTGGTTTACAGACATTTTAGATTACAAGTTCCATCATCTCCAACCAGCATCTTCAAAAGTCTTGCTAGATTCTGCTGCAATCCAACACATCTGTAGACACTGGGTTGGCAAAGGCATCAGTATTACTGGAATAAAATAAATCCTGATGAACCAGTGACACTTTATCACTGGGATTATGTCACATAACTGCTTTTTTTTCTCTTTTGCCTGCTAATGATGAGATGCTCCCAATTCATTAGTAATTGTTAAGCAATCAAGAAAGGATCCTCAATTGGAGGGAAGTTAATTTAGAAAATATATATATATATATATATATATATATATATATATATATATATATATATATATATTCTTTATATAAAGGGAACGAGCAATTGCATTAGTGATTGGTATATGGGTTGATAGAAGGACTTATAGAAATAATGTGACCTTGGTTTGAGTTAGAGTAAGGGATTGACTATGGAAATTGCTGTATATTCTTTCTGTTGAAAGTCGGAAGTCACCTTTCTATGTTATCTTTAAAAAATTCTTTTTTCTTGTGTTTCTCACTTTTTTAGTTTTCTTTTTTCTTTTTGTAGTTTTCTTTCTGCTTTGTTGTAGTTTTTATCTTTTTTCTAAACTTAATAAAATTCTTTAAAAGAAGAAAGGATCCTCAATTGCATGCTTCCTCCCTCCTCCATTCTAAAGCAGAATTGTGACTTTCTCCTTCACCAAGAATTTGGCTCACCACCAGAATCAGGAGCTGCTGGGGACCATTCACTGGCAGGGGACCCATTGTGGCCACAGCCCACAAACCAGACCGACGTCTCCTTACTGAATCTGGAGGGCTTAAGAGTTTCCCTTGCCCCTTCTATGTTCTATAGTACTGGTAGTATCAACAATGGTGGTGTCAGGAAAGGGTTGTGTACGATTGAAATTATTTAAAAGTAATTTAAATAATTCTTCAAGGTAGAATCTGAACAGCAAGTGGTTATTTCATAAAAAAACTATATCAACCTCTAGAATTGAATTATTCCATTACCACAAAACACACAGAGATCTTCAGAAATGTCTCTTCTTCCCTTCCTCAACATCTCCCTTACCAGGGGATATTTTAACGGGCTATCACCATAATTAATTTACTATTTAAATTATATAAGTAAATTATCCAAAAATTAAGTTTCCTCATTCCCTCACTTCACTTTCTACTAGGAAGCTTCTCCTAGTCTGTCTTCGTTTTACTACTGTTAATAATTAGCAGAACGACTAAATTCGCAGATATACCAAAGAAAAATAAGACAAGAGTTTATTTTGTTTGTTTTGTATGAGGAAAAAGAAAAGGACTTTTTAGTATGGAAAAAATGTAAAATTCTTTAAAACTGTGTCATCGCCAGTTTGGAATTTTAGCAGAAACTTAAGAAAATTGACTATTTTGCAAGGTGAAAGCATTTCTTTAAGCAAATAAAAAGAAGATTGAGCATTTTTCCCTTTTCCTGCAAATCCATAAATTCTTTCTTTTGCCCAGTTCAGTGAAAAAGCTGACTTTGCAGTGTTGTTATTCACTGTATAAACTCTAAAATATGGCTATAATTCTAGTATATTTATCTAGAAATAAGGTTGAACAAATATTGCATTGCTTACTTCTGAGTAAACATGCTTAGAATTTGGCTTATTACCCCACCGCTGCGGCGCTTTCAGATTTTTGCGCGATGCAGCAGTGGCGGTAGCGGTGTCCTGGTGTGCCATGCGAAAACCCGGAAGCGCTGATGACCCCCCGCCGCTGTTGTGCGTGCGGCCGTGGCGGCACGCCATCAGCGCTTCTGGGTTTTGACGTGACACATCTGGGCCCCGCAGGCGACACAGTATTGTGTCGTGACACAGTTTGGAAAGCTATGCTTTATTGTCATTTTATTTCTACTGTGTACTGCCTATTTCTAGTGCTTTCCTCACACTCTTGCAACTGACTGCATTGTTCTGCAGAGATGTTCACTCAATTGTGCTCTGCTCCCATGGCTTCTACTTTAATCTCTAAAATTGTTTGTATGATTTAGTTATGTCTGAATAGGTTACAAAAATGTCAAAAAAATATACAAAATGATCCTAATGATCCCAGAAATGTGCAAATGCAAGCCTGACCCAAAC
The DNA here is from genome assembly GCA_023362775.1 of Charina bottae. Lineage (NCBI taxonomy): Eukaryota > Metazoa > Chordata > Lepidosauria > Squamata > Charinaidae > Charina > Charina bottae. The sequence continues at coordinate 240,048,489 of JALMGJ010000001.1, forward strand.
ATATTTGCTGTTCTCTCCGCATTGCGTTGCCTGGGAAATGAAACCTGAAAATGTTTGGGTGTTTAGATCTGAAGCACTTCTTCCAAATAATTTTCGAAGCATGCATAGCCCTGGTAGATCCTACTGAACCTTTTTCAATAAACAATGAAACTAAGTCAACAATTTCCTCAAACACCAAATAGCTATATTTTCTGAACTTGAATTTTTCTCAACTATTTTTGCAGGAGGATAAAATGTCCCACAAACAAGAAAATTGAGAGTATATTGAACAATACTAAATAATTTGAATTCTTGATTTCTTGAATCTTTGATAATAAAGATTTGTTGTCTATTTGTTTAGTCACTTCCGACTCTTCGTGACTTGATGGACCAGCCCACGCCAGAGATTCCTGTCAGCTGTCGCCAACCCCAGCTCCCCTACGGTTGAGTCCGTCACCTCCAGAATATCATCCATCCATCTTGCCCTTGGTCGGCCCCTCTTCCTTTTGCCTTCCACTTTCCCTAGCATCAGCATCTTCTCCAGGCTATCCTGTCTTCTCATTATGTTGCCAAAGTACTTCAGTTTTGCCTTTAATATCATTCCCTCAAGTGAGCAGTCTGGCTTTATTTCTTGGAGTACGTACTGGTTTGATCTTCTTGCAGTCCAAGGCACTCTCAGAATTTTCCTCCAACACCACAGTTCAAAAGCATCTATCTTCCTTCGCTCAGCCTTCCTTATGGTCCAGCTCTTGCAGCCATAGGTTACTACGGGGAATACCATTGCTTTAACTATGCGGACCTTTGTTGTCAGTGTGATGTCTCTGCTCTTAAGTATTTTATTGAGATTTGTCATTGCTCTCCTCCCAAGCAGTAAACATCTTCTGATTTCCTGGCTCAAGTCAGCATCTGCAGTAATCTTTGCGCCTAGAAATACAAAGTCTATCACTGCCTCCACATTTTCTCTCTCTATTTCCCAGTTATCAATCAAGCTGGTTGCCATAATCTTGGTTTTTTTGAGGTTTAACTGCAACCCAGCTTTTGCACTTTCTTCTTTCACCTTCATCATAAGGCTCCTCAGCTCCTCCTCGCTTTCAGCCATCAAAGTGGTATCATCTGCATATCTGAGATTGTTAATGTTTCTTCCAGCAATTTTAACTCCAGCCTTGGATTCATCAAGCCCAGCACGTTGCATGATGTGTTCTGCGTACAAGTTGAATAGGTAGGGTGAGAGTATACAACCCTGCCGTACTCCTCTCCCAATCTTAAACCAGTCCATTGTTCCGTGCTCTGTTCTTACCGTTGCTACTTGGTCATTATACAGATTCCTCAGGAGGCAGATAAGATGACTTGGTATCCCCATACCACCAAGAACTTGCCACAATTTGTTATGATCCACACAGTCAAAGGCTTTAGAATAGTCAATAAAACAGAAATAGATGTTTTTCTGAAACTCCCTGGCTTTTTCCATTATCCAGAGGATATTGGCAATTTGGTCTCTAGTTCCTCTGCCTTTTCTAAACCCAGCTTGTATATCTGGCAATTGTCACTCCATGAATTGCTGGAGTCTACCTTGCAGGATCTTGAGCATTACCTTACTGGCATGTGAAATAAGTGCCACTGTCCGATAGTTTGAACATTCTTTAGTGTTTCCCTTTTTTGGTATGGGGATATAAGTTGATTTTTTCCAATCTGATGGCCATGCTTGTGTTTTCCAAATTTGATGGCATATGGCATGCATCACCTTGACAGCATCATCTTGCAATATTTTAAACAGTTCAGCTGGGATACCTTTGTCTCCTGCTGCCTTGTTATTAGCAATGCTTCTTAAGGCCCATTCGACCTCACTCTTCAGGATGTCTGGCTCTAACTCACTGACCACACCGTCAAAGCTATCCCTGATATTATTATCCTTCCTATACCGATCTTCCGTATATTCTTGCCACCTTTCCTTGATCTCTTCTGCTTCTGTTAGGTCCTTGCCATCTTTGTTTTCGATCATACCCATTTTTGCCTGGAATTTACCTCCGATGTTTCTAATTTTCTGGAAGAGGTCTCTTGTCCTTCCTATTGTATTGTCTTCTTCCACTTCCGTGCATTGCTTGTTTAAAAATAATTCCTTATCTCTTCTGGCTAACCTCTGGAATTTTGCTTTTAATTGGGCATATCTCCCCCTATCACTGTTGCCTTTTGCTTTCCTTCTTTCTTGGGCTACTTCCAGTGTCTCAGCAGACAGCCATCTTGCCTTCTTAGTTTTCTTTTTCTTTGGGACCTTTTTTGTTGCCGCCTCCTGAACAATGTTGCAAACTTCTGTCCATAGTTCTTTCGGGACCCTATCTACTAAATCTAGTCCCTTAAATCTATTCTTCACCTCCACTGCATATGCATTAGGAATATTAGTGAGCTCATATCTAACTGATTTGTGGGTCTTCCCTATTCTCTTTAGTCTGATTCTAACTTGTGCAATAAGAAGTTCGTGATCTGAACTACAGTCAGCTCCAGGTCTTGTTTTTACCGACTGTATAGATGTCTGCCACCTTTGGCTGCAAAGGATGTAGTCAATCTGATTTTGGTGTCAACCATCTGGTGAAGTCCATGTATAAAGTCATCTTTTAGGTTGTTGGAAGAGAGTGTTTGTTATGCACAGTGAGTTGTCTTGGCAAAATTCTATCAGCCTATGTCCCGTTTCATTTTGTTCTCCCAGACCATGCTTACCTGTAATTCCAGGTGTTGTTTGACTACCCACCTTAGCATTCCAGTCTCCTGTAATGAAAATAACATCTCTTTTTGGCATATTATCCAGTAGGTGCTGCAGATCCTCATAGAACTGATCTACTTCTGCTTCTTCAGCATCTGTGGTTGGGGCGTATATTTGGATCACTGTGATGTTAAATGGCTTCCCCTGAATTCAAATTGAGATCATTCTATCATTTTTTGGATTGTATCCAAGCACTGCTTTAGCCACTTTATTATTAATTATGAAGGATACTCCATTTCTTCCGTGGTCCTCTTGTCCACAGTAGTAGATCTGGTGGTCAACTGATGTGAAGTGGCCCATTCCAGTCCATTTCAGTTCACTGACACCTAAAATGTCTATATTTAATCTTGCCATCTCACCAATAACCACATCCAATTTGCCCTGGCTCATAGATCTTACATTCCAGGTTCCTATGGTGTGTTGATCTTTAGAACATCGGATTCATCGTTCACCACCAGCACCATCGGCCGCTAGCCGTCCTTTCGGCTTTGAGCTAGCTGAGTCATCACATCTGGGGCTAGTTGAACTTATCCTCTGTTCCTCCTCAGTAGCATTTTGACCATCTTCCGACCTGGGAGTCCCATCTTCCGATGGTATACCAACATATCTCTGGTTGTACTGATCCATTTAGTTTTCACAGCAAGAATACTGGGGTGGGTTGCTGTTACCTTCCCCAGGGATTGTATTTAGTCTGACCTCTCTGCCATGACCTTCCCGTCTTGGGTGTCCCTTCACGGTTTAGCTCATGGCGTCATTGAGGTGCAAAAAATAATAAAAATAAATAAATAAAGTTTTAACTGAAACTAAAAATGCTAAGAATTATTCAGAATGACTAATGTGCTTTATACAGTCTTTCTTTCTTTCTCTCCCCCCCCCCCCATTCTTTTCTAGCATGGCTGAGGGCTCTCCAGAATGACATCCCAGGAAGGAAATACCACTTGCACACACAAGGAAAGATGGAGAAAGGAAAGATCAGCTCGGGCTTCATTACTTAGCACCCAAAAGTCATAAAAGCCAGACTGCATCCACCACAGGGAGATGGCCCATTAATCAACACCAAAGATAAAATGAAGGCTAGTTCAAAAAGAATCAAGTTAACCACTTAGGCCATAGCCAGAACAGGGTGATCTCTATTGCTAACTAAAATAAATGAGACTTGTCGTGTCTCTATTGTAAAAACTGTAAAAGGATATTTGGGGGAAAAATCAGCAAAGAAAATTCCAAACATGTGGTCAAGAAAATTCTACCATCCCCTAAGAATCCCAGGTAGGACTAAAGGGGCTGGACTGGAAGGAGTTGGGTTGGATATAAGGTAATAAAAACCATCCTTTACAAGACACACCCTTGTTCTCTCTTTGCTCCTCATCTGCTCTTTCCTAGGCACTTCCACAGTCCCTCTTCCCTGTCTCCCCACAAGCATTGTCCCTTCACTTACTTGTGAAAAAGCATCTTGAGTCTGCATTATCACACAGATCAGAAGAGGCATGTTGTTGTTGTTGTCCAGTCGTTTAGTTGTGTCCAACTCTTCGTGACCTCATGGACCATAGCACGCCAGGCCTTCCTGTCCTCCACTGTCTCCCGGAGTTTACTCAAATTCATGTTCATTACATTGGTGATGCTATCTAACCATCTCATCCTCTGCTGTCCCCTTCTCCTTTTGCCTTCAGTCTTCCCCAGCATCAGGGTCTTTTCCAGTGAGTCCTCCCTTCGCATTAGGTGGCCAAAGTATTTGAGCTTCAGCTTCAGTATCTGTTCTTCCAATGAGCATACAGTAGTTTTAATATCTTCTGTCTTCCAATTTGTGTTCCATTGAAGTACAGATTTTCTCCATAGGTTTATTGCGCAAGCAGAAACTCAGATTTACATTCTATTGTTAGAACCATCAAAGGTGGAACTCTGTTTCCCAGGTATTTTGGATGCTATTTTGGCATCCTTGATCCAAAATATATTGTCTGCTGAGTATAGCTCCACCTACAGCCAGTATGTTCACTAAGACTGTAACTAGGCAAGACATAACCACAGTGATGTTCAGTATCCCACTGCAACAGGGTCATGCTGCACTGTGGTAGATTGTTCATGAACAGCACCCCATTGGGTAGGCAGAGAACAGCCTTAAAGTGTCAAAGCACTAGTACTAAAGGCCTGGAAAACTGCTTTCCCCTACTGGATTGAGAATCAGTTGATCCTGATGTCTGTGTCTCTTTTTAATCTACCCATCAAACCTCCTAAGCCAGAGCTTTCCAAACTGTGTGTCGTGACATGTTAGTGTGTCGGCTGCAGTGTCTGGGTGTGTCACGGCTGTTGCTGCCTCTGAGCCCTGCCAGGATTCTGCGCAGGTCCCAGTGCCTGCCTTGTGCCCTGTTGTAAGAGTGTGTCACGAAATGATGCATGTCTAAAAAGTGTGTCACCAACATGAAAAGTTTGGAAAGCTCTGTCCTACTTCCAGTAGCTGAACATGCTCTCAAGCAAACGGGACACAAAATCCTATTTGAAAACACAGAAATACTGGACAACCCCAAAAGCCACTACACCAGATTATACAGAGAAGCCATTGAAATTCACAAACACCAGCACAGTTACAATAAAAAAGAAGAAAGTCTAAAAATTAGCAAAACCTGGCTACCAGTCCTGAAAAACACAGCCTGCAAAAGGTCAACGAACTCAGTCCAACCACCAGGACATGGGAATACTTCTCACAATGAACATGCTAATCACGCTCATCAGCCACTCGTTAACATTTCAACACAACAAAAAACTCCACCTAATCTCCTATAACTTAGCTCTATAAATAGAAAACAAACAAACATTGCCACTCTACCTGGGCACAGAGATTTCGCTTCTGTCTGTGCTCCTGCCCTCTGAAGATGCTGGCCACAGATGCTGGCGAAACGTTAGGAACCACAACTTCCAGAACATGGCCACACATCCCGGAAGACCCACAACAGCCATCTTTCCTTTATTATTTATTTATTTATTTATTTAATTTTTATCCCGCCTTTATTATTTTTATAAATAACTCAAGGTGGCGAAACATACCTAATACTCCTTCCTCCTCCTATTTAGCTATATATCCATTCAACGAAAACATTACGGAGGTATTTTTGCATCTAATGTCACACATCCATAATACTTTAGTTCAGGAGAATGCATTGGGGGAACTTAAGAGCTCATCACTTGCTTTCATTCCTCCATAGAAGTCCTGCAGAAGCTTTTCCTTAGCTACCCTATTATCTGCTATCAGTCCCACTCATTGGATCATCACCTTGTTGTGGTGAGTGGGCTTGTGTGTTTCCAATGAACCCTGTGAGCGAAGCCGTCGGGAGTCATGTACTCCCGGTAGGGTCACCCATGGCAGTAAGGTCCAGGGGGTAGAACCAGACAAAGAACGATCCAAAAAAGTCCTCAACAGCAGAACAGGCAGAAGATGACAAGGTCTATTGTTACAACAGCTGTGAAGGCGGATGAAGGCTGCAGCAGATAAAAGGTCACCAATCATCATGGTATCCATGCCATTGGATTAGTCTTTTTCTGTGAAGATTGTGTGATCGTTGTGCACCGATCTCCACACATAAAACAAATTCACATACAGGCGTCTTCCAATTATACATAACCCAAACTAATTAAAAGTCCCATGGCGATTGGCGAATGGCAACGAGGGCAGGACTGTGAAATCTGGAAGCCTCTAGTCATGGACCAGCACATGGGCGGTGGATTACAGATTCAGTCGTCCTGACTCAAGTTCCAAGGCAGTTGAGTAGTTTGGCAGCTGTATCCACGACTGAGCAGCTCTATTTAGGATCTACTCTGCTCATTCCATATGGGGAGGGGGCTAGAAAAGGTGCTCTAAACATAGTCTGCTTCATTTTCTCCCTGATTGGATTACCGTCTCCAGTGGGGTCACCATATAGCGGTCATAAAAGACATATGAACTTTGAAATGTGGAATATACGGACACTGCAGGACAATATGGATAGTGAACGCCCTGAATGTAGGACTGCCATTATTGCAAGGGAACTGAGACGTTTTAATATTGATATAGCAGCACTCCAAGAAACGCGAAGAGCAGGAGAAGGACAGTTGAAGGAAGAAAAAGGAGGTTATACCTTCTTTTGGAAAGGACTGCCTGAACAAGAACAACGAATACATGGGGTAGGCTTTGCTATTAAAAAAGATCTTGTGAAGCTCTTGTCAGAAGTCCCTACTGGCATTAATGAACGATTCTCAATTCTCCAAATAAAACTTGCCAAAAACCAACAGGCAACTATTCTAAGTGTTTACGCACCAAAACTATATCCAGATGAGGACAGCAGGGAAAAAATTTATACCCAGCTGGACACCATCTTATCAAAGATACCAAAGGAGGATAAAATTATCCTCCTGGGTGATTTCAATGCAAGAGTTGGGTGGGATCTGTGGCCGGGGATCATTGGGAAAGAAGGAGTTGACAATAGCAACATGAATGGAATCTTACTTCCGACTAAATGTGCAGAGCACAACCTTGTCATTACTAACACACTTTTTTTGCCAGAAAAATACATTTAAAACATCATGGAAGCACCCATGGTTGAAGCACTGGCATCTTTTAGATTATGTAATTGTCTGTGCTAGAGATCGCCATGATGTACTTCTCACCAGAGCCATGATGAGCGCCGATGACTGCTGGACAGACCATCAATTAATTCAATCCACGATGGCCATAAAGATTGTCCCTCATCGTAGGCTCCAAGGAAGAAAACCAAGGTGTGAAATGAATACACTGGCCCTTCAAGATTCTACCAAAATAGCTTGCTTTCAATCAACTCTTAAGGAACATCTGCCCACGGAACTTCCCGAAAATGTTGAGGAACACTGGATCAAATTGAAGACTTCTATTATTTCAGCCTGTGAACAAACTATTGGATACCAAACTAAGAGACATCAGGACTGGTTTGACGAGAATGATAGTGAGATTGAACATATTATTGACAAGAAAAGGAAAGCCTTCCAGATCTGGCAAAAAGATATTAACTGTGCCATTAAGAAAAAAAATCTACGCCAGTGCAAAGGCAGAAGTCCAAAGAAGAACTAGAGAATTTAAGAACACATGGTGGATAAAAAAAGCCCAAGAAATCCAACAATTTGCAGATACTCATGATACATGGGTTTTTTTTAATGCCATAAAAGCCATCTATGGACCAACAAACTATGGTACAAATCCCTTACGCTCAATAGATGGTGTCAAACTTCTAAAGGACAAAGAGTCTATTGCACTGCGCTGGAAAGAGCATTACTACAATCTCCTAAATTGTCACTCTACTGTGGCTGATGAAGTCTTCTTGCAAATCCCGCAAAAACAAGTAAGAGACGAGCTTGCAGTACCCCCTAGTTTGGAGGAAGTCAGTAAAGCCACTAATCAAATGAAAAATAACAAAGTTAGTGGACCTGATGGGATTCCTGCTGAGGTTTTTAAAGAAGGCGGGTTTGAACTTACACAACAATTTCACAAGCTCATCAAAAAAATCTGGATGAGGGAGGAGATTCCAGCAGACTTTAGGGATGCCATAATTATCACTCTCTTTAAAAAGGGTGATAGGACAGACTGTGGAAATTATCGAGGCATCTCCCTTCTAGCTACGGCAGGCAAATTCCTTGCAAGGATCCTTGCAAACCGTCTCCTATCTATATCAGAATACATCCTCCCTGAAACTCAAAATGGCTTCCGCCCTTCCAGGGGGACAGTGGATATGATCTTCACTGCACGACAGCTCCAAGAAAAGTGCAAGGAGCAAAACTGCCCTCTGTACATGGCATTTATTGATCTGACTAAGGCTTTTGATAGTGTAAATCGTACTGCTCTCTGGACCATTCTTTTGAAAATCGGATGTCCTGATGAATTTGTGAACATCTTGTGGCTACTTCATGATGATATGATGGCAACAATTTTGAATAATAATGGCTCTCAAAGCAATCCATTTAAAGTGGGATCCAGCGTTAAACAGGGATGTGTTATTACTCCAACCTTATTCGCTATCTTCATCACTATGATTCTACAACACCTTGTTGAAGAGAAACTTCCTACTGGTGTAGAAATTATATATTAAACAGATTGAAAGCTTTTTAATCTTAGTAGGCTGAAGGCAAAAAATAAGGTAACTACAACTTCTGTTATAGAACTTCAATATGCTGATGATAACGTAGTCTGTGCACACTCCGAGGAAGATCTTCAAACTATCCTAAACATCTTTGCAGAAGCATATAAAAAGCTCGGTCTCTCGCTTAACATAAAAAAAAACCACCAAAGTGCTTTACCAACAAGCTCGAACCAATTCCTCTGTAGCGCCATCAATTCAACTTAAAGGTGTGTCACTGGAAAATGTCGACCACTTTTCTTATCTTGGTAGCCATCTATCTACAAAAGCCGACATCGACGCTGAACTTTAGCATCGTCCGAGCTCTGCAAGTGTAGCTTTCTCCCGAATGAAGCATAGAGCGTTTGAGGATCAGGACATTCGGAGGGAGACCAAAATGCTTGTTTATAAAGCCATTGTACTACCGACCCTATTGTACGCCTGTGAAACATGGACCTTCTACAAACGCCACCTTCAACTTTTTGAAAGATTCCATCAATGCTGCCTCCGAAAAATTCTGCAAATTACTTGGGAAGATAGGCGGACTAATGTTAGCGTATTGGAAGAAGCGAAGATCACCAGCATTGAAACGATCATCCAATATCAACTTCGCTGGACCGGCTGTGTTCTTTGAATGCCTGACCATCGTCTTCCAAAGCAGCTACTTTACTCCCAACTTAAGAATGGAAAATGGAATATTGGTGGATAGCAAAAGAGATTCAAAGATGTTCTCAAAGCTAATTTTTTAAAATTTAGTATCAGCACTGAGAACTGGGAAGCTCTAACTCATGAGTGTTGGAGGTCAGCCTTTATTAAAGGCGCTACGGACATTGAAGAAGCACAAGTACAGGGCAAAAAGGAGAAACGAGCTAAGAGGAAGGCACGTCAAGCAAACCCTCATCGTGATTGTCTTCCACCTGGAAACCTATGCCCTCATTGTGGGAGGTTGTGCGGATACAGAATTGGCCTTTACAGCCACTTACGGATCCATTGTTAAGATTTTAATCCTGGAAGACAATTTTACTCCTAGGAGTCCATGGTGCTCTCTGAGCCTTGTTGTTTTCTTGCAGACGTTTCATTGCCAGGCTAGGCAACATCTTCAGTGCGAAAAGGGAGTGGAACTTGCTCTTTGTTTATATACCCTGGCTTGTCCTGCCTGTGTTGGTGGGGGTATTGTACTCTCCTTGGTAGTACCTTGATTGGGTTTTTGTTTGCTGCTTGGTTGAATGACTGAGTTAATAGTTCCTTGATTAGGGTCTATTGTGTTGTTTGATTGCTCCTCTGCTGCTAATCTTGCTGTTAATCTTTGCCTATCTTGTTGTTGATTGCTGGCAAAGTGGTGTTCTGGTCTTCTGGCTTTTCTATTGTCTCTTAGGAATGGTATGTAAATGTTGTTTACCTCTATGTGTCTGTTGATGGCTGCTTTGTCTGATTGCCAAGCTTCCAGGAATTCTCTAGCATTTTTGGATTTCGCTTGGTTTAAGATGCTCACAGTTTCCCAGTTGAAAGTATGGTTAAGTCTGTCCATGTGTTGTGAGGGTAGCCAGGGTATATAAACATAAATAAACACAAATATAGGTTGTGATGTGTTGCCAGGGTATATAAACAGAGAACAAGTTCCACTCCCTTTTCCCACTGAAGATGTTGCCTAGCCTGGCAATGAAACGTCTACAAGAAAACCACAAGGCTCAGAGAGCACCATGGACTCCACAGTTCAACCCTGAGCTACAAATATTCTCTTTGATTGGTTACTCCTAGGACGCCAAGAGAGAGAGAGAGAGATCTTCTATCAGTAAAAGCAACCTAATCAACTCTTAGCACTAAAGCACAGAAGTAATGTGAGCCTATTTAGGACAGGTGAAAGCTAGCAATCTAATCAGAGGTTCTACTACCACTGAAAAGCAGAGGCATTAAAGATTAGATTGTTAAAATCTCCATGTGTAATCAAATATAAAGGAAACTGTGTTATGTCAAGCCAGATTACTGGCAGTAATTCTCTGGAATTTCAGGTAGAGGTTTTTCCCAGACTCACTTGAAGATGCTGGAAGCAGACTCTTTGTATGAAGAGAATATACTGTAGCACTGACCTATGAATGAACAAAAAACATCTAATTGGCCAAAGCATGGAAAGCTTGGTTAGAAAGGATTTTTATTGAATCTTGGGGAGGACTGGATTCAGTAAGGATTTCAGATAATGACTAGTACACTGCAGAAGGAAGTGGGGTGTTGATGTAATTAAGCCTATGAAACCATTGTAAAATCAGAAAAAACAATGACTCATAAAGTTCATAGCCTTCACTGTCTATACGCCGATTCTCACAGTATGGGAAGTAAGCCAGATGAGTTTGAACTCTTAGTAAAGTCTCCTTCAAATGAAATTTGACTCCTGGTGACTTCATAGTCACATCCATGCAAGGTTTTTTTTAACCAAAAGTGGGAAAGTGGTTTGCCACTGTCTTCTCCTGAGATACTTTTTTTTTTGGACTTCCCAGTCTTGCATATCAGATTGCAATAAATAAATAATCCCTTAATAGGTGAGACCTGAGGAGATGATTCCCATAATTGGAACACTGCAACTAAAGAATACAATTTGTTCAAAAGGAAAAGGAACAATTAAAAGGGAGAAGGAGCTGCATTACACTTGAAAAGTATCCACACCTGCTCAGAAATCTAAGTGAATAAACTTGGCAAGAGTGTAGAGTAGACCTGTTCTTGGTGCCTACTAATGCCTGCCCACCCAAGCAGATGATACAGATTAGCCTTGTCAGAAGCAAACTTCAGATTTTTCGAAGTTGTAATGATGGGAAACTTTTATTACCCTGACACCTGTTGGGAGACATGTTTCTTCTAGAAAATTCCTAATGTGAGCCTTGAGAAGAGATGACTGAGGAGATATGATAGTATTCTTCACGTACCTGAAAGGAGAAGGCCAAGACCTATTCCATTTTATTCAAGGTAAGGACAGGAAATAATGGATTTATAACAGGAAGAGCAATTTGACAGTAGGGTCAATTACTGAGGAAGGTGGTAAGTTCTTCCATAAATGTGCTCAAGCAGAGGCTAGCCAGCCATCTGTCATGGATGTTTTAATATAAACTAGAGGTTTGGCTTAATGGCCTAGACAGACCCTACTAACTCTGTAATCTCTTCTTATTCATCTATTTGTTTTTGTGCCTTCAAGTCAGTCTTGACTCCTTATAACTCCCTAGACAAGCCCATGCAGTTTTCTTGACAACGTTTTCAGAAGTGGTTTGCCATTGCCATCTTCCTAGGGCTGAGAGAGAGTGATTGGCTCAGAGTCACCCAGATGGCTTTGTGCCCAAGGCAGGACTAGAACTCACAGTCTCCCAGTTTCTGGCCTTTAATCACTACACCAACTGGTTCTCTATTCCAAATTACACAAAACAAAACAAACATCATCATTATAAATTAAATACCTGTTTATAACAACAAATGAAATCATTATTTTTAAAAATATATTAGTTTTTATTAATAAATATGCTAACCTCCTTTTAAACTATTACTCAGGCTATGTCACAAATAAGAACAATTCAGTGTAACGCATTTAAAATATTTTTGTGTCATTACTTTTCTGCTTAACATTATACATGTTATAAATATAGGAAGTCCTACCTCTTTGCTTCCTTCCACGTCGGATTCACTGCTAAATTCCTCTGTGTTTATATTTTCAAAATCTGATTCTCCAACTGCGATTGGTACAGTCACAGTAAGGCCTGGATTATTTATAAATGACATATAATCATTTTCATCAATAATATATTTTTCCACACTGCTGCCTGTTCCTACACCACTGGTAGTTCCATTCCCATCTCTCAGGTAATTAACATCCTTAGTTATTTCAATCATGGTATGGTTGGTAATGTAGACATCTTTCTTGTGGTTTAGTTCTTCAAGGACTTTGACATCATCTATAGCTTTCTGTTTTCTAACTGTGCTTTTTTGGACAATTTCTCCCAATTTTTTCTTAATGTAATCTATTCCCTTCTGAATCCTTGCCACAGCAATCTGGAGATTGTTCGTCTCGTTATCATCATCAGTAGCAGCAAGATTGTCTGAACTGAAGGAGCTCAGGAGCAAGGCTAGAAACAGGTTCAATACCTAAAAGACAAAGAAGGAAAGCACCAGATGCAGCTGGGGTCTTTTATATAGAAGAACGATTCACAGTCAGAAAAAAGAATGACAGCCACAGAAGAGCACCCTTGCTATTAGAGTGGTTCAAACAGCCTTTCCTAACCTCCCATACTCCTCAGCTAGAATGGAGAGTGGTCAGAGATGATGAGAGGTGTTAGCCCACCAACACTTTAGATCAGGGAAAACTGAATTACACTCTGACAGGTGAGGTACAATATACCATGAACTACTTTGGTTCCAGATCTCCACTGTCTGCTTTGTTTCATTTCATTCATTAGCACCACCCCAAAGAGTCAGCCTCACCTTCACGGTCAGCAGAAATCAGAGATGGAGTGGAGTATGTCATTTCAGATCATTAAGTAAGGGTTACGTTATTTTAATGCTTAGCAATACACCAAAACCTCATAAAATAAATAAATGAAACATATACACCAACTTTCTGTGCATTAAAAAATAGAACACCAGAAGCAAAGGTTCTGGTCATCTTCCTTTGCGCTATAATACTAATAATTAATAATAATTTATTAAATTCATATGCCGCCTGACTCCCAGCGACTCTGGGCGGTTAATATGTAGAACAGGATTCTGTGTTGGTTTTAACCTAGAAAACATTAAAAATATGATCAATACCCCTTAATCAGTACATTCCATTCTGAGGACATCATTACCTCATTCTCAGTTCACCAGACTAGGCATTAGAATGGATACACTGGACAGTACTCCAAATATTTGCTGATGTTCCTATTCTGCATTGATTTGTCTATTCTTTTATTAATACTATTAACACAGTACTGTAAGATATCCAGTTGGTCACTATGGAACAAAGTTTTGGTCTAATCAAACAAAACAGTTCCATTATTCTTATCTTTCTATGTTTTATTTTCCCAATCTCTCTATACAGGTAAAATTTTATATAGAACAGCATTTTTAAAAATGTTTTAAAGCATCCAGGAGGAGGAAATGCTGTCATACAGCCAAGACCTCCCTTTTGATATTTTAGCTGTTTCTGGCTTCTAAAGAGACAAGTTGGCTGTTTTCATATTGAATGATGGCTTGCTTCTTTTGCTATGGGAATGATGTTTAGGGGACCATTCAAACAAAGCTCCTGTGGTCAGTCAGCCAGCTTATTTGAAGGCTAAATCTAGCAAATGTGAAAGAAGCTTTAGCTACCTATATGAAGGCCCCACAAAGTTATATATGTACTTTTTGTTGTTGTTGTTCAGTCGTTTAGTCGTGTCCGACTCTTTGTGACCTCATGGACCATAGCACGCCAGGCCTTCCTGTCCTCCACTGTCTCCCGGAGTTTACTCAAGTTCATGTTCATTACATCAGTGATGCTATCTAACCATCTCATCCTCTGCCGTCCCCTTCTCCTTTTGCCTTCAGTCTTTCCCAGCATCAGGGTCTTTTCCAGTGAGTCCTCTCTTCGCATTAGGTGGCCAAAGTATTTGAGCTTCAGCTTCAGTATCTGTCCTTCCAATGAGCAGTCAGGGTTGATTTCCTTTAGGATTGACTGATTTGACCTCCTTGCAGTCCAAGGGACTCTCAAGAGTCTTCTCCAGCACCACAGTTTGAAAGCATCAATTCTTCGGCGCTCAGCCTTCCTTGTACGTATGTAATTAAAGTCAACTGATTAAACTGAGGATGAAAGCATGTCTATGTTCCTCACTTATGTTCATTCTTAATATTAAAATAGTTAACATATTAATAGACTCTTCTCCTGGGCTACTGCTTAAGAAGCTTTCATAAGTAATGAATATTGCACTCTATTACAGGTAATATCACAAGCAGCCCCAATAAATGCTGTAATATATGAATATGTTACATCTTGTCAGAGAGGATTTCAGAAATTTGGGCTGGTGCATGCCCTTTCTTACCAAATCTTTTACTTCAGCTCTTGCTGGATTGTGTGTGTGTGTGTGTGTGTGTGTGTGTGTGTGTGTGTGACCTGACACAATTTAGACCTTAGCATCACAAAATATTTCTTCCAAACTGCTGTCTACAATTTTTTGTCTGATGCAGGACAATGGTGGATTCAGTAGAGTCGGACTGCATTGGGTCAGTTCTTTCTTTGTATTTAGGACGAACAAGCTGAAGAGAAGAGAGCACTAAAGTGTGAGTACTCAGTTTTGATTCACTTCCTTCCATGTTTTTGCATACTGCAAAGTACGCTAATTTGTGCTTTCAATAATCAAGCATGCAAAATGCATTCATATTGTGATGTTTTGTGTACAGCCTAAGAAGAAATTAAATCAATCTTTAGCCTAGAGACTTTTCTATTGATAACAACAGTTATTGAACATTAAAAAAGTAGAGTACATACCACTAAGTTTCCAATCACCATGACCAACATGAAAACAAGAAGGCACATGCTTTGGCCTGCAACCTCCATACAGTCCCACATGGTTTCTATCCATTCTCCACAAAGTACTCGGAACACGATCAAGAAAGAGTGGAAAAAATCATTCATGTGCCAGCGAGGGAGTTCACAATCTTTTGCAATCTTGCACACACATTCCTTGTAGCTTTTACCAAAGAGCTGCATACCAACCACAGCAAAAATGAAGACAATGATGGCCAGGACCAAAGTCAGATTTCCCAAAGCACCAACAGAGTTGCCAATAATTTTGATCAGCATATTTAGTGTTGGCCAGGATTTTGCTAATTTGAAAACACGAAGCTGAAAAACAGTAGCCAGGAGACATAATTATTAATATTCAAAATGATTTTGGGAGGGTATCTTTTCCACCATAATTTAGAAAAAGAAATATTAGAGGAAGAAAGAACTATGCTGCTTTGTAATGATTTCATTCACTTCGAAGCCTTTTCTGCTAGAAAACACAAGAGCTATTTAAGCCCAGTATTAGGCTGACCATATTTCTTTGAGACAAAAATGGGACATTGGGATGGCAAAACGGGACGGGGTCTTATGAAATATTCCATATTTATGAAAAAGACAGGGGTCCCCGCCCACCGGTCCACGCAATTGGCTCCCGCCTGGAAACCCCGCCCCCGGTCCGCATGATTGGCTCCTGCCTGCAAACCCCACCCCCAGTCCACATGATTGGCAACCGCCTGCAAATCCCGCCCCCTGGTCCCGCCTAGCCAATCACCCTCCTCTCTGCTTCTCTGCCCTCCTTTGTCGCACGCTGATAGGTGGGAGGGCTTCCTCTTCTGGGCTGCCTCCAATCTCCTTCTGCGCCATTCCCGCCAGGTTTAAAAAATGGGACAAAATTGAGATTTTTATCAAAACGACGGGACGGTTGAAAAATGCTAAAAAAACGGGACTGTCCCGTTCAAAACGGGACATATGGTCACCCTACCCAGTATCTTTGTAGTATCACCCAAGACTCAAAACAGTGTTTAGTTTATTAAAACACACAATAATAAAAACAAAGTAAATGTTTAGAGAAAAAGGAATAGGATTCAAGAGCAAGTATGAACCAAGAAACAATAAATAGGGTGGTCCTTAAATGGAGACTGAACATCAGGAAAAGGACTTACGTAAGGAATTGAGCAAGGCCTTGAACTCACCCAAAATAAAACAAAATAACGCTATAGAAAGCAGCTAGAAATCTCCGTATGTTCAATTCCTTCCTGCATCCTAGGAAAGGACACTCCATAATCCTGGAATTGGCTTAGATTCCTTTTTTATTTCCACACTGCCATGCCACTGTTCCCAGGGAAAACTCAAAACAACAAAAGCCTCCAGCAAACTCCTCCTTCACTACTTATCTCAGTGGGAGATAATGACATGACTAGTGGTAGAGAAGATCAATCCATAGGCCTAACGTGGGGATACTCCAGAGTTTCCACTACTAGAAGTGCCCATTACCTACTTAAATACATTTGGTGGAATGTAGGCTAAAGGTCAGTAAGAGGTGATTTCTTGAAATCTGAGAGCAATATTTAGAAACATATTTTAATTTACACTTAAATTAGATAGTGAACATAGTTCTCATGTTATTTCTTACTATTAACACTTTGTGAGAGGCATTTGTACAGTAATGTGGAACTGGACTTAAACAAGTTTATGGAGATATTGATCAATTAATCGCAGCCATTGTTTTTAAAGTTCATAAACTGAGAATTTTGTTCAGTTTCTTACATTCTGCCAGGTACAAAAGTTAAAATTTGCTTTTCAAGAAGCATATTTCTGTTCTTCTGACATTGTTTTGAGCTACTCTGAACAAAGTCTAAGTTCAGAAACTGTAATAGGAATAAATATTACGAACTTTGAAAACTCCCTTTGCTTGAATAATGGCTTCTTCAGATTTCCCTTTGTATTATTAGGGGTTATAAGACTGCTTTCTTGATGTTGTTTTTAATTTTGCAGCACTGTCCACTGAATAGATGCAATTTGTCCAGGAACATTATAAGTTTTTTCAGTCCATGGAATATGACTACAGTACAGTGATTCTAGAAGCATACCTAGCCCAGATTAGCGTCCATTAAGAATCCTTAAATTCAATTGATCATTGAGAGATAATTGTAAGCTTTACAAAATAATTTTTGAAACAACAATATTAAGAAAAACACTCAAGAGTTCTCCTATAGTTCATCATGAATGTGCTGATATTGTTTGCGTATATAAATGCAGGGAATTTAGTAAAAACGTAATTATATTTCTTGATATATTTACCAGTCTGAAGGATCTTAGGACTGACAGTCCTTCCACATTTGCAAGACCCAACTCCATCAAACTTAGGCTGACTATGATGCCATCAAAAATATTCCAGCCTTCTTGGAAATAATAATAAGGATCCATGGCAATTATTTTGAGGATCATCTCTGCAGTGAAGATCCCAGTGAAGACCTATATGCAAGCATTAGTTTAAATGTTATTTATGATATTTTGAAATTAAAGCAAGTGTTTAATGCAGATATTTCCTATACATTCCACTGAGTACTGTATCAATTTTTATACTGAAGCAAAACATTAGTACACCTAGATCAGCATTCAGGGTTGTGGCCTTGTATGGAAATATGTTAAGTATCAAATCCAAGATATTTTGCACAGAAAGCATCTGCTCTACTTCTAGGTTATAATTCTTCCCCATAGAAAATACAGACACAGCCTGCTATAAAGGTATAGCATTGCACAGGCATTAATACACAAGTTTAAATGCTTTCAAAATAAATACATACACTTTTAATACTTAATAACAATAGAGGACTCTTTTCTTAAGCCCTGTATGTGTGCCTATATATATCCCATTCCAAGGGAGTTACTATTGTGTAGGGGTAGAAAAACTCAGGTTGCATCCCAATTTATCAATGAAACACAGAAGGATGACTCTGGCCCAAACTAACCTCTCTCAAAGGTTTACTGTGAAGTGAAGAGAGAGAGACACCTGTAATCTACCTTGAGCTCCTGAAGATATAAACAGGATGTATGGAAGGGGGGATAGATAGATAGATAGATAGATAGATAGATAGATAGATAGATAGATAGACAGACAGACAGACAGACAGACAGACAGACAGACAGACAGACAGACAGACAGACAGACAGACAGACAGACAGACAATAGCAGGTATGAGTTCTAGGCCTCCCATAGGCATGAAAGCCAGCTGGGTGACTTTGGGACAGTCGCTCTCTTAGCCCACCCACCTCACAGGGTGGTTGTTGTGGGTAAAATAAGAGGTGGGATGTTCTCTGCGTTGAGTTATATATAAAAGAGGTGGGTTAAAAATGTGATGATGATGATGACTCCCTCCCCACAACATATCTTCATACGTTTTAAAATTTTAATTTCTGCAGAGATTTTAGATGCTGAAATAATTAACTTTCTTATTAAAAAGGAAGTACTTGGTTTAATATGGTTAGCTTTAAGTTTTATAGAAGTTAATCATTACACTTCACTGTAATGTCCTTTGACTAAAAAAGAAATTGATTATAATCAATTGCTAAGCACAAACCTAAAGTAGGTAATTAAAAATAAGTATATTAATTTCCTACAGGCACAAGGAAAGAAAATTAGTTTAACAGGCTAAGAGGGTAAAACACTTGAAGTTTTAAATTCAAATCAGCAAGGAGCACATTAAGCATGCAGTCCTAAATCCGGTTAATACAGCATGAAGGCTGTTTTACATGTTAACCTGAACATGCTTTTGGCATCTCTGCATACTGAGGGCGGTGAACAGAGAAATGAATGTTGCAATTGTGAAATCTGTAAAAGAATGTTGATGGATGGTGACAGTGGAGATGGTACGGAGGAGAGATAACAAGAGTGAAACAACACAGAACCAGTAGAGAGATGGGAAGGAATGCAAGCATGCGCAGATAAAGGATATTTTGTCCGAAAGTAACCGGACAGGTATTTAGAATGTTAAAAAGCACACCCTGCATGAGATAATTCCACGCCTAGAGGTGGGAAAAATCCCTAAAAGGTAAAAGGTGTAGAAATATTAGGTGACCGACACAGATGTATGCATGTCTGCGTAACACTGCGGCAAAAATTATCCAATTATTGCTTTTTGCTTGTAACCACTCCTTATTAAAAAAGTATAAATAACTTGTGTTTGAGAAGTTCGGGGTTCCTCTTTTGAAAGAGGAATCCCATTTCACTTGGTACCAAATAAAATGGAGAAAAGTTTTCTTGTGTCCAGAGTCTTATAGGACTGACTGTTGGGTTAATAAATTACCACGTTTTGTGGCCAACAAAATTGGCGACTCCGCCAGGACATTGAAGCCCAGGACTCGGTGAAAACACGACACTGGTGGGGAAGGCGCACCCCGGGATTCCCCGGTCCCCTCAGGGTCAGGTCTCCAGCAGACTCTCTGCGTATTCCTTTAAATCGAGAAAACTTGAGTCGGAGGGAAAGGTTGTGTGGTACCTCAATAAAGGCAGCCAAAAGGGGTAAGGCCACCAGGTGGAAAAGATCGGACCGGGACAGGCCCGGGAACCACCCACCTATGAAAAGGGGTAAGTCATTTTATAATATAAAAGTTATTTTTATAAAGGCTGCCAGGTGGAAAAGATCGGACCGGGACAGGCGCGGAAACCACCCACCTACGAAAAGGGGGATAAATGGGGACGTCCCAGTCAAAAAGGAAGGGGGGGAAATCAAAAGAGGTACCACCGAAACGGGTCCCTGTGACTCCCTTACAGTGTGTGTTGCAACACTTTGATGATTTAGCACATGGGGATGATCGGTTGAACAAACAAGACTAAAGTCATTTGTGTAGATCTGTTTGGCCAAACTATATTTTGGATGATGGGGTGAGATGGCCATCTAATGGGAGCCTAGTTTTTGATATGATAAATATATTGGGGAGAAAGTTGGAATTGTTGGGGAAGAATTTGGATTTGCGATATTGAGCATGTTTAATGAGTTAAGGCTGGATGAATTGAAATTATTGGAATGTAATATTTTGGTCCTGAAACCCAGGGAGAAGAAAGTGGAGACTCCCAGGGAGGGAAAAATATTGGGAGAAGAGGAAGTTGAAGTACCACCACCGCCCTATAATCCAAACCATAGGATTGGTAAGGGAGAATGTGGGGTGTGTGGGAAAAAGGTAGAACTTGGGGGGAGACCTACTAAATTAGAATTGAAAGTAGGGGAGGAAACATACTCTGCCACCTCCTGCCCATCCCATCCCACACTTTTCTCTTTGAGACAGTCACCTGTCCCAGATGGAAATGGAGGGCATGATATGGTATTGGTATATACACCTTTTTCGACATCAGATTTGTATAATTGGAAAAATAATTTGCCATCATATCGGGAGGAGCCGGAAAAGATGGCAGAGTTGGTTTTATCAAATGTTCGTACTCACAATCCTACCGGGGGGGGGGGACGGACATGTAAACTGACATGTAGCTGCTGGAGCACAGGGACAGGTGAACGTGATGTTTCCCATGATAGATCCCAATTGGGACCCTCGGAATCAGGCCCAATTACTACAACTCCAGACTTATCAACAGATAGTGGTGGAAGCTCTTAGGGAGGGGGTGCCGAAAGTTAAGAATTTATCTAAGATTTACGAGGTTAGACTAGAGGCTCAAGAGAGCCCTAGTGATTTTTTGGAGAGAATTTATAAAGCCTTCAGACAACATACTGATTTGGACCCAGAGGCTGCAGATAATCGGAAGATGGTGAATATGATTTTTATCGGACAGTCTGCCCCAGATATTAGTAAAAAACTTCAGAAAACTGACGGGGCAGCTGGTATGGGCATGTCTCAATTGTTGGAGATTGCCTTTAAGGTTTATACAGGGAGACGGGAGGAAGAGAAGAAGGAAGAAGAAAAATAAAAAAGAAAGGCCATATTTTGGGCCCAGGCTATGAGGGAGGGGCATTCTGGAAGGGGAGGTAGAGGTTGTTGCGGAAGAGGGGGTCGAGGAGGTCAAGGGGGAAATAAGGGAAATCGACCCTCCCTAGGACTCAGTCAATGTGCTAAGTGTAAAAGGTTTGGACATTGGAAGGGAGAATGCCCCAATGAAGAACAACCGCTTGGAGGACTGAAGAAGAGTACCGTCCTTTGGGCAGCGGCCAAAGAACACGAATGAAGATGTCAGGGGGAAGAGGAGGCTACGAACCTCCAGGTCCCCGAATCCCTGGTAAAATTAGAAATCGGGGACTACCAGTGTAATGCTATAGTAGATACAGGGGCTACACAATCGGTTCTGAATAGGTCTATGGGATTGGTATTAACGGGTGACACTGTTAAGGTGGTGGGAGCCTCGGGTAAAGAACAGAAGGTGTCATATTTGGAGAAGACAGAGTGTAAGAGAGGGACCAAGTTAGTCACTCATACGTTTTTGTATATGCCTGGCTGCCCGATGGCACTTTTGGGAAGGGATATATTGTGTAAATTGAGGGCAACCTTAACTTTTGAAGGGAATCACATTGTGATGAAGCTACCACAACATGAGACTTGGAGGATAGAAGTTTATTATTTAAAAGAAGGTTTAGAACCAAAGGGGCTGGAACGGATTATTGATGCTGTTAAACCATGGGTTTGGGATGAAGGTATTCCAGGAAGAGCGGTAAATGCTGACCCGGTAGTGGTAAAGTTAAAGCTTGGAGCTGTAACTCCACGGGTATGACAATACCCCATACGTCTGGAAGCAAGGCTGGGGCTGGCACCTATTATTCGAAAATTCTTAAGCCATGGGTTGATTAGAGAAGGAGAATCACCTTATAATAGTCCTATTTTGCCAGTTAAAAAACCAGATAGAACATATAGGTTTGTTCAGGATTTGTGCCAGATTAATAAGATAACTGAAGATGTACACCCCATAGTTCCTAATCCTTATACCCTTTTGACGCTGCTAAGCTCTCAAGATGTGTGGTTTACAGCAGGGGTCCCCAAGCTTTTTGGCACCAGGGACCGATTCCGTGGAAGACAATTTTTCCACAGACCGGGGGGGCGGGGTTTTCAGTCAGGAGCCAATCATGCAGACGGGGGTGGGGTTTGCAGGCAGGAGCCAATCGTGCAGACGGGGGCGGGGTTTGCAGGCAGGAGCCAATCACGCGGACCGGGGGCAGGGTTTGCAGACGGGAGCCAATCTCTCGGATGGGTGGGGTGGGGTTTGCAAGTGGGGGCCAATCAGGCCTCACACTCCTCGGCCTGCCTCTCTGCCCTTCTTTGCCGCACGCTGATAGGTGGAGGTGTTTCCCCTTCAGGGTCCCCACCAATCAGCTGCTCTGGCTCAGGCTCTGTCTTTGCACCTTCCCAGCTTCTTCCTGCTACCGGCTGCTCTTCCTCCGACTCATGGCGGCAGGGACAGGCTCGTTCCTGACACCACCGCTCACCTCCTGCTGCGTGGCCCACTTCCTAACAGGCCACGGCCCAGTAGTGGGCCACGGCCCACAGGTTGGGGTCCCCTGGTTTACAGTACTTGATTTAAAGGATGCTTTCTTCTGTATACCACTGCATGTAGAAAGTCAAAAGTTGTTTGCTTTGAGTGGGAAGAGCCGGAGGGAAGTCGCAAGGTTCAAATGTTTTGGAAAGTGTTACCCCAGGGATTCAATAATAGCCCTACTATCTTTGGTAGCATATTGGCTAAGGATTTGGAGGAGTAGAAACCGGTGAAGGTAACGATGTCCACTCTCCTCCAATATGTGGATGATTTGTTGTTGGGGTCCCCAACTGAAGAGGAGTGTATTAGGAATACAATTGAGCTGTTGAATTTTTTAGCCACCTGTGGATATAAGGTTTCCAAGAAAAAGGCACAGATTTGTCAAAGGGAAGTCAGTTATTTGGGCTACGCCCTGTCACAAGGACAGAGAAGAATAAAAGGAGACAGGGTGCAGGCAGTGTGTCAAATAGAAAGCCCTAAAAGCAGGAAGCAATTGCGGGGGTTTCTAGGAATGGCAGGATTCTGTTGAATTTGGATTCCAAATTTTGGACTGCTAGCAAAACCCTTATATGAGGCCACAAAGGGGGGAGGTTATGAGGAGTATAGGTGGACAAGGGAATGTGAAAAAGCTTTTGTTCAAATCAAGGAGGAGTTGAAAAAGGCACCGACATCAGGGCTACCAGATTTGACAAAACCCTTCCAGTTGTTTATGCATGAGCGGCAGGGAGTGGCCGCTGGGGTGCTTACCCAAAAATTAGGGTCATGGGATAGACCAGTGGCTTATTTTAGCAAGCAGCTAGACCCAGTGGCTCAGGGCTGGCCGGCCTGCCTGCCTAAGGGCAGTTGCAGCGGCTTGCTTATTGGTAAAGGAAACAGAAAAGTTAACTTTGGGTCAACCCATGAAAGTGGTGGTTCCCCATGCAGTCACCACAGTATTAGAAAGTAAAGGGGCTCGGTGGCTGACTAGTGGGCAAATGGCAAAATATCAGGTGGTGTTATTGGATAATCCCAATGTGGAACTCATGACCACCATGAGATTGAATCCTGCTACCTTCATGCCACAGTTGGACTATGCTAGAGAGCACAATTGCGAGGAAACTTTGAACTTGTGCTTCTCTAGCAGACCCGACTTGAAGGGTATCCCTATCTCGAATGTGGAGATAGAACTGTTTACGGATGGGAGTAGTTTTATGGAAAATGGGGAAAGAAAGGCAGGGTATGCGGTAGTTACAGTATGGGAAGAGATAGAGTCAGGAGCCCTGCCAAATAATACATCAGCTCAAAAGGCAGAATTAGTAGCTTTGACCAAAGCCTTAGAACTTTCTGAAGGAAAAGTGGTAAATATCTATACAGATAGCAAATATGCTTTTGGGGTTCTTCATGCACATGGTAAGTTGTGGAAGGAACGAGGACTGTTGACTGCTAATAATAAAGAAATCAAACATGCAGAGGAATTGATGGATGAGGTGCATAGGCCCAAGGAAGTAGCAGTAATGCATGTGAAAGCACATACTAGGGATAACACCATGGTGGCTAGAGGAAAAAGGAGAGCTGATCAAGCTGCAAAGAGAGCAGCAAGAGAAAAGGTGTGCTGTGTATTACCGTTAGTACCTTTAGAAGAATTGGATATGTCTCAATATAAGTCAGTGTATACCCATAAGGAGGAAATACGGTGTAGGGGATGGAAAGGAGTTAAAGAAAAGGCAGATGGATGGTGGGAAGTTGAAGGAAAGATAAACTTGCTGAGGGAAGTGCAGAGGAAAATGATGAGGGATTTTCATCAGTCAATACATCAAGGAACCGATGCGCTTGCAGAGTCCTTGAAACGATATTTCATTTGCCCAGGAGTATATCAGGTGGCATCCCAGGTAGTCCAACAATGTGAAATCTGCTTAAGAAACAACCCAAAAATGGAGAGGAAGCCCCCTTGGGAATTCAGGTGAAGGGAACCTTTCCTGGAAGTCACTGGGAGGTAGACTTTACTGAAATCCCTCAAAGCGGGGGATATCGATATCTCTTGTTGATGGTAGATACCTTTCCAGGATGGATTGAGGCTTTCCCTTGCAGAACTAATAAGGCACGGGAGGTTGTGAAGAATCTGTTGAAAGAGGTTAAACCAAGGTTTGGAATACCAATTGAGGGAATTGGGAGTGACAATGGACAACATTTCGTAGCGCAGGTGGTACAGCAGGTAGCGGAACAACTTGATATAAAATGGAGCCTTCATACCGTTTATCACCCGGAGAGCAGTGGGAGGGTTGAACGGGCCAATGGAAGGCTTAAACAAATGTTGGCAAAATTGGCACAGGAAGCCTCCATGCCTTGGCCCCAGGCCCTACCCATAGCCCTCTTGAGACTACGATTAGCTCCTAACAAAAGAACAAAACTTTCCCCATTTGATATTGTCTATGGAAGGCCTTATCATATGGTGTTATCGCTGGGAGTGGACATCCAGATAGGGGAAGGTGCAGTGAGACAATATGTGCAACAGTTATCTGCGGTCAATTCTTCCTTTTCTCGCTACCTGCAGGAGCACTCGCTTCTAGGATTGGATCACTCTGTGCATTCTTTCCATCCTGGTGATTGGCTTCTGATAAAATCTTGAACTGGAGAGCCATTGAGCCCTAAGTGGACAGGACCATATCAAGTTCTGATGACCACTCACACGGCTGTGAAGGTGGACAAATTAAAGCCGTGGATTCATCATACTAGAGTAAAGGCAGCTTCAGCTCTGGAAGATTTCAGATATTGGAATGTAAAGCCGAAGGACTCTGATATGGGACTTAAGTGGATTTTCAAGAAGGAAAAATAAATGGGTGGGGATAGAATTCAAAACCCAGTTGCAGTTCCAATCCTGGTTGCAGACCAGGGTCATTGTAATTACACACATAAAACAGTTAAAAGGGAAAAGTCAAGTATTGCCCATTAGTGAACTTGATGTATGAGTAAAGGAACCAATGACTGAGATTGACTTCAGGACAGTGAGTTTACAATAAAAAAAAAAATACCAGCAGATGGGGAGGAGGAAGACTGCCACCAGGAGAACAACCCTTCGAAACCCTCTCACTAAGCTTTTGGCATAGGGACTGATTATGCAAGATTGTTTGGACTGATGGGAGGATCTAATCCTCCCCAGATACAAGTTCAGGGGATTAACGACATACCACGCCAGCAATATTTTGTTGAGGACCCTAGGTTTGAACAAATTAGCAGGTGGTGATATTGGTCTCAAGTAATTGGGTTGAGAGTGTGAGCGGATCATAAGGGGGTTTATGATTCAATAAATTCATAGCCAGTGGCTGTTTTGCAGAACATTACTGACCTTTTTGGACCTCCATGGTATCAACAGTGGGACAAAAGGTGGGACCCTGTGTGGTAAATTAAAAATTAAAAGGGGGTTAGGGTGTAACCCTAAAACCAGCCCACCTGCAATATGGAATTAAAGTTAATCCACTGGATCGGATTTGTTAGCCTCCTGGGTTGGTGTTCGAGTCAAGAGTGGGCTGATGAACAATTATCAAAGGAGGGTGAGGAATTTAACACCTTAATAGCTTTAACTCAGAAGATAGCTCATCAGGCGAAATATCATAATTGCTGGCTGTGTGGGTTTGCAACTCTTCATGGAGAACACAGACTTCCCATATGGGCGATTCCAGCGACTAATTCCTACCTGTTAAAAAATGAAGGAGCTGATTTTGTAAATTCTAGGAAGGATTTAACTGAAGTACAATATACTTTAGAGGATAATCCTAAAATAATTGCCCCCTGGTGCTTTAACATCACACCCTTGCGGGTGGTGATTCAACTGGAGTCATACAAATGGTGTAATCAGACAGTTATCATGCAGGAAATTGGCCAGATGGAAGTACTACAGATGTGAGTGCGAATAGTACAATTTTATCAGAAGTGAGTACACTAGCTGTTACAGATCAATGCATATTTAAGGCTATATTCCAATTCCCGCCATTTAGTTATAGTATAAGGCACCAGGGAATGTA
This sequence comes from Charina bottae, assembly GCA_023362775.1. Classification (NCBI taxonomy): domain Eukaryota; kingdom Metazoa; phylum Chordata; class Lepidosauria; order Squamata; family Charinaidae; genus Charina; species Charina bottae. Next base: position 240,075,292 of record JALMGJ010000001.1, read on the forward strand.
TTGGATTTGTGAAAGTTTTGCTTATAAAACTTGGCCTATCAATACTAGTGGAATGTGTACATTGGGATGGGTATGGCCAGGGGGAATGCACCCGTTACCCTTAGAAGAGATAGTTTATAATAATCGTTACTGGCATAGTACCCGGGATAAGAGAGCTATCCTAGGATTGGTTGCTATCGTGCAAAGCTTTTTGAATCGCAACAACTTGGCCAACTTACATGACTTTGCACGAAATGTTTCTATTAGCTTAGAAGCTTTAGCTAATGCTACTGGGAATTTATCTACTATTTTTCAATATGAAATTAATAATTCGCAGACCGTTGTACTGCAAAATTGAATGGCTTTGGATCAAATGTTGGCAGAACATGGAGGAACCTGCATATATTTAAATCAGACCTGTTGTGTGCTGGTTAATAATTCAACCCAGATTGTCAGGGAACAAAGGAAAATTGCCCAAATAGTCAGAGATCTTCATAACAATAGGGAGACTTTGGAGGCAAATTGGATCCATTGGAATTTATCCTGGCTCACTTCATGGCTGCCAAATTGGAGTTGGCTTCGATCTATATTCTTAATGATAGTTTTAGTGATTATTCTTATAACCACATGCTGTTTGATTCAGTGTATGCCTTTATGTTTCACAGCTTGCATTCCAAGGAAGACAACTGCTAGATATGTGATGATGTTGCAAGAAACCCAATATGGGGAGACTTATAACTATAATAATGGTTCAATAGAAAGCAAGCTTTCTCAGAACCAAAGGGGGGAAATTGAGGGTGGTGAACAGAGAAATGAATGTTGCAATTGCGAAATCTGTAAAAGAATGTTGATGGATGGTGACAGTGGAGATGGTACGGAGGAGAGATAATGGGAGTGAAACAACACAGAACCAGTAGAGCAGAGCTTTCCAAACTGTGTGTCGCGACACAAAAGTGTGTCGCCACACACAGCGTGGTGTGTCGCCACACCACCCGGAAGCGGCGGCGCGCGCGTGCACGGCGGCCGCCATGCACGCACGCGCCGCCGCACGCCCCCTGCGCCACCGCACGCCCCCCTGCGCCGCCACCATGCGCACACGCATCCGCACAACCCCCCGCACCATCGACGTGCGCGCGCACGCCGCCGCTGCCACTGGTGTGTCGCCAGCGGCAGCACTTTGGAAAGCCCTGCAGTAGAGAGATGGGAAGGAATGCAAGCATGCGCACATAAAGGATATTTTGTTCGAAAGTAACTGGACAGGTATTTAGAATTTTAAAAAGCACACCCTGCATGAGATAATTCCACACCTAGAGGTGGGAAAAATCCCTAAAAGGTAAAAGGTGTAGAAATATTAGGTGACCGACACAGATGTATGCATGTCTGCGTAACACTGCGGCAAAAATTATCCAATTATTGCTGTTTGCTTGTAACCACTCCTTATTAAAAAGTATAAATAACTTTATTTATTTTATTTATTTTTCAAATTTATTCCCCGCCCATCTCCCATGCAAGGGACTCTGGGCGGGTTACAATAAAACTTGTGTTTGAGAAGTTCGGGGTTCCTCTTTTGAAAGAGGAATCCCATTTCACTTGGTACCAAATAAAATGGAGAAAAGTTTTCTTGTGTCCAGAGTCTTATTGGACTTAGCATGTCCCCTTGCTAAGCTGGTAAGGCTTGGGTCACCATTTGACTGGGTGACTGCACGCGAAGGCTGTGTGCTATGGATTCTCTACAAAAAGGGGCAGCTTTAAATGCCTCATTCTGTTTGTCCTCTGTTTAAATGTGTGAGTTAAGTTATAAAGCAAAGGTGTGAAATTGTGTGGGTCTGTCCCTTTGGAATGCTTGGGAAGTAAGTACGAAAGCCTTTTCCCCTCCCCATTGTTCAGCTGTCTCCTGACTCTTGTCTGTTTAACTTTATGGCAAGATTTGCCAGTCAACAGCTTCGTTCACTCATTTTTAAGTGTCCTTTCTAACTTGTACTCTGTATGGTTTGAATGCATATTACAGGTTAAAAGGTGTTTTTTCCTCTGTGTGTGTGCGTAACTATCTAGGCTCTGCCTTCCACCCTTGTGGGGGAAGAGGAGGGGGGAGAGAAAAGCCCACAAGAGCTCTGCCTCCCTGATATAAACAAAACTAGAATACTGAGAAGTAACAGAGAAAATGCCCACAAAAGCTCCTCTCGCCTGTGTTGGCTCCCTAGAATATGGAAATGCCTTAAGTAAGAAAATGCCTTTAAGTAAGCATGTAGATAGAACTGGGAATTTTCCGGAAGATGGGTGAGGAGACAGGGGAAAAGGCAAGGATTTTCTGATGCACAAGGGGTTGATAATAAACCAGCTAAACTTTAAACCCCTTCATTCGATTCTTATCTGAGTCTTAACTTATGAGTGTGTGTGTGTGTGTGTGTTTTCAGTTTGTTGAATTATGTGGTGTGTGAATAACAAAAAGAAAGAAGATTTTTTTCTTTTTCTGAAGATTTTTGCAATAATAGAGCCTCCATGGATTGGCATAGTCTACCTGATGGTTTTGTTTTTTCCCTTTTTGGAATTTTTTTAATGCAAAAGCAGTCTACTCATTAAAATACATTATGCCACTGCTTGGTTTTCTTTTTAGCCTTTTAGGCTTGTTTTTTGAAAAAATTATTGGACATCTCACAATGCTATGTGTTAATGTTTTTACTTAACATGGCTGTGCAATTTGGTCACAGAGATGATTGTCCTTGTTTTATTGCCCTTCAATTTTTATTTTTATTTTTATTTGGGATATTCAGCATGGTTTTTAAATTCTTTGCCTGCTGGTAACAGTGCTAAGTCCCTGCATGCTTTATCTCACACATCAAAAAGTTGCTGGTAGCCCCAGCAACTGCAGGATACACCCCCTACCAACCAGGTTGCTTAAGAGATAAGCATAAACCCTAAAGTTTTGTTTTCATTGGTTTTGTTTTTGGCTTTTGTTTTTTGGCTTTTTCAAAGCTCCTGATTTTTATGTACTCAGGCATACATCACTGAGCCGATCTAGTGGTTGTCTGCGCAAGTTTTGTTCTTTCTGCAACAACGCCAACCTTGGCAGGTAGACCAACCAGTGCCCCATTCCAGTAAGGTCTGCCAAATAAATATAAGACCCTCAAAGGCCATCTAGCAAAACTATACCACGACACCCATCTTCCCTGCCAAAAGTCCTCCCTCTGGCGCTCACCTGTATTCACACCATGCCAAGGGGAAAACTAGGACTGTCTCCCTTTGAAATGATGTCTGGCCACCTGTTTGTTGCCTATCCAGTCACTTCTGCCAAGGAGAGAGAACTTAATCTCTCTGCGTACTTGCAGTCTCTGGCGCGTATTTTGTCCTCTATCTCCAAACAGGTCAGCAACGCTTTGCCTCCAGCTCTGGACCAGCCATCCCTTGCTGTGATCAGCTCCTGGGTACGTGTGAAGAAACTTAATCCACTCTCCACCGAACCAAGGTATCAAAGCCTGGGTCCACGCTTCCAGAATCAAGAAAGTAATCCAGCCTCCAGCTGCCTGGCAAAGCAAAGCCCTTACCACACTCAAATTTAAACTCTCCCACATAACAATCCCCTGCTGACCTTGACTCCCTCATCACCAACTCTCTGCCCACTGTTCCACTGGGAGCGGACAGCAGCACAGAGGGAAATTCCAACACAAACGGCTCTCTGCTCTCTGCCCCACCAGAAGTGGGTGGAGACACAGATGAAGATCTTCAGGACTACACAACCCCTCTGCTTCCCATCTCTCCAGAGGCAGACGGGAACACAGGCGAAAAAACTTCCCAGGAGGACATCTAAGATCATCATTTCACTGTGGTTGCCAATGTTGTTTTAAATGTAGGTTGCAAAGCTTTTTTGCTAAGCTCTCTTTCAGGCTGAATTCCACAGACGCCAGACCAGGCAACCACAGAAAACAGCTGCTACTGGACAAAAGCTGCCAAGTATTTTTCTAATTACTTCTCCATGCCTCCCCTATCTCTCTCTCTCTCTTCTGTTTCTTCTCCGATTAGTAAAAATAAAAAGGGGGGCAGAGGGGGAGGAACCTGGTGGGGAAAATGAAAATGTGCTCCTTTAAAAATTTTAAAACTTTTCTTCTGGGACTCCTGGGGGTCTATACAATTCTGGCACACCCCCTCGCCCACCGTACCCTCACACGCAAGCCCACTAGCCCTGATTATATTGAGCAGAGCCTTACCTCTGCTTACAAATTACTGAATCAAACCAGGCCAGATTTAACTGAAAATTGCTGGCTTTGTATGTCGACCACTGCTTCCACACACCAAGCCATACCGGCCAGCCCCCGTGTTTGGGCCAGTTCTAGAATTGTTTTAAACCACAAAACTCCTCCTGCCTTCAAGGAAGGGGAACATCCAGATAGCCACCTGTACTCAGATTTTGAGTCACGGCTTAAGACCTTGGGATTGAATCCATCTATCCCTATCTTTAGCCCAGTGGCGTCTCTGGTCCCCTTAATTGGCTCTGCTCCTTTGTGTGTTACTAGAACGCAACCCAAGGGAGGGGTTAGGCTGGGAAAACTTCAACAACATCAATGCCTAGCGAAGGTCGTCATCACCGCCTCTGATACATTTGAGGATTTTCACATAAGGCCTCCATTGTTTTCAGCGGCTGCTGGAAGATATAGGGGCAAAGTAACTTTTTCAGCCCGACCCACAGTTTCCATCTCTGGGGAAGAGAAGGAGGGACCCTCATGTAATCTGGCAGCGAAGCTTCTGTTAGCTGCCTCTACACAGGGACCTCTGCTTCCTCCTTGGCTTGGGCTACCCACTGACACAAAAGGCTCCATGCCAGCATGGCTTGGTCTGAAAGATGACCAAGGTATTCCTTGTGCTCCCTTGCCTTATGTTAAATGGAATGCCTCTGATTATTTTGTTTTTCCTTCTATCCCTATAGTCAAGGGTCCACCCCATCTCAACGCCACCGCTCTGCAGCCACTCACGGGAATGTTTCTAGCAGGGTCAATTGGGGTTTGGAACCCATGGAAAAGGGAAAAGCCTATCTTTTCTATTGATTTAGGCATCTGCCTTGAACAGGGTATGTTTTTCCTCTGTGGAACTAACGCCTACCTCTGTTTACATGCTAACTGGACAGGCACTTGCTCTCTTGTCCATCTTCTACCTCAAATCTTTATCCTTCCCAAGGGGGAAACATCTCCTGTACCACTTACTTCTCATGTACAGAAGCGTGCCATCTTTCTCATCCCCCTCCTAGTTGCCCTAGGGGTGACTGCCGGCGTTACCACCGGAGTGGCCGGCATTGCTGACGCTGAGGTAATATTCCATCAGCTGTCCCAAGAATTTCAGGATAGCCTAAATAAGATAGCCCAGAGCCTCACAAATGTCCAAGACCAGCTGGACTCCTTAGCATCTGTAGTCATGCAAAACAGGCGAGGCTTAAACCTCATCACTGCTGAAAAAGGGGGGCTTTGTGCCTTCCTCCATGAAGAATGCTGCTTTTACATGAACAAGTCAGGCTTAGTTAGAGAAGCTGTCAGGATTTAAAAGATCAGGCCGCCCGGCTGGGTGCCCAAGCTACCTGGAACACAGACTCAGGCCAACTTTTCTCTTGGATCCCAGGGGCAGCCTGGGTCAAGCAACTTGTGTTTATTTTTGTCTGTGGCCTTACTGGACTCGCTATTCTACCCTGCATTGTTCCTTTGGTTCGTAAAATTGTTTTGTCCTCCCTCAAAGGGCTGACTGTGGTTACCCACACTGAAGGTAAACCAGTGAGACTGTTAACACTCCACCCAGTCTCTAAGCTAGGCGAAAGGCATTTCGCCATAAGAAATAAAAAGGGAGGATTGAAGGGATCTGAGAAACCATGGGCCACAGACCTTGGCCTGGAAAACACCTTGCTTTAGTGTTTCCCATAATGCAACGCTGCTAGAGCTTTACTGAACCAAAGATTGTGCTTGAACCAAAGAGTGTTAACCCAAGGATGACCCTTGAGATAGGCCTGCCCAAGCAAGGCCCCAGAGAATTCTGCATAGCAATGCTAGGTGCTACATAATAATCCTACCTCCCTTCAGAATACATACCAGCTTGGGGCCACCCCTATCTGGTCAGCATCTTCTTCCTGACAAGCTAAAATGTTTACTTGACTTCCTTGTAATAAATCCTTTGTCCCCTTTCCCAAGATGTGAATATGCAAAGACTTGATTTTATGGTTCTGACCTCTGTGATTTAGTATGCTTGTATAACCCAATGTCCCTGTAAGTGTTACTGTTATCTCTGTAAGATGCAAGTGTTAATCTCTGGGCCTCCGGACAGTGCCCATAGAACAATTGGTGTGAATGTTCCCAAGCTCCATTCTTTGTAACTATGTTGATGACCCACGTCACCCCCTTGACCTGGTGAATCCCAGAATCCTTCAGCTCTGGGAGGGACCCTGATCCCCAAGAACTAGCCAATCCCAGGGAATGGTCAGAGGACACCTCACCCACATATGGGCATACCATCATCATCCTCACTTCCTGCTTGTAATCTCTGTATAAAAGTTTGTGCACTCTTGTACTCGGGATGGCTGCTCCACTCAGAGGTCACCTGCACGTGACACCTGTAGGACTGCCATCCAGCAACCTTGCTTGGCGCCAAATAAATTTGCTGTTGCTCGTTCCCAAAGTCTTTGTTGTGTACTTGGTTTATTCTGGAGGCGCGTGGTAAGTTTGGTGCCTAACAATATGAACTCCAATGGCTAATGCAAAACAACTCAAAATCAACTACAGTAGAACCGTGTTTTCCAAACTTGGCAACTTTAAGATGTTTGGACTCCAATTCCCAGAATTCCCCAGCCAGCATGTAGCACACATCTTAAAGTTGCCAAGTTTGAAAAAAACTGAACTAGAAGAAGATTCCTCTTAAAGATACTTCTTATGGCATACTGTACTGTACTCTGCTCTCCTAAAATGATCTGAGTGCATCCCTCACCAAAATTTATACCCGGTTATGAAATTCTGGGTATTTAAGAATACTGTTGAAATTTAAAAGACAAATCTGTTTCTCAGCAGGAGTAGACAGTTTTTCAATGGACAAAAGTCATACACTTTTTTGTGGCGGGTGGTACGGAGAAGGGTATGGGGGCCCAGCAGTGTGGTTAGGGTATCTCTGAAAGTGACAGAGGCGGGGTTTAGAGACAATTTTCTTTGCCTTTCAGGATCCTCGGGGCTTAATTTTTTTTTTCTTGATGTGATCAGCCTATGCAAGTTTTTCTTATTCTCTGTTTTGTTTTCTGCACTGAAAAAAATCAAGAACAAGACTTGTTCAGCAGGTAATCCTATTTGGCTGCTGAATTTGAAAGAAGAGGGTTTAGGCTTTGCCTGCAGTCTGTAAGCTATAGAGTAACCCTCAGTGCTATAGAGCATAAACCAGCAAAAAGCAACCCCATGTCCTCCAGATCATTAAGTTGACTGTGGAAAAATTAAAGGCACACTGTACCGTTGCAGTTTTTATCTATTACAAATAAGGCCAGTTTGGTCTAGTGGTTAAGGCAACGGGCTAGAATCCAGGAGACTGAGAGTTCTAGTCCCACCTTAGGCATGAAAGCTGGCTGGGTGACCTTTGGCCAGTCCCTCTCTCTCTCTCAGCCCTGGGAAGGAGCCAATAGCAAACCAGGAGACTGAGAGTTCTAGTCCCGCCTTAGGCATGAAAGCCGGCTGGGTGACCTTGGGCCAGTCCCTCTCTCTCTCAGCCCTAAGAAGGAGCCAATGGGAAACCAGGAGACTGAGAGTTCTAGTCCCGCCTTAGGTATGAAAGCCGGCTGGGTGACCTTGGGCCAGTCCCTCTCTCTCTCAGCCCTAGGAAGGAGCCAATAGCAAACCAGAAGACTGAGAGTTCTAGTCCTGCCTTAGGCAGGAAAGCCGGCTGGGTGACCTTGGGCCAGTCACTCTCTCTCAGTCCAACTCACCTCACAGGGTTGTTGTTGTGGGGAAAACAGGAGGAGGAAGGAGTGTTAGGTATGTTCGCCGCCTTGAGTTATTTATAAAAATAATAAAGGCGGGATAGAAAATAAACAAACAAACAAACAAACAAATTAATTAAGGTCTATGTCTTCTACCTGGATTCATCTTCCAGATATCGTTATGTACTTTTGGAACTATGAATAAATGATTTCTGTCTATAGAAGTCTCAGTGGACATATTCAAATCTCTGGTTCAAATTAAAATTAATTAAAATTAAAATAGTGGCATTTGCTAATAAAAAACAATATTGTTTCAAAAGTGAATGAAACAAATATTGTTATTTCTGACTACTGTTTTCTCTCCAATATTAAAGCAGCTATATTATATTTAACAATTTTTAAAGGTACTTTCAGAAATATGAGATTCTCAAATAAGTTTAAGGTAAGTGGTTCTGAGATTATACTATGGTTCAGAAAGTTTCCAGCGTTAGAATTTTACACTGAACAAAGATGGTACTACTAAATCCACTTATAGAACTGTATATAGGATAAACCTAAATATTGCTTAAAGTGATCTCTATTAAGCAGCTTAGCTATATTTAAGATTGCATAATATTGTCAAGCAACATTACTAATCAAACTGAATGTAATAGTGGACTTCATGTAAGGGGAATCATCTACTTAAGAGCTTTGTGTAGTCATTTCCCACTGGTCTTTTTTACAAAGGAAAACTGCCAATGGAATTTCATTGCACTGACAATTTCAGGACAATTTCAAGTAGTAATCTTGCCCCTTCAGGAGCATGACACTTTTTAGCTTAACATCCACTGGCACACTGCTAGTAAAGGTAAAGGTTCCCCCCGCACATTTGTGCAGTCGTGTCCGACTCTAGGGACCGGTGCTCATCTCCGTTTGTTAGCCGAAGAGCCAGCGTTGTCCGAAGACGCTTCTACGGTCATGTGGCCGGCATGACGCGCGCGGAATGCTGTTACCTACCCACCGAAGTGGTACCTATTAATCTACTTGCATTTGCATGCTTTCGAATTGCTAGGTTGGCAAGAGCTGGAGCTAGTGCGGGAGCTCACTCCGCACGCAGGGCTAGGGATTCGAACCTCCGAACTTGCGATCTTCCGATCGACAAGCCTGGCAGGTTACCCGCTGAGCCACCATGCCCCTTGCTACTAATGCATTAATGCATATCCTCAATAGTGCCCTATCAACTATACGGTAACCACTCCAAACTATTCTCCAAGGTATTTGTCAAAATTTAACTAAACTATTGGAAATTATAAGTCATACCCAATGGCTATGTGAACAGAATTTAATCGCGCAACGTATCTTTTTTTTCCATTCCTTCCCCTCTAGAAATCTTTCACCCCACCAACAGCAGAGGATGATGCTTAGGTTTCAGTGCAATGAGGCAATTCTTCTTCAGTTGGAAGAAGCTAGAATAAGCAAAACTCTGCTCAACCCCCCACCCCATCCCTCTGCAATCATTGGATAACATTCTGTACTTTTATGAGGCATAATTTAAACTTGAAATAATACTTTAAAAATGTAATGGAGAACATTGGAAGAAGATGAGCATGTTTTTAAAATTGGAGAAAGAAACATCAATAACCTGCACTATGCTGATGATACTATTGGATAGCTGAAAATATAACGGATCTGTAAGTTCTAGTGATAAAAGTCAAGGAGCACAGTGAAAAAATGGACAAAAATTAAATGTAAAGAAGATCAAACTAATGACAAAATGAAAACAACCAGCCTTAGAACTGACAATGAAGATATCAATTCAAAGGTAGATAGCTTCTGCCTTTTAGGATCAACCATCAACAGTAAAGGAACAAGCAGTCAAGAAATATGCCACAGACTAGCACTTGGTAGAGCAGCCATGAAGGCCTTGGAAAAAATATTCAGATGACTATACCTACAAAGATCAGAATAGTACAAGTATTCTCTGTGACACTCTATGGACCCAAAAGTTGGACTTTGAAGAAGGAGAATAGGGAGAATATTGATGCTTTTGAACTTTGGTGTTGGAGAAGACTCCTGAGAATGCCAAGAAAATAAACAAATGGATCATCAAACAAATCAACTCACAGTTCTTCCTCGTGGCACAAATGACCAGACTCAAATTATCCTACTTTTGGACACATTATGTGAAAACTAGCTCTCTAGAGAAGGGTCTAATGCTGGGAAATGTGAAAGAAAAGAGGAGAAGAGGAAGACCAGCAGCACTGTGGATGGACTCAATTACAGTGGTGATGAGTGCACTGTTGGAAGACCTGAAAGACCAGGTTAGGGACAGGTTGTCATGGAGAAAATCCATCTATGTATTTGCTAAGAGTTGACAATGATGTGATAGCATATACTCAATAAAAAAAATGAAGAGCATATTTTTCAGATCCAATTTAAGAAGGCATCTATTTTATTTTCCATATGATAGTTTCTTTTTCCCATGAACATCAAGAGCATAGTAAGAAAATTCTTCCTTTCAACAAATGAAACCAGCAGTTCTGAAACATGGTCCATACAGTTGTGGTGGTATAATATAAAGCATGCTTGGTAGAAAAATCTAATGAGCTTCATATCCAATTAATTAATTTTGGATGCCATGAAATTTTCCTGCTTCCTTAAGTTCGTTTAAGATTTTAAAATTAATTGAACATCTCAATGTTCTACTGATGTTTTCTGCATTGGCTTCAGTCCTTATCTTTAATATTTTAAAATCCTTACAAATTATATTGCACATTGCCTTAACAATTCCTATAGAAAGATGCTTGACACACATATGAGGTACAGGTATTTTAAATCTTGTTTGTCAAATACATACCAGGTTTCCCACTGAAAGTACTTGGTAGAAATCAGAAGTCATTGGATAATGCTCCATGGCCATAAACAGTGTATTCAAAACAATGCAAATAGTAATAGCAAGATCAACACATGGATCCATCACTATCAAATTCACAATGTGCTTTACTTTTAACCAAGGGCTCCAGCAATCCCAGATCAAGAAAACATTTGCAAATCTATACCAGCATGGTGGACACTTCTGCCTGGATTCTTCAAGTTCTGGAGGTTGATAAAAGATATACATTAACTTTTTTAAAAAAAATAATATATTCAGTGTTCTGCAGTATTCTGGAGAACTACATGTAAAATGAAGAATGCATGAGAACTTTCCTTATGTATATGTTTATTACTATTGCTTACTAATTTATTTACACAGCTGATAGAAACATCTACTCTTATAACTAAACATACTTTTCATAGTGACTGATAGTCTTCAGAATTAATTCTGACACAGGACATTTAAACTGAAGCAGATAGACTATCACAGACTTAGCACTGCCAGTTGCTCCTACCTATTGTCCTAGCTGCAGCTTAAGTTTTCTACACCATAAGAATTTGCTGCAGTTAAACCACGGTTAGGGGAGAATGAAGGAAGAATTTAATACTTCAGTGGAAAGTGGGAAAACCAGCACCCTTAGCTCATGGATTGCCCTTCATTGCTTTATCTGGTCTAAAGGTAAAGGTAAAGATTCCCCCCGCACATTTGTGCAGTGGTCTACTTGTTTTAATTAATTAATTAATTAAATTTACATGGCTGCCCATCTTGTGACACACAACTCTGTGTGGCTAAGAACAGTAATAAAAACACAACAATAAGAATACAAAAAAAATTGCAAATATGTTACGTTTCTTCAGTTCATAGTCATAGAATATTTTAAATTGTTATATTAATATGCTATTTTCAAAATAATCACTTGATTCTATGTAGCTGACCTTTGAGTATTCAGGATGACCTTTCCATTAATCCTATCTAAAGGTAGTACTGTATTTCTCTAGTCACTAGTATCTGATAGTCTGAAGCAATGGCATTTTGATCCACTCCATCATTCACTACTGAACAAAGTTTTCCACCACATTATGGCACAGAATGCTCGAAGCCATCAACTCTTCCCCATCCTCTACATTCCACCTGTTCTGCTACCATCCTTCTCACCTCATGGATAGGACACAAGAAGAAAAAAAAGTACTGGAATCCTGGAACTATTATATATATGCCTAAGATTTCAGCAGTAAAACTGCTTCCGTTTGAGAGAATGAAATCAGAGTGATATTGCTTTATGTTAAGACAATGACTTCACATCCTACCATACCTTCCATAGTATTTGTAAGGATGCTGGCTATACTCATGGCTCTCTGCCTTGCTGCAGATTCTTCCATCAGTTCCATAGAAATCTGATAAGAGCTTAATCTTCTTTTTCTTATTTCAGTTTCAGTTGTTGTACCCTGAAAATACAGTTATTTTCATTTTAATTTATTGCAGAAGTGAAAGACAGATTGAGTGTTGGACTGTTCTTGGTACTTATGTAACTTAAAAAAACCTTTCCAGATCCTATCTGCGTGTGCCAGTTATTACTGTTAGAACTATCATTTATTATGTGATAATGGAAGTGATATTTCCTCATAGTTGATTTAAGACTTTCTTTTTACAGTGTTGCACAAAATGGTTTCAACCTACTAGGTAATCTTTCAGTTTAAAGCTTTGGTGTAAATCTCTTCACTATAGTCTGAAAATAAGTCACAAAGTAATTAAACTTTTGTGATAGTATGTTGCAGGTTTTAGTGAAAGAACATACAAGAGTTACTCTGAGGCAGTCAAATATACATCATCACACCTATCTCTTGTGCAAGGGAAATCAGAAAAATCATATGAAGTGTACTTGCACAAGCAGAGCTCCTGCTCACACAAGATAATTTAATTCTTATCAATTCCGCATCCCTCCGCCCCTATTTCTTGAAATTCCCAACTCTTTGAGAGGATTTTTAGCTGATTAGAGGTCTGAAGAAGAAGGAAGAAGGAATGGAGAAATCTGACACACCCTCATGCAATGTTCACCCAAGTAAGATGATGAAGATGAAGGGAGGCACAGTCCAGAAATATCAAAGTAAAGAAGTACTTTAGACAAGGTCAAATACAACAAAGATAGTTTAATCACCTCTGGCAAAAATTGTCCAGTAGGTGAAGGGAGTGCTGGAGGTCCTCCCATTAAGGAAACGACACCATTGCAATCCACCGTGCTGTGCATCTTCCCGTTTGCTGGAAGCACCGGCACCATCTTTGATGACAGGCTCGTTTGACTGGTATTACTGTTGCGACGCTCACTGGTTTGTCTGTTTGGAACAAAGAGAGAATCTCTCCTGCTCTCATTGTCTTCAAGAGTACTATGTTCATCATCAGCAAAGTCATTCTCTGACCCAACATCCTTTGCTCTCCATCGGAAGCTGAAAATACTTGTTCTGCTGTTGCGCCATGGGGAAAACAGGGAGCCGCGAAAGCTCAGCAAAGACTGTAGGGGAGGCAAAATAGAACAAAACCAAACCAAAAACAGTTACTGTTTGGAATTATTTGTGCCTTTCAAAAGGGACATTGACTTCTTGCTTCAGTTATTCAAGTAAGGCTGCTTTTGTCCAGGTACACTAGCTTACCTGCTTAAAACTGTGAGAGGTAAACTAGTAACTCATTTATTTGTTTGTTTGTTTGTTTGTTTGTCCTATTTCTTTACCACCCATCTTGTATTATGACGACTTTGGGCAGTTTACAGACAATTAAAATAAAAGAGTAACATATCGCTAAAGCAATGCAGTATAAATAAGTATAAATATATATAAATATAAAAGTGCAAGATATAAAATATAAAATTCAAGATGGCGAATAATGATCTTATCATTCGCCCCATCAAGGTTCCAGCTACCCCCATGATTGGCTACCCCCCCTCCCACCCCAAGCAAGGTGGCACAACCAGGTCTTAACCCCCGTCCAGAAGGCTGGGAGAGTGGGGGCCTGCCTTACCTCCAGGGGTAACTTATTCCAAAGGGCGGGTACCACGGCAGAGAAGGCTGTCCTCCTGGACCCCGCCAATTGGCAATCCCTCATGGACAGGGTCCGTAACATGCCCTCTCTGCCTGACCGGGTGGGATGGGTCAATGTAATGGGGGTGAGGTGGTCCCTCAGATAACCTGGACCCATGCCATGAAGGGCTTTAAATGTGATAACCAACACCTTGAATTGGACCCGGAAGCAAACTGGCACCCAAAGCAGCTCGCGCAGCAACGGTGTTATATGTGGCCTCCTTGAGCCCCTAAAACTGCTCGTGCAGCCACATTCTGAACCAGCTGTAGCTTCCAGATACTCTTCAAGGGTAGCTCCATGTAGAGCATGTTGCAATAGTCTATACGGGAGATGACTAGGGCATGAGTGACTGACTGGAGGGACTCCCGATCCAGGAAGGGGCCTAGCTGGCGCACAACATGAAGCTGTGCAAAGGCTCCCCTGGCCACGACTGCCACCTGCTCTTCATACATGTTTCATAAACTATTTGCAAAATTGCATTATCTAGAGTTTATTAGAAGTATAACTTCTGGGTTTGTGTTATAACCTTCTCTGGCCTAAGCAGGAAGTATAATTCGGTGAAAGAGCACATGTCTCGCCTGCAGAAGATCCCAGATATCTTGGCATCTCTATCCAAATATTTAAGGAATTGGTCATTGGATAGACCTTTGCATGAGGCTGAAGTACCAACCTCAGACAGCATATGATACCTGTACTAAAGAGCAAATAGTTTTGACCTGGATCCTATCTGTGTTCCTTCTTACATATCCCTCCTCCTGTTTTCATAAGCCACAAAAAGTCTTAAACCTTAAAACTAGCTAATTCATTGTATCTTAAGCTTTCCTGGATTCCAATTCATTTCATCAGATGAATAGCTTCCCTGACAGTAACTGCCAGGAAAGGAAATAGATTATAAATTGATTAAATACTGTAAATGCCATTATTCTACAACCTCCTAATTTCATATTTGATGCACATTCTTATAAATCAAGATGACTAGCTCTTCTCTGACCCGTTCTACAAGACAACATGAGAACATCATACATTCTTCCATTCATCCTCTATCATCCTTGAATGGACACTTCAAATGTAAGGAAATGTTTTCCAAAGGCAAAAAAGCCACATTAACTAGCCAGCTGTTACATACAGTTATGGGGGAAACCCAATGGCTAGATCTATTTAACTAGACTACAGCAATAAATCCACCATTTATTAATCACACTGATTCATCAATTAATGCTTTCAGCAGCCACAGGAGACTGAAGTGGTGATTTTGCCATTGAGAGCAGGAAAAAATCAATTTTTGCTGCTTGTCCTTTTATTTAATTGCACTACAAGAAATCCTTAATGGAAACTTTTGTTCCCTCCCTGCATATTTCATTAGTAGCATTCATGAATAAATAATAATAAATATCATGAATAAATAAAGTCATCACCAATGTCAGAAGAAAACACATACACACAAACAATTCATACATTATTGTTCCTATCTTTCAATTTCTTTTCAGTACTTTATGTTCAAAATGATCACTGCAATTATACCAAACATTTACCTCTTGGTTCAAAATATTTTTTTTAATGTGATTTTAAGATCATAGACTAACAATTTTATTTAGACATTAGGTCAATATTAGTACTCATATTAAACTGTAAGTATTCTTTTAAGGGAAAAATAGGATATAGATTGCCCAAATAAGCAAAAGAAAAAGCAACTTTTTTCAGATAAATTTTATCAGTCAACCATCTCCTAGAGTTTAGAGAGTCCACTGCAATGTCCAAATACACTTAACACAAAGTATTCCTCAAAATAAGGGGGAGAAAAAGGTAAAGGTAAAGGTTCCCCCCGCACAGTTGTGCAGTCGTGTCCGACTCTAGGGGCCGGTGCTCATCTCCGTTTGTTAGCCGAAGAGCCAGCGCTGTCCGAAGAAACAGGGCTGTATATTGGCTCTCTTTGCATGCAATGTTTATTTAGATTCTGTGATCCAGGCCCTTGAAAACCCAAAGTTCCACCCTTCTCATCTGGCCAACAGACCAATTACTGCTTTACTTTATGCAGATGATATTGCTGTTCTTTCTTTCTTGGTGGTGGGATCGAGAAAGTATCACAGTCCTTCACAATGAAGAAGGAAGACTTAACATAAATTACACAAAACCTAGAGTTATAGCTTTCTAAAAAAAAGGATTAAACACAAAGGCAGATTGGAGGCCACATTGTAAAGCAAATGAAACACTACAGATACCTGGGCATAGTATTTCAGGACACACAAGGTCATGAGAAACCCAAAAAGAAGCCCAGAGGCCATGATCTGATCTTTTTTTTTTAATCAAATAGGAGGCCAATTTATATCCATGGCCTCTGGGATATTTCAAGGGGGAAAAAATTGCACATCTTTTATGTGGTTTGCAGGCCTATGCCTATAAATATTTCTGTGGTTTGGAAAAATACAACCTAACTTTCTGTGGGCAAATGTTGGGATTACTTGTTGTGTCCCAAATGCTGCTTTACACACTAAAGCCAATCTTATTTCCCTAGAAACTGTTTTGGCAAAAGACTCATATATTGGCTAAAGCTGTAAGAAAGGTGAGAACGTTTACCCCATCCCAACCTTATATAATCAACATCATTCCAGGTAGATAAACACTCTCTTAAAACATATCTATGGGATATCTAAAGCCCAAAGAAATGATAAAAGAGTGCATTTTGGATACTGATAAAAATATTTTAGCAGAACAGCCCAAGCTTTATTATTATCTTTGCCCTGGCTTCTTCCCTTGCTATGACCGCCCTGGAAGATGCCGCCATGCATTTTTATCCAAGGCGGATTCCCCATATTTGGAATAGCTATGTCCTTGTCTGTCGCATTCTGTTGAGTCAGTGGCACATGCTTTATCATATTGTTCCTTTTATAAGGATTACTAATAACACCTCTTTTAAGAAACTACGTACGTAGATCAGACACATTTTAATGCACTCTTCTTTTATCTGATTCAAATCTAGACATCACTTATAAGGTGGCAAAATCTGTTTCTGGGAACCGTAGTTATTAAGAGACAAATGGCATCATAGGTGATATAAAGATTGATCCATAAGTTTAAATCCAATTCTGTTGCTGTATTTCAAATTTTAGTCCCAGTTTGGTGTAGTAGTTAAGACAGCAAGCTAGAAACCGGGAGATGGTTAGTTCTAGTCCTGCCTTAGGCGTGAAGCCAGCTGGGTGACCTTGGGCCAGTCCCTCTCTCTCAACCCTAGGAAGGAGGCCATGGCAAACCACTTCTGAAAAACCTTGCAAGAAAACTGCAGAGACTAGTCCAGGCAGTCGCCAGGAGTCAAAAACTGACTTGAAGGCACTAAATAAATAAATAAATTTTCAAATTTTACATTTTAATGCATTTTGTTCTTATGTTTGTTCTTATTTTTCCTTTTGTTAGTCCAAGATCTATTTCAGTCCAACACTGACATAAAATAACTACCTAACCTAGACTTTACCTACTGAATTTCATTTTTACCTGTAATGTACAGTACATCTCCCCTTCATTTTTTAAATATAAGTAAACGACTTGTACAGTATATTGCTGCTAAGAAAATAGCATGGATGAGTCCATGTAGTCACTTGACTCAAGGGAGACTTTATTGTTTGTTAACTGAGATTAATTTTTGTGAGGCCTTTAGTCTGGAGTCAGTTCTGTTCCCTTGCTATGAACAGTTTTAATTTTAACTGTTTCTTCTTTTTATAGGATACTGCCCATTTTGATTTTATTGTTTTTAATTACTGTAAGTAGCTTTAGGGTCCTTCTGAGCCAAAGAATGAGAAAGGAAAAACCAGATGGCATCAAATGCAGCAAAGGAAGAAAGGAAATTTCTAGGTGCACCACTATCTCTATCTCTATCATCTCTAAGTCCATCATCTCTATCTCTATCTGTTATCTCTTTACTGAGCAAACACATTTTGAATACAGGCCTATCTCCCTAAAGTGGGATACAAGTATGTTAATAAATAGCAAATAAAATAAATCCTTATGCTTCTATATTTTTATCAGCAAGGACAAATGTTTAGGTTGTAACTGAAGATGCTACTGCTGTTCAGGATGGCTATCGGTAGCATATTATTATTTTATTTAAATTTATATAGCCGCCCATCTCACAAGAAGTGATTCTGGGCAGCATACAATAATCAGATAAAAACAGTACATATATAAAAACAAGCATTGAAAATATAAAAATCAACATTAAAAAAATTAATTAAAATAGAAATGTATACAAACCCCAGGCAGAGAGAGAATGAGTACATCCACCTCAATAGTGAAACCATCTCACCAAATTTCTGGTTTCCTGGGACCCCCAGGCCTGGTGGCATAACCAGGTCTTGAGGGACTTCCGAAATGTCAAAAAGGGAGATGATTAGGTTAGGTTAGGTTAGGTTAGGTTAGGTTAGGTTAGGTTAGGTTAGGTTAGGTTAGGTTAGGTTAGGTTAGGTTAGGTTAGATTATCCCCTCCTATAACTCTATAGTTGCCTGGAATCTGGAAAGAAAAGCAACTTCCTACAGTGGAACCCTTGTCACCAACAGGAAAATATGTGACTCCACAATATGGTTGCCAAATGGACAAGCTTCACTTATATGGGAAAACATAAAAAACACGCTCAGGGGTATGAATTTTAAAAAGGTGATACCCATTGTGATCCAGAATCAGCAGCCTTTTTACCTCACCCTATCACAATCAGTGGGAACCACAGCAAACAAACCCAGCCCGTTTGCATATCTTGCCCTGGTCACGCATCTTTACGAAAATCCACTTATTTTCATAAAAAATGGCATTGATCAGGTTCTTGCAGAAGGAAATCCCATCAATCTGGAGCTGACACCCCATGCTCTGATTTTCAGAACTGAAATACAGATTAGAATCTACCGTATAGTTCAAATGGACCCTGTAGCATACCTGGTGAGTTGAGGTTCTCTTTTCATAGGACAAGCGACCTCCCCTTCTGATGCTGTCCTCTGATTCAGATTTAGGAAACTTCTCCACCACTTCCTTATCTTCTGCTTCTGAGAGCTCCTTCTGCTTCCTTTTTTTCCTTTTGTTCCTTCTGTCTTTAGCACTCTTTGAGCTTAATTTAGATGCCTCTGAAGAACTTTCCAAGAGCTCCCCCAATCCACCCACGCCGCTGAAATCTCTTGATGCAACTGATGCTGCTGCCACAGCTGCTGTTGTCTGTTGTGTTACAGTATCAGGTAATTGGTATTACTTGGATTACTACATTCATCATTGTTGTAGAGAATTCCATTATTATTCCAAGGGTACACAGTCACAAAGCAATTAAACACTAATGCCAATAATGGATGCTCCTTCTTTGAAAGGAAATAAAAAGGTAAGACAGTTTTCTAAAAAGACAGAGGAGTATAGCAGTCCTTAATGTTTTTAATAAGCCTGCCATTAAGGGAGTGGGGTTTTACTTAGGACCTGTTTGCTCCAGGACCTAAATTCTGACTGAGGAGCCAAAACTCAGTTGGCTGAGCATCTGCTTTGTGAGATGGGTTCGATCCTTTGCCTTTCTAAAAAGGTAAAGGTTCCCCCCGCACATTTGTGCAGTCGTGTCCGACTCTAGGGGCCGGTGCTCATCTCTGTTTGTTAGCTGAAGAGCCAGCGTTGTCCGAAGACGCTTCCACAGTCATGTGGCCAGCATGACGCACGCGGAACGCTGTTACCTACCCACCAAAGTGGTAACTATTTATCTACTTGCATTTGCATGCTTTCGAATTGCTAGGTTGGCAAGAGCTGGGGCGAGTGTGGGAGCTCCCTCCGTCACGCGGGGCTAGGGATTCGAACCTCTGAACTTGCGATCTTCCAATCGACAAGCCTGGCGTCTTACCTGCTGAGCCACCACACCCCTAATATTTATAATATGTTTTTAATTTATAATATATAATATAATATATATAATAATTATAATATATAATTGCCTTTCTAGAGAGGTGGAAAAGTCTCCTTGCCTGAAACCCTGGAGAGGTTACTGTCAATAAAGCTGAGCTAGATGGACTGATAGCTCTCTCTGCATAACATTAGCTTCTTCAGAGAGGCTAATAACCCACAATCACCTCTTGAAACATCTGCACAAGTTTTTGTAATACAGCAGCCAATTCCACCAGCTGTTCAAGAATCAGCTGAGGTCAAACTTTGGAACTCTACTGCTTCTACTGTGTTTTGAAGGCTTCACAGATGCCAAGGTCAACTATTCTCACCTACTGTACTATTTTTGCAATTTCTTGAATGCAAGCATTGTCTTCATACAGTGGTAACTTTTTTCCACACATCTGACAGCAGAAGGTGAGAAGAACCAATGTATACATGAATATGAGCCTCAGTCATGACAGGGATCCCAATCACACATGAAATTGTATCAGTAAAGAGCCCACTGTTATCTTCCACTAGCTATAGAGAATACAGAGGATACATTTCTGCCCCTATTCCTCACAAGAGCCCTCTGTGCAACTGAACATTGGAGAGCTTCAGACAATGCAGATGATGAAGCTGTACATGTTTGTTGTATTAACTTCCTGCCCACTCCAGCCCAAGCTCTCTCCAGCCTCCGCACATTCAGTCAGGAGGTGAGAAGAAAAGTACTTGCTTCTGCATGAATGCAAGTAGACCTCTACTAGTGATCTAGAAGCCTGGGCTGCAGATCGTGTAGAGACCTAAACTCACATTCAAGCATATATGAATTCAGCATTCCTTTAGAGATCCTGGTTGAATGTGTGAAGCTGGAAAAATCAAGGATGGGGTGAGTAGGACATGAGGGCACGGAAGTGGTGCCAGGATGTATTCCCATTTCAAAATTCTCATGCAAATACCTAAATAGAGCTACTGATTGACCACAACAATAAGATTTTTTTAATTTTAAAAAAAAATATTGTGCTCTAACCAAACCATTTAGTTTTCAGAATAGACTTCCTTGGGCATTAATTGGAATGGTCTTACAAAATCAGTTCAACAAGGGATAGGAGCTGCTGTTTCAATCTCAAGTGGGAAGCCATAAAGAGGGCTTCCAGATGGATGGGGGTGTAGATTTAACAATGGAGCAAGATGACCCTCCCCCTGCATTCCCAAAGTGTCATTAACAATAGGTACCAGGTCCCATGTTTCTCCTGCTTCAGGCCTGTGCTGTTCAGCATGTTCCTGATGACACACAGTGGCAGAGGCATGAGAATGCACAGGTGGGGTGTTATGTGATGGCCCTATACTCCTGTGTGGAATTCACTGATTCTGCTGGAAGTATTAGATGGCAGATTCCCTGCAGGAAGTCAGAGCTGGGAATGCAGGATGGCAAAGACACTTCTTATTGCTAATTATTGCTAATTACAGGATATGCAGATCTAGTCTGCTCAGAAGCTCTTGAAAGAAAAGGTCCAGTATAAACAACTCTTATGACAAAAGAAGAGGGAGCATATGAAATATGTATGGCTCCATCTCTTCCAGGTTCTGGTAGCCAGCAGCATGCCAGCCTGATTGCATCCTATATTTTGTGCATTATCTATTGGACACACTTGGATAAAAATCTGGGAAGATGCATTGAATGCATCCCCGCATTTCAGCAGTTTCAAAGCGACATCTTCTAAAAGCAAGCTACCTGAGCCTCTTCTTGCTGCTTTTTCAGCTGTTCCAGCATCTGCCGGAACTCGGCTTCTTTCTGCTCAGCTTCTTCCATGGTGGCTTGATTCTGCTCTTCATAGGCCATGGCAACAACCGCCAGGATCAAGTTGATCAGGTAGAAAGAGCCCAAGAAAATCACCAGGACGAAGAAGATCATGTATGTTTTGCCAGCAGCTCGTAATGTCTGAGAAGGTGAGTTGAAGAAAGAAAAAGAAACACAAAAAGGACTCATCCATCTGGTTTTTAAAAATCAGTTTCAGTTATTGATAATCACAATCATAAAAGTACAATGACATACCAAATAAGCATCATAAACAACAATTCTTTGTTGAAAAGTTAGTTAGATTAATATAAATCAGCAGCAAGGCTGATGCTCTTGTTCCAGTATCATACATACTAATCTTGCCTCGTGACTGTTCTCACCAGTTGGTAAAGATTTTCCCAGTAGTCCTGAGTCATCAGCCGGAAGAGTGACAAGAAGGCCCAGCTGAAGGTGTCAAAGCTTGTGTAGCCATAGTTGGGGTTTCTACCACCTTTTACACACACATATCCTTCTGGACATTGACTAGAAAAAGGAAATCACATTGAGAATTATTGTTACTTGCACTTTAAAAAATATTTTCAAACTCACATTTTAATTTTAATCTGAACCATTTATTTTCCTAAGAGGTTCCCAGTTCTGCAGGAAATGTATAAAACTGGATTCAGCTGCACTTTAGATCTCACTGAGATTGTAAGGGTTAGCTTAGCATAACCTACGCCATCTTGCTTTTGGAAACTGCTTGCTGTTAGAAACTAGGTGAAAGGAGATGCAGGGACCTTGCTGTTGTCTCTAGGGAGATAACACTCTCCAAGGATTGTTTGGAATACCAGGAGACATGCAGACTGCCCCTGGAGGTTTCTGGAATGCTTACTACTAGCTATGCAGATTTAGGAACCTTGCCCTCTGACTAGGAGGAGAGTTCATTATGCTTTCTTACTGAGCTTTGCAAACCCTATATAAGTACTGTACTTGTGTGTGTGTGTGGGGGGGTCTTCCCGGGCATTCTACTGTCATGATGCCTGTGGAGACCTCCACCCAGCTCTGTCTTGGCCAAAATAAATGCTGTTATTTTATATCTCCAAGCCTCGACTCAAGACTGTTATTGGTAACTTCAGGAACTTGGGTAAAACAGTGTAAGCAGGGGCCTTACATTCTGGCGCCCGAACAGTGTGACAAGAAGGCTTTGTTCCTTTGGGTCAACCGCCCACGGTGTAACTCCCTTTGTGAGTTATGGCCTTCACAACAGCAGGCAGAAGAAACCGACACAGATCTCTTTCAATGTTAAGAGCGCTCCCAGTGCTTTCACCGGTAACCTTGACTGGATCTGAGATATCGGCAGACTCTGTTCTGACTGGACCTGAATGCCCAGTGTTAGAGGCTTTGAGTATTTGTTTTTGTGGGTTTTTTGTGTGGCGCCTTAAGAAATTGGAAATTGGAAAAGTGCACT
The DNA here is from genome assembly GCA_023362775.1 of Charina bottae. NCBI lineage: Eukaryota > Metazoa > Chordata > Lepidosauria > Squamata > Charinaidae > Charina > Charina bottae. The sequence continues at coordinate 240,098,229 of JALMGJ010000001.1, forward strand.
TGAAAGTACTGGTGAGTATAGTTTTTCCTAGGAGGGGAGTGTTGCCTTGTGTGTGTTGGAATGTGAGTATGTTTGGTCGTGTGGAAGAGTGCGTGTTGGAATATTTGAGGTTTAGTGGTTTCTAAATAAAGGGAGGGTAGTGAAAGAATACTAACCCCGAGATCGAAGGAAAGACTCGAGAAATCCCTAGGAAACCACTGTAGGCAACAAAGTAAAGTATAAAGTAATTTGGCTCCCTGTGATGGGAGGGTGATTGATCACACCCCGAGTCAAAGACCCTGAGTCAAATGACCCGAGAAATCCCTAGGGGCCATGGGTAACAGTAAGTATGTAAACTGTGCACTCCCTTAGCATGTCTTGACACATTGGGAGGCACTGAAATTTTAAGTGACAGTAAAAATCTCTTTTAAGAAATTAAAGACCCTCTGTAAGCACTATAGGCTACCTATTTATTGGCTCAAAAAATGGGATTTGGCTGCCAGAGGGCACCATTAATGATGTTTTTATTAACACCTTCACGAACTTCCTAGCTGCAGGTAGTTTTGCCCTCAGCTTCAGGATGTGGTAAAGGGAAAGAAAACAGTTTAGATGCTTTCCTAAAAAGCTTATACATTGGTAGGGAAATATTTGATGAGGTTCTGGAAGTGCAGGTGATCCGTTTCTTTGGGAACTTCTAGATAGTAAACAAGATAAGATATTGAACAAGCTAGGCAAGGCAAGGCAGGCACTATTAGTAACACACATAACAACAGAGCCTCTGCCTGCCTGTGGGGCCACTAACCCTAGATTGAGAGCGCTTTTAGAGCTAGGGCTAGAATGGGACCCCCCTAAGAATTCAGGGCATGTACAGGTTAAGCATTATGCCTTGGGACCATCAGGAAACAGGAGAAATATTAAAATAACCATCCAAAATCCCCATCCTCAACAGCTGGAGGGATGAGGAACAAGTTTTTTGTGTTGTTTTATGCATGAAATGTTGTCCCCTAAATCAAGCTGCCTAAGGCAAGAGGGGATACTTTGCTCCCCCCTCAATATAGTTCTTTTCAAAATCAGGGGATGGGGAGCTTCTAAAAAGGAAGAGTTTTTGTGTTACGGCATTTGTGTGTGTCTTCTGTTTTGTTTGTAAACCTTTGCCTGTCTGGATTTGTGTGTGCATGTTAATGCATAAGCTTTATGCATTTATGAAAGGTTAAGAAATTGTTTTGAATTGTGAAAAAAGAAAAAAATTATGTGTGTCTGTCTATGCTAAGAATGGAAATAGGTTCTGGCCAAACCTATATCCAATCTAGTGTGATTTGTGGAACTTAAATGCATATTGTAAGAAAGTTTTAATTATGTTAATTCTTTATTTTTTATTGTTGGGGAAAAATGCTTTTTTCCCTATCTGTAGCTTGAATCATGTCAACTGGATTTCTATTTTCTCAGTGGAAACGTTTCGCTCCTTATCCAAGGAGCTTCTTCAGCAAGAAAGGTGGCAGACTATAGAAACCACCTACCTAGAAACATATTTAGGATTCCCTTACCAACTTTGCTCAGACTGAAGAAGCTCCTTGGATAAGAAGCGAAACGTTTCCACTGAGAAAATAGAAATCCAGTTGACATAATTCAAGCTACAGACAATTCCACCTGGATGACTGAGAACCTTCATAGACATAGGCTTGTTTCCCTAGTTTTTTCCCTTTTTTGCTTAGCTTCGCCCAAAGCCCCCCTTCCTCCTTCCTTCAGTCTGCTTCTGAAGGTCTGCCTGGAGGAGGGAGGAAGGGAGGGGGAAGATAAACCCCAAAAGCTGCAGCAATTAAGGCTTGAGTAGAAGGAAAAATGCTTCTTTTTGCTTCTTTGCGTATCAACTGTCTGCCTCCCTGATAGGAGAGAAACTGGATGCAGGTTCTGTTTTGTGCAGTATGTTTTGTGTATTATGATTTTTTTAAAATGAAACTTGAATGCAAGGAATAGTCTAGCCCAAGCCCTCCCTCCTTTGGTCTGCCTCTGCTCGCTCGCTCGCTCGCTTGCTTGCTTGCCTGAAGGTCACAGAGCAAGGGAAATTCTCTTGCACTTTTTTTTCTCTTTGTTTTCTGTCCTTTGTTCCACCAAAAATTATTTGTGAGTTTAGAGAATCTGAGCAGTTAGAAAGGGGCGGAGGAAACTACTACAGATAACGTGCAGCTTTAGTTTTGCTTCTCCATGTGTTTGTTGTCTGCCCAGATCACAGAGAAGAAATAGGTTCTGATATTAAAAATGGAAAGTAAGTGACAAGAGACAGAATGTTGTGGTATGTGTGAAAAGTGAAATGGGGAGGTATGGGATTTTGCGGAAGAGTGGCGAGGAGAAAGGTTTGCTAGGAAAAGGGAAAAAATGGGTTTCAGAAATGCGTAGTGCATGGATTTGGTGGAACGAAGGGAAGGCAAGTGTTTTGCAGCCAGCTGAAAAGAGGGGAAAAAAACGTTTAAGTGTGAAACCCTGTCCAAGGACATTGGCTTGTGCGGGTTGGAGAGAGGTCTGCTTTCCTGCCTTAATGTACAAGGGGTTTATAATGAATGAACTAAACTTTGAACCCCTTCATTGGAATCTTATCTGAGTTTCAACTTTTTATAAAACATTTTTTTTGGCTGCTATTAGAGAACAGAGGTTACATTTTTTTTAGGCAGTAAAGGGGGGCCACCCTCTTGCTCCCTTGCCTACTTGTTTTTATGCTGATCTTTTCAACAAAGAGACAACGGGAATGTGAATGTGTTTGTGTGTATGTCTTCAGTTTGTTTAACTGTATAGCACATCATTAGCAGGTAGAAAGAAAAGAAAAAAATTTTTTTTCTTTTGCTAAATTTTGGCTGTAATAGAGCCTCCATGGATTGGCTCTATCTATCAGATTTTACTTTGTGTTGTTTCTTTTTTACAAATTTTTACTGCAAAAGTAGTCTATTCATTAAAATACATTAAAATATATTATGCCAATGCTCATTTTTATTTTCTAGCCTTCTATAAAATTCATTGGGAATTTTATAGTGTTATATGTCAATGTTTTTGCTCAACATGGCTGTGCTATTTGGCCACAGAGACAAGTGTCACTGTTTAATTGCCTTTCAATTTTTTTTTATTTGGAAATTCAGCATGGTTTTTCAATTCCTTGCCTGTTGGTAGCAGTGCCAAGACCCAATACTTTTATTTTTATTTTTATGCATGTTCCATCTCACACATCAGAAGTTGCTGATGTGGTGAGTGCATGCGTGGGGGAAAGGAAACATGTACTGGGAGATTTTGTGGTATAGAAATTTGTCAGTCCTAAGCACCCATTAGGATCCCTGGAGAGTGCTTCCAGGGGACACAATTTGTTTATACAATACCTTCTGCAACTGCAGCCCCCCCCCCCCACCAGGTTGCTTCTAGAGATGAGCATAAACCCTGGGAGGTTTTTTTTTTTGGAGGTGGCTTTCACAAAGCTCCTCTACCCCTTGATGTGTTCAGGCTCCCATCACTGAGATAGCAGTTATCTGTGCAAGCTTTGTTCTTATTATCCTTTCTGCAGGAATGCCAACCTTGGCAGGTGGACCAACCAGTGCCCTATTCCAGGCTGAGGAGCTGTGGCTGGTGACGGCTTGTTGCCAGGACAAAGGAGAGTTACAGCCTGAGTGCACAGGGCTGCCAAAGTCTGTCAAATTTGCTGCCACAGTCACCTGCATACCTTAAATGAGGCTGCCATAAATCCCTGAGCGAGTGGAACTCGCCTGGACTGTGCAACCACCTGATGCCTAACTGTGGAGCTGCCTGACAATTTTGCACTGAGATTTTTGTTTCACAGAGAAAAAGAACTTTTGCCCAATAAAAACATGACTGCAAATAAAAACACAAGGGGGAAAGAGCAGTAAAATTCCACATACAGCTACATGAGACTTTGTTTTTTTTTTTCCTTTGTTTTTCCTTTGTTCAGATAAAGCAATGCAAGACTAAAACATCTTTTTCGGGACCAGTGAAGGATTGGGCCTTATCATCTGACCTGCGTTGTTTTTTATTTCACTGACATTGACTAAGGGTTTTTTGTTTTCTTCTAGGACTTGTTGATTTTCAAATGTAAGCTTATGCTTTGTGTCCTAGCAGAGGTGGATGGGCCCTGGAGCATATTTTCTGTTTTTTTCCTTTTTAGGCTGTTTTAAACGTTGCGTATGTGGGAGTGGGGTGTTGGTAGCTACCTGGTCTCCTTTGCAGGAAATGAATGGGTGGTGAAACCGACTCCTTGCTTCAGCATCTAGTGATTATTGTTCTGAAGAAATTACGAACCCCCATTGGGGAAAGGGCATCCTTTTTATTTTTAGTAGTGTTCCATGAAAGTTTGGAATTACTTCCCCAGGTGCCTGGAAGCCCCAATTCTAACGTGGGTTCAGTAGACCTGGCAAGTGTTCTGCTTGCCTCTGAGGAAGAATACATTGGCTGTGGCCTCTTTATCAAGGGCTTGGATATCTGGAGCCTTTTGGACGATGAGAGGATTACAGGAAGATGTGGATGATACAATTGGGAATTTTGTTGATATTTGGGATAAGGGGAGGGATTGGAAGACCAGTCCTGAACCCCCCTTTCCAATAGTAAACCATTGCATTGACCTGTCAAAAGCCTCAGTGGCAGTGTTGGTCAATTGGTCTATGTAATTTGTTTCCTAACCCCTCCTTTCATGGATGAGGGACTTCTTTTTTCCCTATTTTCTTTTCAGTATGACTTCCATGGTAACCCCTGACTTTAGGACTTTGGGTACCACCACCATAGTCTGGATATATAGAGTGAATGGGGTGCTTTGTCTACGCTTGCAGGGATTGGGTCCACACTTGGGAGAGTCTGTGTATGGACAAACGTGGACTCCCCTCACACCCTTAGCTTTTTGATTTGGCCAGATGGAATTGTGGTATTCTACTCAATGTTCCTCCTGAGAACTGTTCTTGTCTCTTGGGGCAAGCCTGGTAGGAACTGTGGGAATTACATTGTTTACATCAGAGGGATGGATGGAACACCCAGACAACAGGTTCTTAATCTCTCTTCATTAGTTCTAGCAAAGTTTCAAGTTGGGTCACTACTTTGGAGGGTGAACAGATTCCTTGGTGGGTCTGCGGAGAGTGGGCCTATAAGAGATTGCCGCCCGAACACATCATCAAATGGGTAGGGGCCTGTCACCTAGAAGCCAAAATTTTTGTCACCCAGCCATCCCCATCTTTGACAAAGAATTATTAGGCTTCTGGTAGTTTTGGAAATAATTACCAATAAAACTGCAAATGCTCTAGATTTGGTAGCCACCTAGATTACCCAAATGCCCACCTTACTGTTATGACATACATTACTTTTGAATTATCTGTTGGGTGCAGAGAAGGAGGGTTTTGTAATTGGCTGGGGAACACCTCCAACTGCTGCATCCTCATCGCTGATAATGGAACTGCAATTGAAACTATTACCAATGACATTTGTGGCCTTGCCCACAACCCAGTTTAGGAATGGAATGATGGCATGTTTGACTGGTTAACTAATTAGTTACCTAATTTTGTTTGTTTCTTTTTGCTGTTATTGCTCTCGTTTATTGTTTTTTTGTGTTTAGTCACTAAGCTGCAAAAGCCACATTTCATTGCCAGATGGTTTTATCCAGCTTTTTCCCAAGTGTGCTATGTTAATGGTTTTTCTTTAGGATCTGAGTTTCAATCTTCAAAACTCAAATGAAGGAACTGATGACAACAGGAGAGGAAATCTGAATTTGATTGAGGAGTGCCAATGTAATAATTGTGAGTTGAATAGGCCTTTGGTTTAATGTGTAATTGAACTAGAGATTGTGATGTCAAATGTCCTATTGTTTTGTGGATGTCACTTTGAAATGTGTTAAGTTGAAGAAGTCACTGGAATAAGTTAGACTCTCTGTGCCTACGCTTACACCCTATGCACAGAGGAGGGGATAAAGGGGTGAGCTATGGGATGTGTTTTTGCAATTGTTAGTGATACATGTTTAGAGCGTATTATGAGTTATGTTTCATGTTCAGTTTTGTGTGGATGTTAGAGAAATGACTGATTGGAAGCTTTTATAGTAAGATACTAATATTGTGATGCCTTTAGTGGCTATGTTATGTTGGAAACTTTATGTGGATTGCTGATGTTAGGAACAAATATAGGTACCTACTGTTGTTTATGATCCCAACAGTTAGTGAATTAATGTAACAAGATATGTTTTTGTGCAGTTACTGAGGACCTAAGGACCTAAGTGCTTAAGGTAATAGACAACAGAATATAACATGCAAAGTAACTTCATAAGCTTAAAGACTGTATGTGCCCAGTCCCCATGATGGGCCTGAGAATGGCTGTGTTAGGAACTCTTATTAGCAGAGCTGCTAATTGCTGCTATTGCTTTCACCTTGTGGCTTCTTCCTGCTCGACCATCCCCAGCACTCGAGGTGATGGTTCTATGATGTTTTCCTATAGACTACTGGAGTGAAAAGCATTTCGCTCCCTCTAAAATAAAGGGAGGGAGATTAAGGATTTTGCATACCCTGAGCTATTTGTTTTTTTTTTTGCTTTGTTTTTGCTTCTGTAACACGCTTAAATGCATTATTAGACTGTCAGCTATTTGGACTGGTTCAGTAATATTTTCACTGATTGGAGATGCATTGTTTTTCTGGTTTTACTTGCTCTGGGAAAACCTTCTTTTCTCTTTGCTTCCAAATGTCTTACATTGATGGGATAACTGTTATTACCTCACATTGCTTGGTAACACTGGAGCCCAGCCTTCCAAAGTAATGGTACTCAGGTGTGTTCCTTATGAGTACTCCCCTTTGGTGGGATGGCCTCTAGCGAAAAGCATTTCGCTGATAAAATAAAGGGAGGAAATGTAAGGGTTAGCTTAGCATAACCTACGCCATCTTGCTTTTGGAAACTGCTTGCTGTTAGAAACTAGGTGAAAGGAGACACAGGGACCTTGCTGTTGTCTCTAGGGAGATAACACTCCAAGGATTGTTTGGAATACCAGGAGACATGAAGATTGCCCCTGGAGGCTTCTGGAATGCTTACTACTAGCTATGCAGATTTAGGAACCTTGCCCTCTGACTAGGAGGAGAGTTCATTATGCTTTCTTACTGAGCTTTGCAAACCCTATATAAGTACTGTACTTGTGCGTGTGTGTGTGTGGGTCTTCCCGGGCATTCTACTGTCATGATGCCTGTGGAGACCTCCACCCAGCTCTGTCTTGGCCAAAATAAATGCTGTTATTTTATATCTCCAAGCCTCGACTCAAGACTGTTATTGGTAACTTCAGGAACTTGGGTAAAACAGTGTAAGCAGGGGCCTTACAAGATCAATGGACATGTTAGTCCTAAATAACTAACACTCCATTGATACTGATAGACCAAGAGGCCTGTTTTGCCCAAAGATGCCATGATTCATCTTCAAGAACAAAGACCCCTCCCCTTGACCTGGATGGCTTCAACTCCCCCTTCTCCCCCTTCTCTTCCCTTTTCTCCTCATTAGATCTTGCAAATAGCCACTGCAGCTTGAATTTCAGCCTCCAGATATTCTTAGCTAGTTAACTTTTGATGGATGGTTAACAGCTCATTAATGTCAATGACAGCTTTCATATTTCATATATTATAAAAAGAGATTTTGCATAATACATATTTTGTAAAGCATACAAAGGCACCTGATCCAGTGGCCAAAGTCTCTGAGATTGGACCAGGGGCATTTACTTGATCTGAAAAATACATTAGTTCTTTTTGTACAAAACTAACTAAAATTAGTCTTCACCTGGTGGTAAAAAAATATTCAATATGGCCAAAAGAATAAAAAATATTGTTAGCCTTTACAGTACTAGAATTCCTGGTCATTATTTCTTCTTCAGCAACAGACTCACAGCTACATGTTTAGAGTAACCATGAGATATTCATGAATAGTAACAAAGCTAAATACTCATGTAATGATCAAACACAATGCAAATACTTGTTAGCAAACTCTGCCTACTTTAGCACTTTATCTTATTATTTCTAAATGTTTCTTGACAAAACATGTTATTATAGCAAGGGCATGGCAATATATATATACATACATACATACATACATACATACACAATATATACAGTTATTGATAAAAATAATAAAGGCAGGATAAAAATCAATATATATATACAGTATATTGATTTTTTATCCTGCCTTTATTATTTTTATCAATAACTCAAGGTGGCGAACATACCTAATACCATTTGGATTGGTCCCTACAGGTGAATGGCTACTCCAAGAATGAAATCAGGAGAGCTATCGAACCAAAAAAACAGCACTCAGCTGAAGAAAAACAGCCCCCCACAAACAAAATATTTCTGCCCTACATTAAAGGAGTCACGGACCGCATGGAAAAACTAATGAAAAAACATAACCTCCAAATAGTCTTCAAACCCACCAGAAAAATACAAGAAATGTTAAAATCAGCAAAAGACAAAAGGGACCCCCTCACCGCTGCAGGAGTTTACCGCATACCCTGCAGCTGTGGACAAGTATACATTGGGACCACAAAACACAGCATCCACACCAGGATAAAAGAATGTGAAAGACACTGCAGACTACAGCAACCTGAAAAATCTGCAATAGCTGAACATGCTCTCAAACAAACTGGTCACCAAATCTTATTTGAAAACACAGAAATACTGGACAACACCAACAGCCACTATGTTAGACTATACAGGGAAGCCATTGAAATACATAAACACCAACACAGTTTCAATAAAAAAGAAGAAAGCTTAAAGATCAGCAAAACCTGGCTGCCAGTCCTGAAAAACACAGCTTGCAAAGGGTCAACGAACTCTACTCAAGCACAGAAATATACAAACAACTCACACAATAGATGTGCTAATCCCACACACGACAGCACCACACCCCCTAATCACCACAATAAACCCTCTCCTAATCTCTTGTAAATGACCCACAGAAGACACACACCCTCTCAGCAGCTATAAACACCAGCAGGAACACACACCCTCCACTTGGGTACAGAGAGAATCTTCTAGCTGTGCTCCTGTCCTCTGAAGATGCCAGCCACAGCTACTGGCGAAATGTTAGGAACCAAAACTGCCAGAACACGGCCACACAGCCCGGAAAACCCACAACAACCATACCTAATACTCCTTCCTCCGCCTATTTTCCCCACAACAACCACCCTGTGAGGTGAGTTGGGCTGAGAGGGAGGGACTGGCCCAAAGTCACCCAGCCGGCTTTCATGCCTAAGGCGGGACTAGAACTCAGAGTCTCCCGGTTTCCTGGAGCCTTAACCTAGACCAAACTATACAATAGGTAGAAATAAATTAAAAAGGTGATTGCTTTTGATGCTTTTTCTTGCTTATTGTTGTTGGTTGAAATAAGCTATAATATTGTTCATTATTGGAATCACCCCATACCCTTTCCTTTGTCATTCTAAATATATTATGTATCATGTGTATCTCTAAAATGACATATGCAAACATAGTTTTTCTTTGGTTTTGTTTGGCATGGACAAAAAGTTGTGAAAGCATTTTTGAATGGGCAGAGATTGTCCCAGCCATGATCAAAAGTATCAGTTAATTAACAAATGAAATGAAGTACAAAATCAAAATTCACACACATATAATTTAAAAACAATATTCTACATGGGTTGGATTCAGAAAGACCTGATGTAAATGAAAGGTCACAATGCTGCAGATCAAGGAAGTCCACAATTTCCCCAAATGTTTAGCTTCTTCTGGCTGTAGCTCCCTGTGCAATGTCCTTCAACTTGTTTTGGAAAGGCAAAAGAAGAACATGGGAAAGCTCTCTACTTAGTGAGCAAAGTTGCCAGGAACCATTTGACAAAATATAGGATAATAGATAATAAGACAAGGGTTTTTTTTATCCCAAATGTCATTTTGAAGGAAATGATATCCCCCCCCCCCCTCTGAATCAACCAATTATTGTTTGAATTCCTCTGCACTCAAAAATTAGCTTGACAATTATTTAAGAAAGAAAGATACTGGCACACACATATTTCTGTCTTTCTACTGTTTTTTTTTAAAAAGCTCTTGTACCTTATTGCTTTATTCTAGTTGATGCTTTTAATACAAGAATGATGTAAAGGGATCCTTTAGTTTTTCTGCTGTTATTCCAAACATCTCTGGCAGCCCAACTGCTTTACAAATTCTTGGGCAATCTTCTTAGAGAAATTTTGAAATGCTCACAATTTTAAATTTTTTTAAATATATTTCAAAAATCAATTAATTGATTATCAAAGTGCTTCACAAATATTTTGTTTTAAATAATAGATGATAATAGCAACCACTTATATTTGCATAAATCCATTACCAAAGTACGTAACTGGGACTGTGATAATTGTGTTCATTCTAATACGCACAATCATCTTTTACACTCAAAGGACTTCTTACTACTCATGGAAAGCAGAATGGGGAGACACTCAGATCACAGAGTAGCTCCTGTGGATCCTGGATCCTGTGAGGTTAAATGTTTTCTAACTTCATTCCAAGAGTATGGAATATAATGGATTATTAAATATTCTTACCCAGCATCTGAGCTATTACCACAAAGAAGGGCATCTCTTTGTCCTTCCAAAACATAAAAATGACCTGATTGAGAAAAGAAAAAAAAACAGTTACTATTTCTTGTTTGCTGATATTAAATACAGACCTATATATAGTTCTAAGCCAGACGTATTAAGGCAAAGTATTACAATTAATTATAAAGGTGTAACAAGGAGAACCCTCTTTTATAGAAGTTGTGGGCTGTTCCTCAGAATGCTGTTGTTTTGTTTTTCTATCATTTTTATTATTGTTTTACTGAATTATTTTGTAAGCCTCTTAGAGCCTTGTTGGAATTAAGCAGCATATAAATTATAGCAAATAAAATAATAACATTTATTTATTTATTTTCTATCCCTTTATTTTTATAAATAACTCAAGGCGGAGAACATACCTAATACTCCTTCCTCCTCCTATTTTCCCCACAACAACAACCCTGTGAGGTGAGTTGGGCTGAGAGAGTGTGACTGGCCCAAGGTCACACAGCCGGCTTTCATGCCTAAGGCGGGACTAGAACTCTGTCTCCTGGTTTGCTATTGGCTCCTTCCTAGGGCTGAGAGAGAGAGGGATTGGCCCAAGGTCACCCAGCCGGCTTTCATGCCTAAGGCAGGACTAGAACTCACAGACTCCTGGTTTCTAGCCCGTTGCCTTAACCACTAGACCAGGGCTTTCCAAAGTTTTTCCCGCGGCGACACACCAACCGGCATTGGTGTGTCGCCGCAGGAAAACCCGGAAGTGCCGTCCTTGCGGCAGCGCGCAAAAACCCGGAAGCGCTGCTGCCGCTTTCGGGTTCTGCGCGCTGCAGTTGGTGTGTCGCCGCGGGAAAACCCAGAAGCGCTGATGATGATCAGCGCTTCCGGGTTGTGTGGCGACACACCAGACTGTGTGTGGCGACACACTTTTGTGTCACGACACACAGTTTGGAAAGCTCTGCACTAGACCAAACTGGCTCTATCAGTGTGAAGCTTTAGTTATTTTATTTTTAAAAGCATGTGGATAAGGGCTTCTCTTCCATATGTTTAGATGGTTATTGTTAGAGGTATTCTACTAAATCAGTGATTGGCAAACTTTTTTATGCCAGGGGCCATTTTGACATTTATAACATTTATAACATCACTCGAGGGCCAGGGGGCGGGGTTTGAGGGTGGGAGCCAATCGTGCGGAAGTGGGTGGGGTTTGCGGGCGGGAGCCAATCGCGTGGAAGGGGGCGGGGGAGGTTTGGAAGAAGGAGAAGGGAAAGAGAGGCTTGACTGCTCCAGTCGCTTCTCTTCCGGAGCCGCTCACGCCCCCAGTCCAGGCAAAGTAAAGCTGGTGGGGAATCCAGCGCGGGAGCAGGGTTTGCGGGCGGGAGCCAATCACGCACACTTAGGGCCTGCTGCCGCCATGCCCGCCACGCCCACTGCAGTGCCCCCCACCGCCATGCCCGCCACGCCTGCCTGTGGAAGAGCCACACTCAAGGGGCCAAAGAGCCGCATGTGGCTCGCGAGCCGCGGTTTGCCGACCACTGTACTAAGTGATTCAAATATATAAATTAGCATTGTCATTATGTATAAAGAAATTTTAAATTACAATCCCATGCCCAGTTTCTAGGACTTAGCCTCACTGAATTCAGGAGAGATCTTGAGGCCCTGAGTACACATATATAGAATTACACTCTGACTTGATCACATGAGTGCTCGTATATTAAATTTTCATTAATCTGAATAAAAACAAGAGCTTTGAAGATGAAAAATACTTTGCTCTTACAAGATGCATTTAGCAAGCTTCATCTTACAAAAATGCATCCCCTTGTGAATATGAGAATGGGTAAATGCTTCTTCCAATGACAGTTGATGCCCATTCATTTTGTAAGGACTATGCATGTATTAAAGCAAACACACACAAAATGAACGTTCAGCCTGTTTAATGGGAGGGAACTCAGTGGGATTCAAATCTGGGTAAATAATCAGAGGACTATACCAATTGCTTGGTTAACATTATATCCCTAATTTATTATTTTAGCTTTTTGAGATTATGTTTATTAAATCCATCAAAATCAAATATTTATCTTGTAAATCTAGGTTGTACTCCTCTAAGTGTCTGCAGGGGGACAAGGTGGTGGCAAATAATAAAACATGGGTCATGACATCATGACACACATTTCATCATTATCGCTTCATTGTGGTTTGTATTGGGTGCCTATGGTCATACCAATGACAGCCTTCACAACACAACATTAGAGTTTTTAAAATGTTAATTTTTTGGTTATTTACATGAGATTATAGTCAAGTGATATATGTATGTTAAGGTCAATGGAAAAGAGAGGAGGTGATTTTTAGCAATTTTGCTGTTTCCTGAGAACTTTTATTGGTAGAAGAATCCCTGCTGGGCACAACTGATAACACACATGATTATTTTTTTCCTCTATATACCAATTATATTAAAGCATTCTTACTTTCATCCTCAATGTACTCATCCCAGTTAAAAGTGGTCACCGTAGTATTTACAAAGGTACCATTTTCTCCCATTGTGCTATTGAAGTGAGAAGTGATGTTTATTTCAAAAGTAGAGTTGTCCAGTGGCCAAATCAGGCATTTATGCCTCAGGTTCCCCATGAAAAGTTGGAGCCCTATTAGTGCAAATACACTCAGACAAAACACGGTCAGGATCATGACATCTGAGAGCTTCTTCACAGATTGAATGAGGGCCCCTACAATTGTCTTCAGGCCTGCAGGAAGAAAGGGACCAAAAATGCACATTACAATGTGTCAAACATTCTTCCATTCTATTTAAGATGACATGCAGCAACAGCAATGTCCTGTTTGTGAAACAGTAAAGCTTTATGAACAGAATCAGCACTTGTGAAAATGAATGAAGAAAAACCTTCCATAGTACAAAATGAGATGTACTGCTACCCTTTTTTCCCTTTAAAAATGGCATATTCATTTCATGCAATCCATTTTTTAAATTATTCTCCAAAAAAGTGAGAACAGAGAGATGAGATCCTAGATCATGACTATCTTGACATTTATTAATAGCCTCTTCTTGGCCTTTTGGCTAAGTTCAGGTATAATATACTTTAAGGAGTATACTTCTCTATTTATTTATCATTTATTTAAAAAATCACCCCACATTTTCTTTTTTATAGTTTCTCCAGATCATGTTGTCTAGATATATTGGGATAGAAATTCCTAGAATTTCTGGCCCAGCATACTGGCTAAAAATTCTGGGAACTGTACACCCAACATATGTCAAAAGCTGATTTCAACCATTAATTTGTGAAAAACGTCTTTCGCATCTTAATTCAAATCTGAACATGCAGTGGAATCCTGTCCTATTATGTCCTCTCAGGAATATGTCTCACCATGTTTTTGGGCTGTCTTTCTTCTAAATGTGTTTAAGATGGCACATTGAAACAATATGATAAAATATATGGCAAAACAGAAGTCATAGTATTAATTAAAGCTTTCTAGTATACAAGAAAAAAATAATTGTCATCTATAAATGCAGCAGCATCAACATAAAGCAAACCCAGAACCAAAATTTAACATATAAGCTGTGCATTCTGTAGGTGTCACATGCAATTGTTTTTAAAACTCAAAGGTGACTTTGCAAATGAAAATAAATGTTACAGTTGAAAAGACAAAGGATCTTCCGATTCCTGCCTTTTAGTAACATGAGCAGCGATCAGCAAGACTTATCTACAAAAAAGTGGACGACTTCCATGGAATTAAGAAGTCAGCCTCTGGGTTTAACGTAGCTCTCACCTGGGATGACTGATATTGTTTTCAATGCCCGGAGAACTCTGAATGTTCTCAACGCTGAGACATTGCCCAGGTCAACAAACTCTGTCACATATCTGTAATAGGGGAGTTCACACACAAACACAATGACAGCACACAAAAAACAGCTGGAAATACCAGGGGCCTGGCACTTCATCAAGCCACTCCACTTCTTACCTGGGATTACAGAAATAGTTTTCAAAGCTCTCAATACTCTGAAAGTTCGAAGAGCTGAAACATTGCCTAGGTTTACAAATTCTGTTACATACCTGTAGAATTAAACCACAGTTATTCAGAATTGAGGCAGAGCTTAGTCTAATTATTTGGTGTTTTTCATGAAGGCCATTTAGATGATTTGATCCTCTTCCAGTACTATGCCCAGCAGTAGAGTTCCCCTACTTAATGCCATTCTTAATGCCTTTTAGCCATGCTGGCTGAAAACTATGGAAGTTGAAGTCCTAACTCATTGGTAGGCACCAAACAGGGGAACGCGGCCTATCAGAGAGTTACAACTGCTCTCAGCAATTTGCCATTAGGTTTAATTGAAGAGGGACTCGCATTCTAGATCTGAAAAGCTTCAAAAATTTATAGTGAGGCATGAAGTAAAACGGTAGTTTTCATCCTATTAAATATTTAAATAGGACTTGGAATTAGCATGTCTAAAATGTAAACAAACAATTACAATAGTATATAAGCATTTGCATTTTTGTCAAAATGCAAACTTCACTATTGGCAGAATGTTACTTATTCCAATGAATACATGCCTCCTAATGAGATACTGTACACTCTTGCACCAATTTCATGCCTTTATAAAAGTTTTTAAAATAAGTAAAGCACTTACGCCATCAAAATGACACTGAAGTCAAGCCAGTTCCAGGGATCTCGAAGAAAAGTAAATGCTTCTAAACAGAAGCCCCTTGCAAGGATTTTTGTAAGTGATTCAAAGGTATAAATTCCAGTGAATGTGTACCTAGAAGCATGCAGATGAAGGATGAATGCTGAATTCCATACACTTCTTAATTTCCCCACAGATTTAGTACTTAACAACAAATACAACTTTTGAAATAATAATTTTTCCCAAATGTTCAGTGGCATAACTCCATAGTGAGATCCAGATGAAGGTAAGGTACATTATTAATTTATATTTGCATTTTATTTTAGCCTAGCAACCGTAGATTCAGAAACACTGGGTGATCGTGACCATGATCCATTGAGGTCAGAACTAAAATTCTGTCAATAAATAAATAAATCAGCCTCCCAGGATATAGTCTAGTAGAAAATTGGATATGCAAATGCATTATAGGGTTTCCCTTCTCGTTTCTAGCCAGAAAAAAAAAATCCAGATTCCTTTTAGGAAAATGATGCACGTGAACCTGCCGTGCATAAGCAAAGAAACGTGGTTCATGTATCAGAAAATCAATCTTCTTGCTATTCCTGTATAAATAGCTCATTCTCTGAATGTCCATTTTTACGAGCAACATCCACACCCAAAAGCTGGTGTGTCTGGAGGCTGGGGAAACCTCAGCTTTTGCATAAATAATTTATTTATTAAACATATGTGCATGCCACCCCAGTCAAAAACCACTCTCAGCAGCTCATATAAAAAATACAATATAAAACAATCCTACATAAAAATTAAAAATACAACACTGCAAAAATAGAAACAGGATAAAAGATGGCAACAGGAGTCAAATTGGGGGAAGGCTCTCCGAAAAAGCCATCTTTAGAAGCGTGTGGAAAACCAACCGAGAGGGAGCCAGCCTGGTCTCCACATTGGCCCTGCTAAGGAAAAGCAGCACCTCCTGGCTTCAGCCCCGGAACCTCCTGGGAGTGAGGGACTTGCAGCAGTTTTGCTTTTGTTTCTGTTTTGGGTTTGGAAAGAAATAATGAACCTTAAAACAGTGTAATGTTTGATCGTGGCACTTTCAGGAGACTACAAAAAGGGGACTGGTGGAATGGAGGGTCTAAAAAAAGGGTATACTGTAGCTAGTTGGACAAAGTTCTGAACAAAGAACAGGTCATTTTGCAGACCTTTGCTACAAGATCCATTTGTTACTAATTTGACTTTCTTTTTCTCCCCCCTCTAACTCTACAACCTCCTCTCCTCTTCTCTTCTTAAATTAATCCTGTTCTGCATAAAAGAGTTTCTTCAAATTCAAACAATCAATAACATTCTGATTATGGAAAGTGTAATTTACAGTGCAGGCATGTATGAGTATCCTGCAGTCACTTCTGTAGGCGAAAAAATGGAAACAGACAAAGGATTTTAAAAATATGCATGTTGTTTTTGAATATGTGCAACAATGCATACATTCTGCCCACGTGCTGAATATGCAGGGATTATGGATACAGAAGGAGAAGCACAATTACTCAGCCTTTAAGAAGATGGACCCCAATGAGCATTAAAGCATCATTTGAACTGTCCCAAGAAGCAGTATAAATGACATGGCCCAAGCAAAATTGAATTGTTAACTACAGTACTACGAGAAGGATGTCCAAAGGAAAGGAAGGCCAAGAAAAAAGAAATGCAAGTGCAGTCAAGCTGTAAGGGAAGGAGGGTCACCACCATGACATCAGCAGCTTTAATACTAAAAGGTGCAGGTCTGTGGAAACTAAGCAGATCAAACTAGGCCTGACACCATTCATAGAATTAACAAGCCACTATTTGGCCTCTTAAAAATAATCTGCAGCCCAAGAGCCTTTGGAAACAGCTTTTTTAAAAAAGGAATCTGTTTCGTTGGATAGGCACCTTGGGACAGTAAACCCATTTGTTGTATTTTTTTACTCCAAAGTAAAAGCAAATGTGTATGTGGGGATGGACTGCAACTGCAGCAGGAATGAAAGTGTTAAAGCCAAACTGCTAGGCATATCAGGCATCCCTTCCCTAATTCTTGTTTTGTTTTGTAGACCCTTAAGATGGTTTCTAATTGTCTGAAAGTCATGCTGTCTAACTGTACCCTCAATCTAGTCAGTACCTAGATGCAGGTTTTCTAAGGAAACCCAGTTCTGCCACTTGGAGCTCCTGGGAAGGATATAAATCCAAACTCACACATTTATAACTTCATTTACAAACCGTTTTAGAATAAAGGGGCAGAAGAAAACACAGTTCAGCTATTGAGGCCGCACATTAAAATCTGCAACTGAAAATGCATAAAAACAAAGGTAGATTATACATATTTAAAAAGAGTTTGACTTACTCTACATTCTTTGTCCATTCTGGAGGATTACTCATGGTCATAAATACACAGTTGGTCAAAATAGTGCACATAATAAGCATGCTGAATAATGTAAAACCCAGTTAAGGAATGTTGGGCATTTCATCATTTGCCATATCATCAAACAAACTTAACGCCAGCGCCTTCCCTATTTTCTCTGAAACAAGGTGAATCCCACAGAGCAGAGCTTTCCAAACTTTTCATGTTGGTGACACACTTTTTAGACATGCATCATTTCGCGACACACTCTTACAGCAGGGCACAAGACAGGCACTAGGACCTGTGCAGAATCACAGCAGGTTTGGAGGCAGCAAGGCACAAGGCAGGCACTGGGACCTGCGTGGAATCCTGGCAGGGCTTGGAGGCAGCAGCAGCCGGGACACACCCAGACATTGCCGCTGACACACTAACGTGTCCCGACACACAGTTTGGAAAGCTCTGCCACAGAGAAACGTGGGAGTATGTAAAATCTAAGCGGAGCAACCATGATAAACTGCTGCAGCAAAAATAGATGGAAAACATGGCACATTTAAAGACACTGCTTTGTATTATGAGAACTATCAAAGGCTGTTTGCCACAGATCATGTGGCTACAGATCAGCCAATAATAGCAAGGAGTCTCTACATGCCAGCACAGTTCGGACTTGTATAGAACTGCTGCTCACAACTATTTTCCTTGTATTGGAGAGTTTGAATACATGAACCAGCCCTATATTTGTGGCACTGATACTTCAGTGGTATTTGTGGTATTTTATACATCAAGCATTAATTGTCTCTACTACATTCTAAATAATGTCAATTTACCATCAAGTTGCCAAGGATAGCTAATGTCTCTGAGTTACATTTTTTTTCTAATTACCATTTCATCACATTACTTAACTTCTGAATAAAAGTCATCCCCATTAAAAGTTATTCCCAACATAGCCAAAAGAAGATGCCTCCACTAACAAGAGGAATCCAAAAACTGACTTTTCCCCCAAACCGTTCATCCTTCTTCATTCCCCACCACCACCACTTCCCTTTTGTGACCATGTTATGCTCTTAATGCCACCTGCTGCAGATGGTATATTTCAGGTCTCCTGAAATACATAATTATTCCATCAATACCCTTTACTTTTAGTGGCATGAACAAATTTAGAATGTATTAGAACAATTAATGGGGGGGAAATCCTGTTTTTATGTATAGAATATCCCACTACTATTAAGCATTCAAGTAATGCCAAACATCTAGATTCGTAATCTAAGTATACTGAGAGAGAAAAAATCTTTGACCAACAGGTTTAACCCAGTTTATTCCGATATTGATATTGATGTTCAAAACATGCCTTTACCATCAAGAGACATTTCTTTCTGACAGTAGTGTATATAGTAGTAATTATTTTTCAAAATAATATTGGAAAAACAATTCAACTTTCATTTGTGACATTTTAAAAATCAGCTTGAAAAGGATATGAATGTACCAAAATTTTAATAGCAATTTTTCTGAGTGGATTGAAAGGGTTTAAAATGTACAAGGCAGGTGTGGCACTGAATCGGAAAATTGCCTTTCCTCTGTTCAATACTATGAAGGTCTGTGAGGAAAAAAAGAATGGTCCAATTAGAATGTTCTTATGTAGAGTACATTCTACATAGAGCACTACATAGAATACATTCTGAAAAACCTTGCCAAGAAAACTGCAGGGACTTGTCCAGGCAGTCTCCGAGAATCAGACATGATTGAACAGATAAAAAAAATGTAGAGTACATAAATGGTACACTTCCTAAATCTTGATATTGTACTGACCCCTGAAGAAAATGTAGCACTGTATATTTAGCACCTGGATTCAAATATGGTAAATTCAAGGTGTTGGGTTTTGTTGTTATTATCACAACAATACCTACAATTACTATTACTGCTAGCTTTATTCTCTATTTGAACATAATTTTTGTTACATTGAAAAAGAAATTGTTTTTAGGGCAGCATACAATTTTTTTAAAAAAACATAAAAATTATCAAAATCACATGAAGTCCGTATTTTTTTTCATCAGCATGACAATACCTCATCTTAATGAATTCAAAAGCATATGTAAGTACTCTCATATTCAGTAAACAATCTCTTTTTTATTACTGTGTATGAGAAAAAAAATCTATCAACTGGAACACACTTGCCCAACATGTCATTGTCCAGATGCTGGCTAGAAATTCTGGAAGTTGCAGTTTGCATAGATCTGGAGGGCACCAGATTGGGGAAGTTTGACCTGAAACACGGTGCAACGTTCAAGGAACACAGAAGTGTGGTGTGTAACACACAACTACAGACTTATAAAATGACACATAATTGTATCGCTGTAAGAAAAATAGGCCATGGTAATATAATAGTGTCAATTCAAATGTCATATCCCACCAACTCCCAGAGACTGACTCAGAATGGCTATCATTGTGGGAGAAGTCTGAGTCACTGGGAACTCTGCACAGTAGTAGACTCTACGGCTGAAGAGTAATGTACGCTCTCAACTAAGGAGTACCCGCAGGAACCATGGTGTAATGATATTTCTTAGTATTAACTTTAAAGGGCTTGGACCCAAACAGGTAAATGTCTACTGCTGTGTTTCTCAACCTTGGCCACTTTAAGATGTGTGGACTTTAATTCCCAGAATTCCCCAGCCAGCCATGCTGGCTGGGGAATTCTGGGAGTTGAAGTCCACACATCATGAAGTCGCCAAGGTTGAGAAACACTGATACAGAAAGTATGTATTCTTAGCTGACCCTGTAGCTATCACCAGTACCATCTACTTTTCTTTTCTTTTTTTAAGAAAAGCAAGATTTCATTATTGCAATAAGCATTGTACAAAAGTAGGAGATCAAGAATATAGATGCAAGACGATATAGCATAATTAAATATGTTGTTGTTTATTCGTTCAGTCGTTTCCGACTCTTCGTGACTTCATGGACCAGTCCACGCCAGAGCTTTCTGTCGGCCGTCACCATCCCCAGCTCCCCAATGGTTGAGTCTGTCACCTCCAGAATACCATCCATCCATCTTGCCCTTGGTCGGCCCCTCTTCCTTTTGCCTTCCACTTTCCCTAGCATCAGTTTCTTCTCCAGGGTATCCTGTCTTCTCATTATGTGGCCAAAGTACTTCAGTTTTGCCTTTAATATCATTCCCTCAAGTGAGCAGTCTGGCTTGATTTCCTGGAGTATGGACTGGTTTGATCTTCTTGCAGTCCAAGGCACTCTCAGAATTTTCCTCCAACACCACAGTTCAAAAGCATCTATCTTCCTTCGCTCAGCCTTCCTTATGGTCCAGCTCTCGCAGCCATAGGTTACTACAGGGAATACCATTGCTTTAACTATGCGGACCTTTGTTGTCAGTGTGATGTCTCTGCTCTTAACTATTTTATCAAGATTTGCCATTGCTCTCCTTCCAAGAAGTAGACGTCTTCTGATTTCCTGGCTGCAGTCAGCGTCTGCAGTAATCTTTGCGCCTAGAAATACAAAGTCTGTCACTGCCTCCACTTTTTCTCCCTCTATTTGCCAGTCATCAATCAAGCTCGTTGCCATAATCTTGGTTTTTTTGAGGTTTAACTGCAACCCAGCTTTTGCACTTTCTTCTTTCACCTTCGTCATAAGGCTCCTCAACTCCTCCTCGCTTTCAGCCATCAAAGTGGTATCATCTGCATATCTGAGATTGTTAATGTTTCTTCCAGCGATTTTAACTCCAGCCTTGGATTCCTCAAGCCCAGCATGTCGCATGATGTGTTCTGCGTACAGGTTGAATAGGTAGGGTGAGAGTATACAACCCTGCCGTACTCCTTTCCCAATCTTAAACCAGTCCGTTGTTCCGTGCTCTGTTCTTACCGTTGCTACTTGGTCGTTATACAGATTCCTCAGGAGGCAGACAAGATGACTTGGTATCCCCATACCACCAAGAACTTGCCACAATTTGTTATGATCCACACAGTCAAAGGCTTTAGAATAGTCAATAAAACAGAAATAGATGTTTTTCTGAATTTCCCTGGCTTTCTCCATTATCCAGCGGATATTGGCAATTTGGTCTCTAGTTCCTCTGCCTTTTCTAAACCCAGCTTGTACATCTGGCAATTCTCGCTCCATAAATTGCTGGAGTCTACCTTGCAAGATCTTGAGCATTACCTTACTGGCATGTGAAATAAGTGCCACTGTTCGATAGTTTGAACATTCTTTAGTGCTTCCCTTTTTTGGTATGGGGATATAAGTTGATTTTTTCCAATCTGATGGCCATTCTTGTGTTTTCCAAATTTGCTGGCATATGGCATGCATCACCTTGACAGCATCATCTTGCAAGATTTTCAACAGTTCAGCTGGGATACCGTTGTCTCCTGCTGCCTTGTTATTAGCAATGCTTCTTAAGGCCCATTCAACCTCACTCTTCAGGATGTCTGGCTCTAACTCACTGACCACACCCTCAAAGCTATCTCCAATATTATTATCCTTCCTATACAGATCTTCCGTATATTCTTGCCACCTTTTCTTGATCTCTTCTGCTTCTGTTAGGTCCTTACCATCTTTGTTTTTGATCATACCCATTTTTGCCTGGAATTTACCTCCGATGTTTCTAATTTTCTGGAAGAGGTCTCTTGTCCTTCCTATTCTATTGTCTTCTTCCACTTCCGCACATTGCTTGTTTAAAAATAATTCCTTATCTCTTCTGGCTAACCTCTGGAATTTTGCATTTAATTGGGCATATCTCCCCCTATCTCTGTTGCCTTTTGCTTTCCTTCTTTCTTGGGCTACTTCCAGTGTTTCAGCAGACAGCCATCTTGCCTTCTTGGTTTTCTTTTTCTTTGGGACGTTTTTTGTTGCCGCCTCCTGAACAATGTTGCGAACTTCTGTCCATAGTTCTTCCGGGACCCTATCTACTAAATCTAGTCCCTTAAATCTATTCTTCACCTCTACTGCATATTCCTTAGGAATATTAGTGAGCTCATATCTAACTGATCTGTGGGTCTTCCCTATTCTCTTTAGTTTGATTCTAAATTTTGCAATAAGAAGTTCGTGATCTGAACTACAGTCAGCTCCAGGTCTTGTTTTTACCGACTGTATAGATGTCCGCCACCTTTGGCTGCAAAGGATGTAGTCAATCTGATTTCAGTGTCGACCATCTGGTGAAGTCCATGTATAAAGTCGTCTTTTAGGTTGTTGGAAGAGAGTGTTTGTTATGCACAGTGAGTTGTCTTGGCAAAATTCTATTAGCCTATGTCCTGCTTCATTTTGTTCTCCCAGACCATGCTTGCCTGTAATTCCAGGTGTCGTCTGACTACCCACCTTAGCATTCCAGTCTCCTGTAATGAAAATAACATCTCTTTTTGGTGTATTATCTAGTAGGTGCTGCAGATCCTCATAGAACTGATCTACTTCTGCTTCTTCAGCATCTGTGGTTGGGGCGTATATTTGGATCACTGTGATGTTAAATGGCTTACCCTGAATTCGAATTGAGATCATTCTATCGTTTTTTTGGATTGTATCCAAGCACTGCTTTAGCCACTTTATTATTAATTATGAAGGCTACTCCATTTCTTCTGTGGTCCTCTTGTCCACAGTAGTAGATCTGGTGGTCATCTGATGTGAAGTGGCCCATCCCAGTCCATTTCAGTTCACTGACACCTAAAATGTCTATATTCAATCTTGACATCTCACCAATAACCACATCCAATTTGCCCTGGCTCATAGATCTTACATTCCAGGTTCCTATGGTGTGTTGATCTTTAGAACATCGGATTCGTCGTTCACCACCAGCACCGTCGGCCGCTAGCCGTCCTTTCGGCTTTGAGCTAGCTGCGTCATCACATCTGGGGCTAGTTGAACGTATCCTCTGTTCCTCCCCAGTAGCATTTTGACAATCTTCCGACCTGGGAGTCCCATCTTCCGATGGTATACCGACATATCTTTGGTTGTACTGATCCATTTAGTTTTCATGGCAAGAATACTGGGGTGGGTTGCCATTACCTTCCCCAGGGATCGTATTTAGTCTGACCTCTCTGCCACGACCTTCCCGTCTTGGGTGTCCCTTCACGGTTTAGCTCATGGTTTCATTGAGGTGCTCAAGCTCCAGCACCACGACAAGGTAACGATCTCCTTTGCTGGAGATAATTAAATATATATGTATTATATATAAAAAAGTGTTTAATAGTGCACTCCTCCTTCCTTTCATTTCTCCCCAACCACTAAATACGTCTTAGATATTTATACTTCGCTTTAAACTTTTATAGTTGTTGTTTATATCTATTTAACTCATTTTTTTCAGTGGTTTTTAATCAAGATCTCTCTTTTCTTCAAAAGCCATATTCTACTTTCCAGCCCTAGGGCCAGCGCTGCATAATTACATAACAGGAAGCTCATGAACTGTACCCATAAAGCAATGCTGCAAGTGTTTTCCACATTTTTTTCTGAGTGTGAACTGAGAAAGATAAGTTTAAGTTAATACACGCTGGGAACATCAAGAGTTCACAAAACCTTTGCAACATTCAGCAAATACTATTATAAATCCAGCCAATCTTAACTAAAACTCACTTTTTTATTGCTATAGTAAGGGTCCAAGTCCTCCAATGGTTCAGACACCATTCCAGGAGGAATATCTCCATATATAAAGGGAAGTGTTTTTCCTGCTTCCAAGTCACTATTTCGTTTTGGCCCATTCTCATCATCATTATCCGTATGATCTTGCTTGGGCTTTTTCGCTTTCTCTTCTGCACACCGTTTTTCAATAGCTGCAAGAGATTCTCTAGTAAAATAACGGAAACTGTCAGGTCCTGGTGGTACCAGCAGTGTCTGTGCCATTTTTTCATCCTGCACATTGAAATTACTTTTAGTCTATTGCATAAGAATGATCTGCAAAAGAACAAGGATGAAAGAAAAAATGATTAGGAAAATAGAGTGTGTTAATACATCACACATATATAATACATATAAACATCACACACAGAGACATGCACACATGTACATACAATCCTCTTTGAATCTCTCATCCCAGTACCACTATTAATCAGACCTGTCTCTGCTTAGCTTCTGAGAGCCAAGACCAGATCAACCATATGCTGTTACCTGCTGAGGCAGATGGATGGATGGATGGACGGATGGATGGATGGACGGATGGACGGACGGACAGACAGACAGACAGACGTATGTGTGTCTTCACCCTATAGAATGAACTTTATTACTTAAAATAGTTTTTATTCCTAAAGTAGTGTTGGAAGAGAAGTGGATGTCTAAGAGTGACTCTGCCATTGAGCAAGATTCTATAGCCTTCTAGAGCATATCTTCTCCAAAGCAGCTACTAAAATCAATAAACAAGTTCCACAGAGTTGTAAAAGCCAAGCAGCATCTTAAGTCTCTGAGGATATGTCATGCTAGCTGTTATTTATCTTTCTGTAAAGATTGCAAAACATAAGAAGTCATGACTTCATGAAACTTCATGACTCCAGCCATGAACATGTGTCCATTCTGAGTGGCGATGGCCTGAGTCTTACTGACTGATGACAGGGCAATACAGACATTATGACTAGATGTTTAGCCCTTGGCATGACAGCAGAAGGAGGTCTTCCTTCTTCAGGCCACCCTGGTGGAGTACTTCTGCTTCTCAGAAAGAGCATGGCCAGAAGAAATCAAAGACCCCGAATCTGTAATGAGGGTAGGGGGAAAAAAGAGCTTGGAACCATAAGAAAGGAAAGAAAGAACCAATTAGCAGAAAGGGGATTTGAGATTAAATCAGCTCAAGATATCAACCATTCTAGTACCACAAAGGGGAAGGGAACCAAGAAATCTAATAAGTGCTAAGTGGCTTATGTGGGTATGAGAATGGGGGAGTTTGGAGCAATTGCCAAGACAGAAATGAAACACACCAAAAAAAAATTAGAGTAAAAATAGTTTCTACCTTTTTTTATTTCTGACGTCAGATCTTGAAATTGTGCCACAGGAACTTCTTGTATATTTCTTAGGGTGGAATATGCAGCTGCTCTGAACTACAAAATCTTTCTTTCTTCCAGGGGCAAAATGAATTCAAGAAGTCCCATCCTTAAGAGTGGCTGAAACGGAACCCTTTCCCAGTCAGTGAATTCTTGCCTTCATGGCAGATACAAACAGGATAGTTTTAAAAAGAAAAAGTTACTAGCTTCCATTCTCATCATCATGTTTTTTTGACCCTGGGAAAGATTGCGATTAAAACAAGAGAAAAATGACTTCCACATATGCCACCAAATTACGAAAAGTTCTCATTATGTTTTCTTCATTGAACTCTTTATGCAACCTAAAGATCATTCAAAATCCCAGAAATTGGCTCTGGAACTCCCATCTCAGGGGTGGGTGGTGGTGGTGGCTTGCTTTCCTTTTAGCTTGCTCTTTGACCCTCAGTTATGGTGCTGCTATTTTGATCAGCATTTGATTCAGAGGAAAACTGAACTGTTGTTCATTTTTCTAATCTTTTTTTTTAAAAGTACTACTATCAGTGATATTTTATCTGTCTTTTTGGGTTGAAGTTTTTAAAAATGAAAAAATTAATGCCCTTTGTAATTTCTTGAAAGCTGACATAGGGAAAGGAAGGGATTCCTGCTATACATGGAAGGATGGGGAAGAAATAAATCCTCAGCAAAGACAAGCTGTTTAGACACCTTGGTGAGAATCCTCAAACAGCAGTTTTGAAAAATCTGATATTAACAATGACTTGCAGTCAAATTTGAAATCAATATGTGAACTTTGAACCTTCCTAACCTTTATTGTTCCTGTTAATATTCACCTCCCTTCTTTCTCACTCCATGTTCCAACATTTATTACAGCTTTCATAGTCCGGTTTTCTTTTACTCCTGCCTACTTATTTTGTAGAATTTCCTGTCTGCTTGCTCTTTCCTAAATTCTGGGCAATTCAAATAATCTCCTCCAAGCATTAAAAAATGTCAGCTGGAGGATCTTACCTCCTTCCGAGACTTTCAGATTTATCATCACCATCCTGTGAAGTGCCTCATGCTATAAATAGTGGGGTACTTTTATAGCAAATTAGAACACGCAGATACAGTACCTTAAAAAACAACAATTCTCATCAATAATCAATAATCTAAATTCAGAGATGCATTATCTTTAAGACAGAGAACATTCTCAAATAAAGTTTGGCCCCTGCCCTTTGGAATAACTTACCCCCAGAGGTGAGGGAGGCCCCCACTCTCCCGGCCTTCAGAAAGGGAGTTAAGACGTGGCTATGCCATCTCGCTTGGGGCAAGAGGGGGGATAGTCAAGCATGGGGGTGGTTGATATCTTGATGTGGCCCCGGATAATTTTACTAAGACCATCTTGGATTTTATATCTCATTTTTATATATATATATATATATATATATATATATATATATATATATTACTGAATATTTTATGCTTTTTATTCACTGTAAACTGCCCAGAGTTGTTGTTACACGAGATGGGCGGTGAATAAATATGATGATAAATAAATAAAAAAGTAAGTTACATTTAACAATGGTCTGCTTATTCCATTTAAATAACAGCATTCATCTTCTGCTTGCACTGAAAACTCCTACAGTATTTAATCTATCTATAGATGTGTTTTCACTTCTTTCAGCCTTGTTTTTATCATTTGTCCTATTCCTGAATGAAAGGTATATATATTTAGACTGTTCTATTTTGGGAGGAGACAATTTTACTTAGTACACAAAAAAGCATGATTATTAATCTATTGGAACTATGGACCTCTGTTTTAACAAGACAAAGCAAGCTCTCTCTAGAAGGGGAGGTGCGGAAAAATAATCTCTGTAATTCAAGCTCTGGTGCTTAAATAATTTATAAAATTTCATGACACACAAGGAGATCAGGTACTAAATAAAATTGGGCTACTTTTCTTTCTGCATGTTCCTTTCCCTCAAATTCCTTAAAACTGTTCAGGAAGAATCTCCCTTGAAACAATTTCTTCTGAAAAGATTCTCCTTCACTACTGGCTGGGAGTTACAGGAGCTGATGCTGAATACAACGTGAAGGAGGCAAGGGCAAACCACTTCTGAAAACTTGCCAAGAAAACTACAGAGACTTGTCCAGGGAGTAACCAGGAGTCAACACTGACTTGAAGGCACCAAAAAAAAAAAAAAAGATTAAATGGAACCAAATGGAACCAATTTAGAATTGATTTAAATGCAATCAAAGCAGCAAATTATTTAAATAAAAATACAAATTGAATTGCATTTAATTAAATCTATTTTTATTTTACCTTTAATTCTTCAAGCAAATCTTATATTGGATTTGAGGATGTTTGAAAAACATGTCAAACGTTAGAATTTATTAAGACATTTTCACAGTATTTCAGGAAGCAAAAATTGTTTGGTTGGTTCTTCCTCTGGTAAACTGATAACAGCTATAAAGAAGAATTCCTACACACGTTCTTTTAGAAATGAATTTAATTCTTTTTGATCAGCTTATTCATGATCAGAACTCAAAAATGCTTTATAGCACTCCACAGTGGTAAAATTTCATGTTGCTAATTTTCATATCAAACTACAGGGTTCTTTTCTGGAATAATTGTAGTATCACCTTACTACAGCAGAAGAACCAAATTTACATACAACTCAAGAAAATTATTGTGGTTTTATTTACACAGAAAATCTATCGTCCCACCCAATACCCTTTAAATAGCTTATTGTCCTCTTCCCCCACTATAACAGAAGTTCCTATTTTGGATTTAATTTCTTCAACTTTTTATCATTAGATGTCTACTTTTCTACATCATCCTCAGCAAGATGCAGGTCACTGAAAGTTTAGAGAATGGAAAGTTGCCTTCAAATCGAACTCAACACCTGGTGACTGATATGGACATATCCATGCAGTTTTCTTGATAACATCATTGAGATTATTGCCACTGTCTTCCTCTGGGATGTTTTTTCATCTTCCCAGTATAGATTGCAGCCCTAAATCCTCCAAGTGCTCCCCCATCACAGCAGTAACCAGGCCAAAAATTGCTTCACTATCAAGCTCAGCCAGTGAGTAGGTGCTGCCATCTGCTGAAGCTTCCTTGGTTATAATGTTTTTATTTAATATGCTAGAACTCACTGGAAGTATTGTAAGTTACTAACTATTAGAAATCTTATTTTGTTAACAAGACATGAAATGTAATGATAAGGGAGCCATTAGTTTTATGGTTGGAGATCTCGGGATTCCTTATTTTCATCCTTCTACCCTATAGGCACCTACAGACCTTAAAGGACACTCAAATAAACAATGGTAATACATCACTACTGTTATATTCCAAGATACTGAATGTAACAGTTTAATAATACATATCATTTTTTCTTTTTGAAAAAAGATGCATTTAGTGGATCATAGAAATTCACTAAAAGTGGGATTGAGTTTACATATTTCAGTTATGAGTTATCTACATAAGGGTGAATAGTCTTTTTCCTGTTGAAGGCTGCTGAGGTATACTACATGAGGATTCATGGAAATGGCAAATAGAGCTAGAGCCAAAAATAATGGAACAACCTCTATTCTCTATTTTTGACATCTCCCCTTTTTCTTGCCTTTTCCTTTAGACATCTGCTTCCCTCAATCTCTCTGTTCATAAGGTAGGCCAGGATAGGTTATGGTTGGCTGTTGTGGGTCTTCCGGGCTGTGTGGCCGTGTTCTGGAAGTTGTGGTTCCTAACGTTTCGCCAGCATCTGTGGCCAGCATCTTCAGAGGGCAGGAGCACAGACAGAAGCGAAATCTCTGTGCCCAGGTAGAGTGGCAATGTTTTGTTTGTTTTCTATTTATAGAGCTAAATTATAGGAGATTAGGTGGGGTTTTTTGTTGTGTTGAAATGTTAACGCGTGATTAGCATGTTCATTGTGAGAAGTATTCCCATGTCCTGGTGGTTGGACTGAGTTCGTTGACCTTTTGCAGGCTGTGTTTTTCAGGACTGGCAGCCAGGTTTTGCTAATTTTTAGACTTTCTTCTTTTTTATTGTAACTGTGCTGGTGTTTGTGAATTTCAATGGCTTCTCTGTATAATCTGGTGTAGTGGCTTTTGGTGTTGTCCAGTATTTCTGTGTTTTAGATTTTGTGTCCCGTTTGCTTGAGAGCATGTTCAGCTACTGAAGATTTTTCCGGTTGCTGTAGTCCGCAGTGTCTTTCGTGTTCTTTTATCCTGGTGTGAATGCTTAGTTTTGTGGTTCCGATGTATACTTGTCCGCAGCTGCATGGTATGCGGTATACTTCTGCAGCGGTGCGGGGGTCCCTTTTGTCTTTTGCTGATTTTAGCATTTTTTGTATTTTCCTGGTGGGTCTGTAGGAACCACAACTTCCAGAACACGGCCACACAGCCCGGAAGACCCACAACAGCCATCGAACTCCGGCCGTGAAAGCCTTCGACAATACATAGGTTATGGTTGTCAGACGCATGAACTGATTGGCCACAGAGGGGTTTTGAAATTATGTTCAAAGCCACATATGACTCTAGGTCTGCAGGTGGCCCATTGGCCATCTAAACTGTGCTCAAATTCACTAAGGTTTGGATGAATTCACTTCTATATTCAGTACTGAATTATATCTAAAAGGATTGGTCTAGTAGCAACTAGTAGTAGCCCACCCCTTCCAAATCTGCTTTAGCACTAGATTTTGGGGTTATCTAAGAGCGCAGTGTGGCTAAGGGGCGTGGTGGCTCAGTGGGTAAGACGCCAGGCTTGTTGATCGGAAGATCGCAAGTTCGGAGGTTCGAATCCCTAGCCCTGCGTGCGGAGTGAGCTCCCGCACTAGCTCCAGCTCTTGCCAACCTAGCAATTCGAAAGCATGCAAATGCAAGTAGATGAATAGGTACCACTTCAGTGGGTAGGTAACAGCGTTCCGCGCGTGTCATGCGGCCACATGACCGTGGAAGCATCTTCGGACAAGGCTGGCTCTTTGGCTAACAAATGGAGATGAGCACCGGCCCCTAGAGTCGGACACGACTGCACAAATGTGCTGGGGGTACCTTTACCTTTAAGAGCGCAGAGGAGAACCGGAGCTACTGGAAACCTACTGATGTTGAATGAAGCCCTGAACTTGAAACAATTCTGGATCAGGATTTTATACTGTTATTGCAAGTAAGAATGTTCTGCTCTCTAGAGCACAGCTTTCCAAACTGTGTGTCGCGACACTTTAGTGCAGGGCTTTCCAAAGTTTTCCCGCAGTGACACACCAACCGCCATTGGTGTGTCGCCGTGGGAAAACCCGAAAGTGCCGCCGTTGCGGCAGCGCACAAAAACCCGGAAGTGCTGCTGCCGCTTTTGGGTTTTTGCACGCCGCCATTGGTGTGTCGCCACGGGAAAACCCGGAAGCGCTGATGATCAGCGCTTCCAGGTTGTGTGGCGACACACCAGACTGTGTGTAGCGACACACTTTTGTGTCGCGACACACAGTTTGGAAAGCTCTGCTTTAGTGTGTCACCACACAACCCGGAAGTGGCAGCAGGGGTGTGCATGGCGGCGGCAGTGGTGCGCCATCAGCGCTTCCGTGCTTTAGCAGAGGCCGCCGCCACTGCCACCGTGCACGCCCTCGCGTGCCCCCCCACACCACCGCCATGCATGCCCCTGCCCCCACGTGTGCCCCCACGCTGCCGCCACCACCATTGGTGTGTCGCCAATGGCGGCACTTTGGGAAGCACTGCTCTAGAGTTTCATCATTTAACTCACAGCTTTCCAAACTGTGTGTCACGACACAAAAGTGTCGCCTGCGGGGCCCAGGTGTGTTGCGTCAAAACCCGGAAGCGCTGATGGCGCGCCGCCGGGCCATCAGCACTTCCAGGTTTTCGCACGGTACACAAGGACACCACCACCGCTGCGGCACACGAAAATCCGAAAGCACCGCAGCAGCGGCAGCGCGCAAAACCCGAAAGCGGCGGCAGTGCTTCCGGGTTTTTGCGTGCTGCCGCAGCGGTAACACTTCCAGGTTTTCTCACACGCCGCCGTTGGTGTGTCGGCGCGGGAAAACTTTGGAAAGCCCTGGTTTAACTCTTTTGCACAGTGGCGTCTACACTTTTGTACTTAAACTATTTTCACTTCAAATTATTTCAGATGGCATTTCTTTTCTTTCCTTTTTTTTCACCAAAAAAGCAGGTGGAAAAATGGCTTGATGTTTGTATAAATCTCCGGTTGCAGATCAATCTAAACTTATATATTACTGTTCCTCGGGACTGGGAAAACAGAACCACTGGATTTCTCCTGTCAGGCTGCACATCCAGCTAAGATTTTGAAGCCAATGTTTCTTGAACTGCCAGTTTGCTTTCTAAGTAGGGTGACCATACGTCCCATTTTGAATGGGACAGTCCCGTTATTTTAGCATTTTTCAACTGTCCCGTCGTTTTGATCAAAATCTCAATTTTGTCCCTTTTTTAAACACAGCGGGAAGGAGGACAGGAAGACAGGAAGGAGGACTGGAGCCGGACTTGCCATTGGAGGCAGCCCGGAAGAGGCCCTATCAGCGTGGCAACTGGAAGCCCAGTTGCCACGTGCGAGCCCGGCAGCAGACACAGCACCACAGTCCAGGTTCCTGCCTCCTTACCTGATCCTGAGATTGTCTGCCCAGCAGTGGTGAGGCCAGGGAAAGCAGGCACGGGAAGGTTGTGGAAAGGGTGCATGTGTGTGTGTGTGCGCGCGCGCAGATTACTTGCTCAGAGTAATTGCACGCACACACACACACACACACGCACCCCACACCCTCTTTCTCCATCCTCCCCATGACCAAATGCACCCGCACCTGTTGCAGGGAGGCTGGAGAAAGAGGGTGTGGGGTGCGTGCGTGTGTGTGCGTGTGTGCACGCAGCAGATTACTTGCTCAGCATAATCGCGCACAGATACACACACACACGCACCCCACACCCTCTTTCTCCAGCCTCCCCATGACCAAATGCACCCACACCTGTTGCAGGGAGGCTGGAGAAAGAGGGTGTGGGGTCCGTGCGTGTGTGTGTGTGCGCGGATTACTTGCTCAGCGTAATCGCGCACGCACACACACACACACATGCACCCCACACCCTCTTTCTCCAGCCTCCCTGCAACAGGTGCGGGTGCATTTGGTCATGGGGAGGCTGGAGAAAGAGGGTGTGGGGTGCGTGTGTATGTGTGTGTGTGTGTGTGTGCATCTGATCGGGCTTGGCCAAGGGAGGAGAGTTGTCAGGCCGCCGAGCAGGAGAAGCCGGCTGCGCTCAGCTGCTTCAGCCACACCACTCCGCCCCTTGCTGCCCGCTGAAGCTCCCCAGGGTGGCCGCTCCTGCTTCTCCTGCTCGGCGGCCTGACAACTCTCCTCCCTCAGCCAAGCCCGATCAGATGCGCGCGCACACACACACACACACACACACACACAGGACAGACTGCCCTAGCAGGAGCTGGCCATGCTAGGGGGCTTCAGCGGGTGGCGAGGGGCGGAGTGGTGTGGCTGAAGCTTCCCAGCACGGCCGGCTCCTGCTGTGGGCAGTCTGTCCTGTGAGTGTGTGAGTGTGTGTATGTGCATCTGATCGGGCTTGGCCAAGGGAGGAGAGTTGTCGGGCCGCCGAGCAGGAGAAGCAGGAGCCGGCCACCCTGGGGAGCTTCAGCGGGCAGCAAGGGGCAGAGTGGTGTGGCTGAAGCAGCCAAGCGCAGCCAGCTCCTCCTGCTTCTCTTGCTCTGCGGCAGTGGCAGCAGCAGCAACTCTCCTCCCTCCCTCGGCCAAGCCCGAGGGGGATGGGGCAGTGGTGGGCCTCCATCCCCTCCATCCCCGCCCCTTGTTCCCCGGCCGATGACGGTGCTGTGTGCACAGTGTGTGTACTCCGGCCTCCCCCAAACACACCAGCTCTGCCGCACCATTTACTACTAGAAGAAAAAAAAAACCTTTAAAAATTGGGGGGAAAAAATTAAAATCCGAGCCAATCACGCTGATGGGGGCGGGGTTTGCAGGCGGGAGCCAATCGTGTGGGGCGGGGGCGGGGTTTGCACGTGGGAGCCAATTGCGTGGACTGGGGGCGGGGTTTGGAGGCCGGCATGGTGGCATAAGACCCTGTCCCATTTTGCCATCCCAAAAGTCCCGTTTTTGTCTGAAGGAAATATGGTCAGCCTATTTCTAAGGTAAGCTATGTGCACTTACTTAAAAAGCAATATTGCCAATTAAAAGAATGACAATAATAACATCCATTTGAACTCCTTCAATCACCTTAGATAAGCAATGTGCAATTCCTTTTTCCTCCTTGAACTAAAAAGAAGCTGCAATAATTAGTGCCTGTGATCAAATTCTGCACTGCAGAAGATGAAATCACTTTTTTTATATTTAAAGTAAGTCATCTTTAGAATGGCATGAGGAAGAGAATCAGGAACACTGGTGTTAACCTGACCCAGAGAAAATATATAACAGTACAAGCAATTAGAAAGCCAGTTTGGTTTAGTGATTAAGGCAGCAGGCTAGAAGCTGGAAGATCATGAGTTCTGTCTATGAGCAAACAAACAAACAAATCTTTATTACAGTCAAAGACCAGCATAGTTCTGTCTATGAGTTCTAGTCCCACCTTAGGCCCAAAGCCATCTGAGTGACCTTGGCCCCATCTGGGTGACTCTCTCAGCTCTCGGAAGAAGACAATGGCAAACCACTTACGAAAATCTTGCCAAGGAAACTGCAGGGACTTGTCCAAGCAGTCACCAATAGTCAACACTGACTCGAAGGCACCAAGTAAATAAATAATACAAAAGACAAGTTGAGTATTTTTACTTTCCATAAGACTCATAAGGCACTCCATTCTATAGCCAAGGTATCAATCAATGTCATATACTGTATCTATGCATCTGAAGTCTGAGTTGTTCATAATTCTTCAAACCCCTGTTCTTTTAAAGAATCTGAATAGCTCTAAGATTTGAGGAAGTACAAGAGTAACATTTTATCATCCTCCCTTTATAGGTATTATCAACATTAACACCTTTTCTATTATCAAACTGTGGATATATTTTAACATTCAATCGAAATAATCTGCACACCCAGGTAGTTAGTTTCTCAAATAATGTTTTTATTATTTACATATAGGACTTTTATCTTTCTCTTCAGGCAAATAAATGTTCTCAGTGGGGCTTTGAAAATTATAGCATCATAATGGTGAGATAAATTGGCATGTAGGCCCATTGGTATGTCTGAACAACTGTTTCAGCACCTTGATAATCAAATTGATACAAATCAGAAACTGTCAATAATGGAAAAATAAGAATAAAATGGAATTGTGTTAATTATGAGATCTTCTAGAAAAAGCCACAAAGCAGCAAATCAGGATCACAGCTGGTCAGAAGAAAGGCTAACTAATAACAGCACCATTAATGTGTCACAACCTTGATGCTGAAAGTTTGTTTGGTTGACACAAAAGCACCTCTGATATACTTGGGACCCCTGAATACCACTCCTGGACGCTAATTGTGTTATGGATGTTCCTTGGCCATTGGGATGTCATTTATTATACTGTTATATTTATGTTGTTATGTTTAGTTTTTAGTCTTATTACTGTTCTGGAGTTCTGTAAGCTGTTCAGTCAGATATAATTGACGCAGTACATAAGCCTAGTAAAATACATACATATTCTCTTAGCAACTTAAAGGGAGAGCAGGATATGAATTAGATAAATGAAATATAAAAAGAGAAATCATGCTTTTGGAGAAAGGAGGGGACATCAATTCATGAACTTTTAATGTGGACACATACTCTATCTCTTAAAATTTGTGACAGTAACTGTAATAAAACCAGTACCAGAACTATTCTTAGTAATAGCTGCAAACAGAGAAAAATAGCATTTCTTGTAAGGAAGCAAGAAGTATGCAAAATCCAGCAATGTTAACTAGATCACAGTGTCTGAAGGAGCCATTTCAAGCAACAATATTAGATTTGCAGCTCTGGGTTGACCCTGCACCAGGATTGTGCTCCAGTTTAAAATAGTGGAGCTACCAGACATTTATAATTTTATATCAAGCAACTAATAGATTCTACAGCAAAATCCAACTGTTTAACTGGTCTTAATATTTTTTATTATGCTTTTATTTTTCTAATATATTTTCCAATATTTTTATTTGGCCTTCATGCTTTCAGTGAGCAGAATGGTATTCTGGTAAGAGTTACCTTATATTGTTTGCTTCCATCTCTCTGTTGACGTTCTACGCAGCTTATATAAAGTACTGTAGAAGTCAGAAGACACATTAGGATATGAAGACACAGTCCCACTCGTTTCAAGTAGTTTGGGAATACTCCTGAATTCAGCTTTGTCAATGGAGACTCAAGGGTCTCAGAGGTTAAAAGTGCCTTTTATTAACTTTAGGTGGTTTACTAGCCATAGTTGTTTCTGGGTAAGAATTTCCTATTTTTCTTTTTGAAGTATTTTTTACCTTGCTCTTTAGCCAAAGGGCTCCAGAGCAGCTTACAGTCCCTTCCCAAGATGGCTTGAGACTCTAGTGTGTGAAGGAGCTTGCCTGTATCATATGACCTGCCAGGAAGTACTTCCTCAAAGAATGTTTTATTCATTACATGACAACTAGGAAAATAATCTCTGTTACTTCCTATCCCTACCCCACTTTTGTAAAATACACCGTACTGCAGGTCCTGACCTTGCAATAATTTTGGTGTCAAGTCATCTCTTCAGTTTGCCCAGCACTTCTTCTTTTTGTAACTTTAGTGGCTTTTAAGCTCCTTTATTATTGTATATGTTGCTTTATTATAAATTTTTGGTTCATACTGATTAAAGCAACATAATCATTATTACTTGGTAGGAACAGCCAAGAAAGTAGGGGGAAATAACGATGACGTGTTGCTCTCAAAAGCATTTCATCCTGTGTTGACAAATATATTCAAAACTTTCATGCTAGCACAGGCCAGTTTCAGTCGTATCAAGAGCCCCTCCATACAGAGCTTGGTGTTATTCCCACATCAGCACCATGCCCCAGAGTTCCCATGCCATTCTCCTGCTTAAGCAATCTACAGAACTTCCATTTGGCAATTTGAGATGCTAAAGTTCAAGAGGGCTGCGGGCAGGCTGGTTCTCCACTGGCAGGAACTTATGCCAATCCCCGTCTCGTGGCTCAGCAGCCTTCCCACAAATGCAGTGCTTTTGGAGCATCTTGGTATCCTTGCACTAGGAAGCGGAGCTTTTTATGGGCAGACTGGCTTTTGTTCTCTTTTTTCCCTTCTCTGTAAAAACAAATGTAAGGAAGCATGGATAAGGCAGGGGGCATTGTACTGGCAAGCTATCAACTGCAGTGCTTCCCTATTGTCAACTGGAGGAAGTGCCAGTCAACCCAGGAGGGGACCCATTCACACAATGCCTGGGTCATAAAGTCCATTAAAAAAAAATCCAACCCAATTACAATTGCTCACTTTTGTACCCATGAGTCAGCCCCACAAGGTAGACCAGACCAGGAAATCAACTCCACAGGAAGGCTAAAACTATTTTTATTCGTTTTTATTTATGGCTATAACAGCAGTATCTTGCAAGTCTGATTGTTCTGTACCTCTTCCTCCTTCTTATAATTCAGTGAATTAGGGAAGTGCCTGCGTAAGCCACTTCTGAATGCTATCTCTTTCTGGACTTCAGAAAGAAATGCTTCAGTCCATTTTGCCTAGGCAACAGATCCTGCACATCTCCATCAAGGTCATCTTCCTTACTCTCTACACCACGTGCCAGGAAAACCTTTAGTACATATAGGCAACCTGATAGGGCAGGGGGAAATTTTCATGATTTGAACTTCTGCAACTCCAAGGATTCTTGGGCTCTTTGCTAAGATCAAGTGCAGATATTTGATTAACATAAGGAACACAGTTAAGTAGTGATGTACAGTAAACCCCTGGTTTACCAGACTTTGGATTCATAAACTTCAGACACAACATTTTCATCTAGATTCTACCCACATTTAACAGACATTTAACTAAAGTCAAGAGTCTGCACATTAAATTGAGGTTTTACTGCAAATTATTATAGTTTATCAATTACATAATGACACAAATGGTGTAAACTGATGCAAATGACATAAAATTATATAATTGACATAAATTTGGATTTAACAGTGTGTAAAAAGAGTTTAACTGTGATTATTAAGATACTAAAAAGAGAATGAAATAACATTAGGAGGGAATAAAATGTCAACAATAGCATATTGATAAAATATATTTACTTGGGTATTAAGAGCTACATTCCCTTCTTCTTTTTTAACCCTCTCTCTCTCTCTCTCTAATCTCTTCTCTCACTTACCTTACTCACTCTTTCTAACCCTCCCATCTCTCTCTTTTCCTTTCCTTTATCTTTCATTTTTATTCTTCCTTTTATCCTTTCATCCATTCCTTTCTTCTTCTTCTTCTTCTTCTTCTTCTTCTTCTTCTTCTTCTTCTTCTTCTTCTTCTTCTTCTTTTATTTTTATTTGACCTTCTCATTCTCTCTAATATCTTCTCTCATACTCCCTCTTTCTCTCTCTAACCTCTTCTCTCTCTTCTCTTCTGCTCTATCTTCTTTTCCTATCTTTCTTTCCCTTTTCACCCTTTCTATCCTTTTTCTTTCTAACCTAATCCTTTCTTTTTCTTCTTACTTTATATATATTTATCATTCTTTTTCTCCCTTTCCTTACATTATATTATTTATTTATTTATATATTTGTATCAAATTCAATCTTAAGTTTAAATCTTTGTTTTATAATACATAATACATACATACACTCCATTAAAATTCTTCGTTTTCTTAACAAAAAAAAAATTCTTGTAAATACTTGATTTACATTTTTCTCTTCTTATACCTCTTTTTTTTCCCTTCGCCCCTTCTTTATTTGTACTTTTTATTATTATTATTATTATTATTATTATTATTATTATTTGTTCTCTATTTAATGTTATATTCTTTTTGAATATATTTTATGAAGGGGTCCCATGTTTCATTATACTTCCCCATTTCTTTTCCTTTTATTAAATTTGTTAATTTGTCTGTTTGCATTAAATCCATTACTTTTATAATCCATTCTTCTTTTGTTGGAATATTTTCTTGTTTCCAGTATTGGGCGTATTTTATCCTTGCAGCTGTACTTAGATACTGAAATAAAACCTTTTGTTTTTTATTTATATTGTCTTCAATTTTACCCAATAAATATAATTCTGGTCTCATTCTTATTTCTTTGTCGAATATTTTACATACATATTTATGTATTTTGACCCAATATTTTTTTGCTTTTTCACATAGCCACCATACATGGTAGAAAGAACCCCTTTTGTTTTTGCATTTCCAACATAAAATAGAGTTACTCATTTTTGATTTAAATAACACCTCAGGAGACATGTACCATCTAAAAATCATTTTATACATGTTTTCTCTTAAATCATTACTTAAAGTAAATTTTATATTTTTGACCCAGATTTCTTGCCAATCTTAAGGAAAGGAAAGGGAAAGGAATAGATAGAGAGAGAATAGGTTAGAAGAGATTGAAAGATAAAGGAGAGAAAAGATTAGAGACAAAAAAAGAAGGATACATTGTATTAAATATAATAAAAATAATTATATAAAATCAAATGTAAATATATATACATAAATGTAACCATTGTTATGTGTTATATATGTTCATTGTTATGTGT
Source organism: Charina bottae (assembly GCA_023362775.1). Taxonomy (NCBI): domain Eukaryota; kingdom Metazoa; phylum Chordata; class Lepidosauria; order Squamata; family Charinaidae; genus Charina; species Charina bottae. The sequence continues at coordinate 240,137,284 of JALMGJ010000001.1, forward strand.
TATATGTTTGGTTTATGTTTTATGTTGAATGTAATAATAAAAAATTATATCTGCAAAAAAAAAAAAAAAAAAAGAGCTACATTAAATCCCAAAATATTAGTATATTCACTTTATAACCTCCCAGGGAATTAGAGGTGACAGTGACCTTCCATTAAAAAAAGAAAATCAATATTGAGGGTAGGGAACTTAAATATAAATAGTTAGAGATCACTCTTCCATGGGGTTTCAAGGACCTCGTGTAATTGCTGAACCCTCTTTTCATACTCAGAGAAAAGTTGAGACATGCTCCAAATAAGAAATTATCTGTCTCCCCATTAAATCAGCTTTCCTCTTCCTAATTCCAACTCAGAAACTTTAGCAAACACATAAGACTTTAGGATACTCTGAAGTATCTGATCCCCTTTCTAGCCTCATTGTGATCAATCAACAATCGGCTGGAAAGAAAATCATTTTACATCAAGCTAGATTTTGTGGTTTTTAACATGTTTCTTATGCATTTCTGATTCTTGTCTTTTGCAATTACTGCTTTTTTCCAATAATAATGATCAGCCCCATCTAATAAAATGAACTAATAACACTTTTATTTGATTGTACCAAAACACCTTTTCCCTTTTCTTCCAATAAACTTTGCAAAAACCAGTTTTTAGATAACACTTTAAAAATCTTCTAATTATTTCTTCCAATGAAGGAAATACCAGAAGCATTGTGATTTTTTATAACAATATAAAAATAAACCTGAGAACAATAAATCCTTCACTTAAAAAATTGCAAGGGTATTTCCATGTATATTCTAGTGAGAAAAATCAATACAAAAACATCCATGTCCACTCTTGTGATTGCTTGTGATTACTTGCCACTTTAGTTTGCAAGCTAAAAAAGGAATATAAGAGATTTTTGCAAGCTCAGACATTATAAAGATACACAGACAACAATCTTCAACCCTGTACTCTGGAGTAGAGGCATCAAAATTGACTTCAGTTTGAAGTAAGCAGAAATCAGATATCTCTGGGCTTACTTCCCCACTAATGACTAATAACATCTCTGTAGCGTTACCCAGCCATTGGTGAAGCGATACAAAACTTGTTTTCTTTACAGCCTTTTTGGCACAATGAAGTTTGGTTGACTTGAGAAAATGCTAATGTCACTAATGGGAGAAATGACCTGAATGTATGTCCCACTGAATCCAATAACATTTAATTCTAGGGCAACCAGACACAGGATACAAAACTCTGGACACTTACTCAATGGCAGAAAAGTGCTGGGGTTGCCTGTATCTCTTTGCTGCCATCTAGTGGTGATTTCAGTTTTTGCTGCGTGGGTCCAGTAGCCCTATTTAATTTTGGGAAGACATGCATAGCTTTAAACTATATCAGAAAAGAAAGGTGAAGCACCACCGGCTATGTAATAGTATAAACTAGATCTGAGCTGCAAACATCCATAAGATAACTGGATGGCAGCAAAGAGCTAGAGTTTCTTATATCTCTTTGCTTCTATCTAGTGCTCATCCAGATTTTCAGGCCAAATCTGCTTGCCTTAATAAACAAGCTAGAAGCAAAAATTAATTGAGTGAAAAACTATCTTCCCCAGGCTGCTGTTTCTCATGATCCATCTCTATCAAACAAAATGTACTTAATGAAATATTAGCGAAAGAAAGATACATATTTGTTATATTTTAATATTTCACACCAATAATAAAGAATCATATTTTGGCATGATTAAGCACAATTAAGGAAACATATATGCTTGAAATCTAACCCAACCCTAACATACATTCATTCATCTTCACAGGCCTATCCTTTTTGATAGTACCTACAAACTAAGCCATCATTCCAAAAACTTCTGTTGCTTACACAGGAAAGCAGTGGCAATACATAATTCATTCCAAAGAAAAACCGTATTTCTGTCTATAACCTTCTTGAGAGATGTGGAGATGATCTAAGTAACTGACAAACTACAAATGTCAATATATCCATAGGTTAATTTAATCTAAATTATTAGCTGTATAGCCCAATACAATAATTCTAGAATAAAAGCTGTGCTACCTAATTAGCATGCACACAGGCACAGATGCACACAGGAACCAATATTGTCAAAGGAAATACATTAGTGGGAATTAACATATAGCATAATTAAATCCTTGTGATGGCTTCCGTTCCTAACAGGCCTCACTGTTGCCCTCAGAAACTTCTTGTTAGAGGTTGAAATGAGAGCTCCTCCAGCTACCACGTTCCTCCTCTCACAAAATCTACTTCATGTTGAAAAATAATTTTCATAGATTTGGTGCATACTACTGCAAAGATCGAGAAGGGGGTCTTATTCTCAAAGCAGTCTTGTGAAAATAAGATAGACTATTATATGCATTTCTTCCCTGGGGCACTTTGATTTGAGGGCTTTATAACTATACTAAAGCCCTTTTTTTTAATGACAAGTACATTTTATTTCTTTCCTTTCAGGAGCAACATGACCTCCTTTGGAAATATAAAACACTCCCGGTGCCTCCTTAGAGTAGATAAAGTCATATTTTACCAATTGATCTGGTCAATAGGGGAAGGAAGAAAAAAATGTAATATTTACAGTGTTAGGCCATTATTGCAGCATAGTCCTGTGCATATTTACTCAGAGGTAAGTCTCAAAGCTTTCAGTTGGGCTTACTTGCTCAGGTCAGTATGTACAAGCTTACAGCCTTAAGCAGGTGGGGGGGGGGGGGAGAAAGAGAGAAAGAAAGAAAAAAATCACAAAACCACCCACCAGCACAGCATCACTTCAGCTGGGTAATCCAACATGGCTTTAAATTTTCCCTGTTCCTCTTTGGATTCATCTATACATCCCAGCCAGAGACTAAAACTGGATGCTTCCTTTTTTTGTGAAGATGTCAGGTTGCTAACATATCCCCCTTAGCCTGAGGAAATGGCTTGCCAGCTTACCTGATGAAAAGGGAAGGACGAATCACAGCCCAACATCCATCTAGCAGGAACATGGAACACGCTTCCTATTGTAATGATCCAGGTCTCTGGCCACAACGTGTTCTCTCTCTCTCTCTCTCTTTATAGCTGGATACCTATATGTTCACTTAATTTCTGCATTCTCGGAGGAAAAGAAAACCCAGAGACCTTTCCAGAATCCTTGTTGCTCCTGCCTCCGCTTCCTGTTCTCAGCTCACTCTATGGTACCCAACATATATCAGAAAACAGCTCATTAGGCGGGGGAGAGGGGGAAAGGGGGAGAGGAGAGAGAAAAAAGATTGGGGGGGGGGGACGCAGCACCTTACATGACAGCTCCATCTACTGGTCAAGGGAAGGCATAAACAAGAAGCCCCAGTTTTTACAGGCTCATCTTGAATCAACAGCTTGATAGCTGTGTTCCTCCAGGCAAGGAAAGAGAGAGGCACACACAGACATCACACACCCAGTGCCAAAGTGACTGCATAGGTGAGGTGGCAAGCGATACTGCAGAATATCTGCAAGCCATATGTCCTTCGCCCAAAATACTGTGGCTGCCCAAACTCTCTGCACAATTGTCCCCCCTCCCCCCACTTGACTAGGCTGTCGCTGTGCTTGAGACAGAGGATGGCCACTTCTTTCAAAGCTGCCTCACAGGTGTGGTAACAGCTACCATTTCCTCCAGGGCCCCTCCCAGGATTTGTTCCACTAGCTGGGATTTTATTATTTCTTTTCTCACGCCACGTGGCTGGTTTCCAAACAGGGTTTCTTATGGGGCATTCACCTCGGGCCTCATGAAGGAATTGTACAGAGAGTCCAAACAGTGATGGCTACCCTTTGTAATTGTCCCATCTTCTCCTGTCCCTTCTGTTTTTTTCTTACAGGAAAGTAACACTGATGGAGGGAAAGATTCAGCCTGGCACCAGGGGTCAACACTGCCACTGTGGATCCATGAGCTCCAGAGGGCCTACCCGTAATCATGCCAATTACCACAGCCAGCAACACTTTCAAATGGGCTGTGAGTTCAAATTACAACATCCAGGGTAAATGCTAACATTGATATCTGCCCACTGCTTGAATAGAGGAATCCACAAGATGAACTAAAAATGGCTTGCCATAGGAAAATGTAGTATAGAGCATTAAAAAAAATCCAGTTTAAAATTTTCCAATCATTGACAAAACCAGTTACATACTAACAGAAGGCATGATGGAAGAGCATTAAGCTAAATCTAAGAAAATGGTAAATGTCTGCTGGAGCATGGCCTAAAAGATTAGCAAGACAAGCCTTGCAAGAATATTCCGCCATATTGTTGATAGGGAAAGCTTCTCTTCAGGTCCCACCTACAGCCTAGCTGAGTAGGTGAGACCAGGAGAGCAAAGTGAGACTGGATGGAGTCAGAAATCTGACACCGGCATCTGCAGCTAACCATGATGATGAAACATGCAAAGTGATTTTGTAACACACACCCAGCCCCGACATACTTGTATCCAGTTTAGTATATGTGCTGCCATATCCTGACATTTGATGCAAGGCCATACATTCTGGGGTTTGCATCATGATGTCATGATAACCATTTTATCACTTTCCCCCCTTCCCTGTGGATGTGTATGATCTCTTAGAATCAGGAAAGAGCCATCTCTGCAGCAAAATTAACTGGGACTCAGGGGCTCTGAGGTGAGATTGGTTGAGATTTAGAAGAATGCCAACCCCATGGCAATCTGCTAACACAAACTGGAACTCTGATTTATTCCTCCTGCCTGTCACATGCGAGCGGAAGAAATGAGGAGGACACCTATCAACTGGTGTTTCACATTCACTTCTTTCTGTTTGAGCACATAACAGTAAATTATTGTTCTAAATTACTACTGGAAATTTAGCACTAAATAACTACATTAATTCTTCATATAAAATTAGATGAATAAGCTAAGGCATTCTATGAATTCTGAATAATGTTAAAGCGTTCCACAACCATCAGGGAGTGATGGAAGGTGGCTTTTATCTTGATAGGTCAAAAGTTGTACTTGCCTGCTTAAAATTAATTTTTCTGATTAATTATTCTACAATACCATGGATGCACAGACATACAAAGAGCAAGTCACTGTTTAGGATACCAAAATCTCATCAGGAAGTACATGTGAATATTTTGTATATTTTGGTGTCAGCCTGCAAACAAATTCTTTTTAATGAAAGTTGTCTTATATAGTGTGAGAAGACCAATTCACTTAGAATAATAAAGAATTAATACAATAGTATGTTTTAATTGTTTCAAATAGACTTGATGCCTGCTGACATTTTTTATTGCATTGATTTGCTCCTCAGAATGGAAAAAAGGAAGATGATTAAAAAAGGAAGACTCCCTCTCATAGTCTTTGGCAGATCAGTTGTGATTTTATCTCTTTATTCCAGTGTAGCTGAGAAGAAGCTAACTCACCAGGAAACTGACTTTTTCTAACTCTAAATGTGAGGATACATAGTTGTCAGAAATAGTCTCAGAAAATATCACTTCTGAAGGCCATCTACATGAGGCAAGGTTATGGTGAAAACCTCTAGACCAGAGCTTTCCAAACTGTGTGTCGGGACACGTTAGTGTGTCAGCTGCAGTGTCTGGGTGTGTCGTGGCTGCTGCTGCCTCCGAGCCCTGCCAGGATTCCGCGCAGGTCCTAGTGCCTGCCTTGTGCCTTGCTGCCTCCAAACCTGCTGTGATTCCATGCAGGTCCTAGTGCCTGCCTTGTGCTCTGCTGTAAGAGTGTGTCATGAAATGATGCATGTCTAAAAAGTGTGTCACCAACATGAAAAGTTTGGAAAGCTCTGCTCTAGACACTCCAAAGCTCTTAAAATGTAGAGATAATCCTCACCAGTGCCATCCAGCCACTGCTGTGATAAGGCCTTCCTCATTAGCGACCTATTACCACAAGGAAGGCTTGCTGGTGCTATAAATAGCACAGTGTAGATAGCTTCCTGTTCCTAAACAAGTGGGCCTGTTAAGTTGGGATGCTCAAGAGAACAGAAGCACATTTGCCATCCTTTTGCTGGTGCTACTGTTCACAGGATCTATCACCTCTCTCAGCAGCTTATAAAGCAACCCTTTGAAGGTTTACTCAGAAAAAAGTGAAAAGTGAAAGGTCCTCTGTGCAAGCTCCGAGTCATTACTGACCCTTTGGAGGGACGCCGCTTTCGCTGATGTTTTCTAGGCAGCCTTATAGCAGGGTGGTTTGCCATTCCCTTCCCCAGTCGTGATTTCCACCCAGCTAACTCAGAAAAAAGCTCCACTAAATTCAGTGACACTTTTTCACCAGCAGATGTGCAACCCCAGTATGGTCTGAAAGGCAGTCTATAACTCTGTAGTTAAACTTTATTCTTAAGACCACCATACTTGCAGGTATTTATTTCTATTTTTTAATTTAGTTCTACTTATATGGCTGCCCATCTCACCACAGCAACTCTGGGCAGCTAACAGCACATAAAAACAGCCCCAAAATAACAATAAACAACAATAAATCCATAACATATGTTGCCACAAACAACATCCAAACAACAATAAAAATCACAACATCTCACAGGTTCAAACTCATGTCTTGATTCCCATGTCTGTGTATCCAACCAGGTTTTTAAGGCTCTCTGAAAAGCTGGCAGGGTTGGGAGCAGTCTAATCTCAGGGGGCAAAGGCCAGGAGCTGCAACACTAAAGGCCCACATCTGGGTCCTCCTAGGTGAACAGTCTTTAATCAACGGGAGTCATGGCATGCCTTTCCTGCTGCACCATATGGGATGAGTAGAGAAATTTGAGAGAGAGGCAGTCCCATGAATAACCCAGCTCATGCCATATAGGGCTCTATAGGTGGCAACCAGCACCTTGAATTGCACCCAAAAGGACATTGGGAGCCAGTGCAGTTTGCAAAGCAGAGGTGTAGCACCGACATACCAAGGTGCGCCCATAACTGCCTGTTCTGGACCAGTTGCAGCTTCCAGATGGTCTTCAAGGGCAGCCCCTTGTAAGAGTGCATTGCAGTAACACATTCAGGAGGTGACTGAGACATGAGTGACCATGAGCAGTACCTCCCTATTCTGGAAGGGGTGGAATTAGTGCACAAATTGAATTTGTGCAAAAGCCCTCCTAGACATGGCTGCCACTTGTTCCTCAAACCTGAGTAGCGAGTCATGGAGGACCTTCAGTTTGTACACTGGTTCTGTTTAGGGCAGTGCAACCACATCCAGAACTAAAGATGGCAAATCGCCAGAACCTGGAGGCCCTAGAACTCAAAGTTAGTCTTCCTAGGGTTGAGCTGAAGCCTGTTCTTCCCTGTCCAGACCCCCATAGCCTCCAGACACTGAGACAGAACCTCCAACTGTGGCTTGGTTGGTTAGGGGCAGTGATGTACAGCTGGGTATCATCCATATACTAAAGATACCTTACCCCATGTTTGACAGATGATCTCACCCAGCAGCTTCATGTTAATGAAGAGTGGGGAGAGTGACGAGCCTTGAAGCACACCACAGAGAAGAGGCTGTGGGCTAGAATTCTCCCTCCCATCAAAACCAACCAGAACCAACCTTGGAGGAAGGAAAACAACCAGGACAACACTGTGCCCCCCACTCCCAACCCCAGAGCTGATCCAGAAAGATACCAAAATTGATGGTTTTGAAGAAAACCTCTGAGAGATCAAGAAGAGCAAGAATGGACACACTACCTCCATCCCTCTACCACGAAAGGTCACTTACAAGCACAATCAATGTTGTCTCAGTCCTGTACTGAGGTTAACATGTTATTTTGGGGGGGGGGTCAAAAACTGGCAGGTAGCTGATTCCCCACACCCCTTTTACTGGCAAAAGAGGGCCAAGTAAGAAAAGGCAGTGATTTCTCATTTCTCCTTTTGTCAGAAAGAATATTAGTCCAATTGGGTTATACAAAAGTCTCACTCGCTGGATCGTCACCTTGTTATGGTGAGTGGGCTTGTGTGTTCCCAATGAACCCTGTGAGCGAAGCCGTCGGGAGTCATGTACTCCTGGTAGGGTCACCCATGGCGGTAAGGTCCAGGGGGAGGAACCAGACAAAGAACGATCCAAGAAAGTCCTCAACGGCAGAACAGGCGGAAGATAACAAGGTGTATTGTTACAACGGCTGCGAAGGCGGATGAAGGCTGCAGCAGACAAAAGGTCACCAATCGTCATGGTATCCATGCCATTGGATTAGAGCCTTTTTCTGTGAAGGTTGTGTGCTGATCGTTGTGCACCGATCTCCACACATAAAACAAATTCACGCACAGGCGTCTTCCAACCACACCAAACCCAAAACAACCAAAAGTCCCATGGCGATTGACGAATGGCAACGGGGGCAGGACTGTGAAATCCGGAAGCTCCTAGTCATGGACCAGCACATGGGCGGTGGATACGGATTCAGTCGCCCTGACTCAAGGATCGAGGCAGTTGAGTAGTTCGGCAGCTGTATCCACGACTGAGCAGCCCTATTTAGGATCCACTCTGCTCACCCCATATGGGGAGGGGGCTAGAAAAGGTGCCCTAAACATAGTCTGCCTCATTTTCTCCCTGACTGGATTACCGCGACCAGTGGGGTCACCATCTAGCGGTCATAAAAAACACATGAATTTTGGAACATGGAATACACGGACACTGCAAGACAATATGGATAGTGAACGACCTGAACGTAGGACTGCCATTATTGCAAGGGAGCTGAGACGTTTTAATATTGATATAGCAGCACTCCAAGAAACTCGAAGAGCAGGAGAAGGACAGTTGAAGGAAGAAAAAGGAGGTTATACCTTCTTTTGGAAAGGACTGCCTGAACAAGAACGACAAATACATGGGGTAGGCTTTGCTATCAAAAATGACCTTGTGAAGCTCTTGTCAGAAGTTCCCACTGGGATTAACGAACGACTCTCAACTCTGTGAATAAAACTCACCAAAAACCAACAGGCAACTATCCTAAGTGCTTACGCACCAACACTAGATGCAGATGAGGATATCAAGGAAAATTTTTATACCCAGCTGGACACCATCTTATCAGAGATACCAAAGGAGGATAAAATTATCCTCCTGGGTGATTTCAATGCAAGAGTTGGGCGTGATTTTGATTTGTGGCCAGGGATCATTGGGAAAGAAGGAGTTGACAACAGCAACACGAATGGAATCTTACTTCTGACTAAATGTGAAGAGCATAACCTTGTCATTACTAACACACTCTTTCGCCAGAAAAATAAATGTAAAACATCATGGAAGCACCCACGGTCGAAGCACTGGCATCTTTTAGATTATGTAATTGTCCATGCTAGAGATCGCCGTGATGTACTTCTCACCAGAGCGATGACGAGCGCCAATGACTGCTGGACAGACCATCGATTAATTCAATCCACGATGGCCATAAAGATTGTCCCTCATCGTAGGCTCCAAGGAAGAAAACCAAGGCGTAAAATGAATACACCGGCCCTTCAAGATCCTATTAAACGAGCTTGCTTTCAATCAACTCTCAAGGAACATCTGCCTATGGAACTTCCTGAAAATGTTGAGGAACACTGGGTTAAATTGAAGACTTCTATTATTTCAGCCTGTGAACAAACTATCGGATACCAGACTAAGAGACATCAGGACTGGTTTGATGAGAACGATAGTGAGATTGAACATATTATTGACAAGAAAAGGAAAGCCTTCCAGATATGGCAAAAAGATATTAACTGTGCTGTTAAGAAAAAAATCTACGCCAGTGCAAAGGCAGAAGTCCAAAGAAGAACTAGAGAACTGAAGAACATATGGTGGATAAAAAAAGCCCAAGAAACCCAACATTTTGCAGATGCTCATGATGCATGGGGCTTTTTTAATGCCATAAAGGCCATCTATGGACCAACAAACCATGGTACAAATCCCTTACGCTCAGTAGATGGTGCTAAACTTCTAAAGGACAAAGAGTCTATCGCACTGCGCTGGAAAGAGCATTACTACAATCTCCTTAATCGTCACTCTACTGTGGCTGATGAAGTCTTCTTGCAAATCCCGCAAAAACAAATAAGAAATGAGCTTGCAGTACCCCCTAGTTTGGAGGAAGTCAGTAAAGCCACTAATCAAATGAAAAATAACAAAGTTAGTGGACCTGATGGGATTCCTGCTGAAGTCTTTAAAGAAGGTGGGCCTGAACTTACACAACAACTTCATAAGCTCATCGAAAAAATCTGGATGAGGGAGGAGATTCCAGCAGACTTTAGGGATGCCATAATTATCACTCTCTTTAAAAAGAGTGATAGAACAGACTGTGGAAACTATCGAGGCATCTCCCTTCTAGCCACAGCAGGCAAAATCCTGGCAAAGATCATTGCAAACCGTCTCCTATCTGTATCAGAAGACATCCTCCCTGAAACGCAAAATGGCTTCCGCCCTTCCAGGGGAACAGTGGATATGATCTTCACTGCACGACAGCTTCAAGAAAAATGCAAGGAGCAAAACCGCCCTCTGTACATGGTGTTTATTGATCTGACTAAAGCTTTTGATACTGTAAATCGTACTGCTCTCTGGACCATCCTTCTGAAAATCGGATGCCCTGATAAATGTGTGAACATCTTGCGGTTACTCCATGACGACATGATGGCAACAATCCTGAATAACAATGGCTCTCAAAGCGATCCATTTAAAGTGGAATCCGGCGTTAAACAGGGATGTGTTATTGCTCCAACCTTATTTGCTATCTTCATCGCTATGATTATACACCTTGTTGAAGAGAAACTTCCTACTGGTGTAGAAATTATATATCGAACAGATGGAAAGCTTTTTAATCTTAGTAGGCTGAAAGCAAAAAATAAGGTAATTGCAACTTCTGTTATAGAACTTCAATATGCTGATGATAACGTAGTCTGTGCACACTCCGAGGAAGATCTTCAAACTATCCTAAACATCTTTGCAGAAGCATATGAAAAGCTCGGCCTCTCGATTAACATTAAAAAAACCAAAGTGCTTTACCAGCAAGTTCGAACCAATCCCTCCGCAGCGCCATCAATCCAGCTTAAAGGTGTGTCACTAGAAAATGTCGACCACTTTTCTTATCTCGGCAGCCATCTATCTACAAAAGCCGACATCGACGCTGAAATTCAGCATCGCCTGAGCTCTGCGAGTGTAGCTTTCTCCCGAATGAAGCGTAGAGTGTTTGAGGATCGGGACATTCGCAGGGAGACCAAAATGCTTGTTTACAAAGCCATTGTACTACCAACCCTTCTGTACGCCTGCGAAACATGGACCCTCTACAAACGCCACCTCCAACTTCTTGAAAGATTCCATCAACGCTGCCTCCGAAAAATTCTGCAAATTACTTGGGAAGATAGGCGGACTAATGTTAGCGTATTAGAAGAAGCGAAAACCACCAGCATTGAAACAATGATCATCCAACATCAACTTCGCTGGACCGGTCATGTTGTTCGAATGCCTGACCATCGTCTTCCAAAGCAGCTACTTTACTCCCAACTTAAGAATGGAAAACGGAATATTGGTGGACAGCAAAAGAGATTCAAAGATACTCTCAAAGCTAATTTAAAAAAATGTAATATCAGCATTGAGAACTGGGAAGCCCTAACTCATGAGCGTTTCAATTGGAGGTCAGCCTTTATTAATGGCGCTATGGACTTTGAAGAAGCACGAGTACAGGGCGAAAAGGAGAAAAGAGCTAAAAGGAAGGCATGTCAGGCAAACCCTCATCATGACCGTCTCCCACCCGGAAACCTATGCCCTCATTGTGGGAGGTTGTGCAGATACAGAATTGGCCTTTATAGCCACTTACGGATCCACCGTTAAAATTTTACCTTTGGAAGACAATCTTACTCGGCTACGAGTGATCGCCAATGAATACAAAAGTCATCAATAACAAATTTCATTAGAAACATATTGACAATTCCAACTTATGGAGGAAGAATGGTGGACCGAGGACAGCTCCGCGAAAAGCAGAACGAAGAGCCAGCGAATAGACTGGCTCTTCGAACCTCTCCGGACAAAGAAGAGGACGACAGATCACCCACAAGTGCTCCAGACAGTTGGTCCTTGTGAGGAGACCACAAGACAGCAGTCTCTGGTAGGTTTTGAGCACTGGGAGACGAAGGAATAGTCACCTCTCTTATTCGGGGAGATGGGCGGGGATAAATTTAAATAATAAATAAATAAATCTTGCTCAAACTGTGGTCAGTTATTATGAGCTGAGTTATTCATGGGACTGCCTCTCTCAAATTTCTCTACTCATCCCAAACTGTGAAAGGACACTAAGTTTGCATACTTCCTTTTCTAATCACTTTCAGAAATTGCTTCTTAACTACTTTTCAGCTATTAGAAACCTTTGGATCAACAAGTTTGAAAGCACTTGGTGAGTTTGCCTTCAATCCTTAATGAAAGAAAATTTTAACTACAAGCTTAAGAACTTTTTTTAAAAATAATCAGCAAAAGATCAAATAAAACTTTGATTTTAGAAAGCTACAAATGGACTAAGGGTCCAGATAAAGTTGAAATAAGATTTTGGAATTAATTATAAAGAATCCTCCCCGTGGGAAAATGCTTTTGTTTTTAATTTTTTTAAAAAAGCATAAAGAATATAAGATTTTAAAAATTGGGCACTAGAGAGAACCAAAGATTTCAATTAAAGGAGAAGAACACATAAACTTGACTAACAGGTACAGAATGGTGCAAAATATTCTAACGTTGGAAATATTGAAGGATATCTTTGAAAAATGGAGTCAGAAGTTAATATTAACAATGTCAACAGCAATATCTGCCTCTATGTATAGACTGTGTCTAAAAGATGTTATGGAAGAGGAACAAGTTTTACCTGACAAGACAGAGACTGAGTTGAAAGTGGATTTACAAATGACAGGCTACAAGAATGACATGGAAAAAGACGTTACACCAGACATACAAAAGAAACCAGCTGATGTCTTAATAATTAAATGGGGTGTACAAACAATAAACCAAGACAGTGACTTGGATAATTTTTCTATATTGGACATACCAAAGAGACTTGTTAAAGCTTTGAAGAATCTCATGAGAAGGGACAAAGAAGAAATTAAAATAAATCAAATGCGAGCTGCATTGGGTGCCAGTTTGCTTCCGGATTCAATTCAAGGTGTTGGTTATCACCTTTAAAGCCCTACATGGCATGGGTCCAGGTTACCTGAGGGACCACCGTCTCATCCCTGTCACATCAACCCGTCCCACCCGGTCATGCAGAGAGGGCATGCTACGAGCCCCGTCTGTAAGAGAGTTCCATCTGACGGGGTCCAGGAGGCGTGCCTTCTCTGCAGTAGCCCCCGCCCTCTGGAATATTCTTCCCCCTGAAATAAGATCGGCCCCCTCTCTCCTGGACTTTATAAAAAACCTGAAGACCTGGTTTTGCCACCATGCTTGGGGAAGGGAGGGAATAGCCAGTCTTGGGGTTGGCTGGTCTCTTAGATCTGCCTTGACCAGCCTTACCGGCCCATGGGATAAGTAAGATCTACCATTGCTTGGATTGGACTGTAATTAGGTATTTTTACTGATTATTAGTGCTATTTATGGTTTTTTATTGATTTTAAACTTTTTATTGTGAACCGCCCAGGGTCCCTCCTTGTGGGGGAGATGGGCGGGATATAAATGTGACAAATAAATAAAATAAATAAACTCTATGACATTATTTGAATGGACTAAAGATTAAGATGGTTAGAAGTAAAAGGAAGGAATATAAAGTTGGTTTATCAAGGTTAAAATAGATATGTTGTTATTTCTGGTAACCCTTAATGGACTTTTGCTGACACCAGGACCAAAATGATGATGCTTTATGGATTTGTTTATAGATGGGATATGGGAAGAAGAGATCATTTGTAGTAATTTAAGAGGAGGTGAAAAGTTACTAAAATTGTTTATACTTGTGATGAAGGTTGGAAGTCACTTCTTTATATATTTTATTTTCTATTTCATCAATTTCTCATGAGCACTAAGATCAGGTCTTAATTTCTGACCCAGTACTGCCCAAATATGTCATCTAACCACCTTAAGAAAAAAAATCACAGAATTCCCACTATAATTAGAACCAAATACTTGCCAGAATTTCAAGGGTGTCAAATAGTAACTCTCATTTTCCAAGATTACTTTCAATCCTCCTGGCTAAAGGATATTGAAATTAGTCTTGTAAACCTAGGATTTTCTACGGATGCAATTCTTAGGATGGATTATGAACAGGCAAAATTGGCCTTGAAGCAAAGGATAAAGGACGTAGAACAACAAACAGACTTAGAGAAGGCCCCTTATTTCCTAGCTTCAGAGTATAATAAATATATAGTTAATATCGCTAACTATTTTACGCAACTCGAAATTCCTAGCCATCGGAAAGCTTTTTCCCTAGCTTGAAGCCATTCACTCTCTTCTGCAGTCTTGGATGGCAGATAACAAAAAAATCCCTTTAGCTGCAAGGTGGTGCTCTTGTAACATAGGAGAGATAGAAACTACAGACCACGTGCTCCTTCGTTGCCCTTTTTATAAAGAGCTTAGGAATAAATTAATAATACCTCTGACCAATAAATATCCTAGGCGGCAAGATATAGTCTCTATGCAAATGCTACTTATAGATGAATATCCAACTGTTACGGCGCAAGTAGCCAGATTCTGTGCAGCTGCCATGAAGTTACGCCAGACTATGATTTGAAAATGTAGTATGGTATTCCTTGTAATAATTTTAAGTGGTATATATATTATATATTATATATGATATTTTATTTTTGTATCACTCATTTTAATATTTGTATTTTATATTTTTATAATTATGTACAACTGAGAGAATATTAGTCATGATAATGTAAATGAATAAGACTGCATTTAAATTTGATAAGGGGCTCATTTACATTGTGATCTAAATGCATTTTAATATTTAATTGGGACTTGTTAAGTTAGATTTAAAACTATTTCAAATCAGAGGGTTTATATTTTAAAGCCCAATGTGTTTACCATGTAGAATTCTAACTTGTACTGGTCAGTGACCGTAATGAATTGAACTTGAACTTGAACTCTCCTATTGAACCCACAAAGTATCTATTTATTCCAGTACATTATCGAAGTTAACAAATATGCCCAGCGATATATTTCAAAATGAGGGCATAATGAAAGTTGTAGCATTAAAAGAGAAATCCTAGGTATTTGTTTTGTCCATTAAAAATTAAGCATTAATTTGCCAGGTAGGACCAGCAACGGCAATGCTTTCAAAAGTAGATATCAGACTTAAAGCCATATTCCTTTTCACCAGAGTTAGTCTCCCCCCAAAATTCACCTATCTTATGATACCCCCTTTTTTGAGTAACACAATTTTAAATATTTTTCTAGGGCTGTTGGTAAATTCTCTGCATCAGATACAAGACACAGAGCACACACTCCTCACTCACCTCCATTCCCTAGCAAGGGCCAATTCTTAGAAAGCCCGTGTAGTGTAGTAGTTAGGGACTAGGACGGGGTGGGCAACGTCAGGCCCACGGGGCTCCTGCCTAAGGCCCGCGGGGCTCCTGCCCGCAAACCCCGCCCCTTCCACGTGATTGGCTCCTGCCTGCAAACCCCACCCCCCAGTGCTTGTGATTGGCTCCTGCCCGCAAACTCCAGCCCCCGGTCCGCGGAAATCCCATAAACCCCGCCCCCACCCCCGGTCCCCAGTTATAAATATCCAAATGGCCCTTGGCAGAAAAAAGGTTCCCCACCCCTGGACTAGGAGACCCAGGAGGAAGAACACCTTTAGCCCTGGAAGCCTACAGGATGACTTTCTCAACCCAACAGGTTCATTCTTGTGGGGGGAAATGGGATGAAGGAGCACTAGGTTCATGTCCTTGAGCTCCTGGATAAGAGGCAGGATATAAATGTATTGAGGAAGGGAGGGAGTCAGGGAAGAAAACAGCAAAACACATTGAAAAAGTCCATCCCTCCATCAACAGCCTCCGCAAGTTTTCACTCTTTACATCAGAATGAAGAAACAGCCTTGTGGTGTTGTACCACAAGCTCCATCCCTTTTGAGTATAAACGCAATGTCACAACATATGTAGAAAAGGTGTGGAGTGTGTGTTGCAATGCTATGACACTCCTTTCATCATTCTGACCTCCCTTGCCCCCACCCCCACCCCTGTCAACTTTCAGGCCTTCCCTTGTAGCTTGTTCATGTTTACTTTTTTAACCATATCATTCTTCCATAGTTTTTTGTCATGCGTAGATTGATGGTTATTTTATGCTTCCTTCTTAAGCACATTTTCACTTCCTCTTTTCTCTCTCCTATTTTCACCCTGGATTCTGTTGGGATTATCAGGAGTCAACTCAGCATTGTCTCATAAGGATAATAGGGGGTCTTTGTAGTAAACACATCTCTATTGTGCTTGTGGGATTGTTGAGATGTGTTCTCAAGATGAAATTTATTCTGTTAACATTCAGACAACATGCTTCCTTCCACAGGGTATCACAGGAGGGAAAATCCAACGAGAGATTAAATCCATGAACTTTACTTTTGTTAGAGATTTTGTAAACAATCTGACCACATTCTGCAATTATGCAATTCCATGACATTGTAGGAAGAGAGCTGTGTTAGCATATGATGGCAAAATTCAGATAGCACCTTTTCTGATTAACATATTTTATTAAAAGAGATATGCTTTCATGAGTTGTAACTCAGATACATAGAGTGGCTAGACCAATGTAGGGTTTAAACTGGGATAAGGTGGGGGGAAGGTAAGGGGGAAAGGTTGGTTATGCAGATGCAGGTTACATGTGACACAGATTACACATCCCTTATCAATTAACAATTGTAATGTGTTTGTTGAGATTTTCTGAGATTGCCTGAAACCTTTTGATGTGAGTTAACAGCATCATTCAATGATGCTGTTAAAATCACAACAGTCGCTTTGAGGTCTGCCTTGCAGTACCCTGGGAGGTTGAAATCTCCAATATCACTTTGTCCTTGTTTTGAGTCCTGGTGTCAAACTTGGGTCCATTAATTCTTTTGCACAAAGTTTGTCCCATTTGTAGAATCCAAAGAGACATTGGCAGCAGATGATGGCATATATCACATTGGAGGAAGGGCAGGTGAAGGTGCTTGTTGGGGCCTATGATGGTGCAGATGCTATAGATGTGGGGGCAAAGTAGATATCTAGGTTTGTTGCAGGGTCAGATTCCCATGTTGGCATCATTGTCCTGTTGTTTCTTGTTGCTTGTGAGAATCTGTTTCAGGTTGGGTGGTTGATTGTATGCAAGTATAGGTCTGCCATCCAGTGCCTGAGAAAATCCAGTATCATTGTCCAGTATGGGCTATACCTTATTAATTACTTATGGATTATTTATTTATTTAAATTGTTTATTTAAGCTTATATATTAATTTATTATTAATAATAAATTAATCTTAGAGAGCGCACAGGTTTGAAGAAATAAACATATTTTCTTCATGTTTTGCACTCAACTATATGTACCTATCTACTTAGGGTTGTACATTTCAAGAAATGCTCTTTGACCCAAAAGGCTCTGTAGTTTCTGACACAGCAACAATGCAACAAGCTTTCTGATTCTTGGATTATTTTCTTATGACAAGGATGAGTTACAATTATATTATATCCAATATTTCTCATAGTCCTCCTTCATCCAATGTTACTCCTGGATCTCTCTGATCCCCAGTCCCACACTGACTCAATATAGCACGCTTTTGATGCAAAATATTACAACTAAACAATGAATCGATGTATAAACACACAAGCCTGTATCAATAATAACTAGTCATCCAAATTTGACATACAGTAGATGTGAGTCATGACTGAAATGATAAAACAAACATGCAGTTTTCTGTGTTTCTTGATATCATGGAAAATTACTTTTGATGACATCAGTACTGTTTGATAACTTGTAGGTTACTTTGAATGCCTTGTTGCTCCATTAAAAGTTCTCTGGATTTTTTAGATATCAATTATTGGTTATTCAAGCTTTATTTTCCCCCCCAGTCTGGTGAAATTCAAAGTTTTGCCATCTGAACTAAGAATTTGCCAAGATAACCAAGCATGGATGTTATCAAGTAGGGCAGGACAGGGTTTCGGATTCAAAGGCAAAAGGATGCACTGGGATGCAAACTTATCTGCAACCCCTTAAAAAGATGCAGCTGCTTTAATGAGTTAAAAACAGATGCTATGTTTACATACCTGCTCACTCTTTGCCTTCAAATCCAGCATGCTACATGGCCTTGTTATCATGCCCTTAAAGAGTTCTGAGTAGTGCTACTGTATGTTTTATTTATGCATCATTGCAGCCTCAAGAAGAAAGCCTTCTAAATCTGACCTTAAGTGATCTTATTACATGTTATAAAATTAATTAAATTATAGCTTATTGCGAAACGTATATTAATCAATGATTTTAATTGTTATTAAAATAAAAGTATCAGTAATATGTGTCCAAATATATAACAATGTTTGCAGTACTGTACAGGGTCAAGGCTTAGTCTTAAGAATCTTGTTCAGTGAGTTTTTAGCATTGCTAGAGACTTCCCTGTCAATATGGGAAATTATGCAGGCCTCCCTCTATCTCAAGTTTTCAAACTGCTAACACAATCATGGACTAGTTGGAAGAGGAGAGTTTTTCCACAGGAGGAAAAAAACGGAGATGTCCGAAAGAAAACAGAAATAGCAGGTTAAGAAAATTGCCATGCATCATTTTTTTTTCCTATTTGAACTCAGAATGCTTTGGCTGGCTGGAAATCCCAAATACAGTATCCTAAAAAGTTCTGATTATGCAAGGTGTTTCCTACTGTGACCTTCAATAAAATGGAGCCAGTAGAGTTTAGGCAGCCTTGCCAACTTTTTCTCACCTTCCTACCTACCTCTGGAACTACTGCTTCCACTAAGCCGAGCAGTAAATGAGTGGCATCTCTAGTTGGAGTTATATACTAGGACCTAGATTGGAATGGAGCCTAGAACGGAACAAAGTACAAGTTGTGCCTGCCTGTCTGCCTGTCTAGGTTCTTATTTCCAGGCAAGATTGATTCATGTTCAGGCTGGGATTGGGAGGTGTGCTAATTGAAAGATTAACTCTTGCTCTATTAACCTGCTGGCTGACTACCCTAGAGAGGGTGCTTTCTTGATAACAGATTTCTAATCTAAACAAGCTGATTTTTTGTGGTAAGTGAGAGCACAGCTGTTTCCACCATTTCTTATGGGGATTTGTTTTATGTTGGTGGCCCCCACTTAGAGGGACTGTGTGCCTTCCTTGTTCAGCCATGCTATCCAGACATGCAGCATGCCAAGGACTTGAAAACTCCTGCTCTGCCTGGATGCCCCCCACAATCCATGGTCAGAGGAGGATCCAGAGTCAGAGGAAGGGCCGTGCTGAATGCCCATGAAAGGTCTGAGGAAGACAAGGGGCACCTGCCTGCCTGCCTGCCTGTTGATGAGTAGCAGTGCTGGCAGCTACCCATCCTCTGGGTAGCTCTGGCAAAATGCCAGACTTGCTAAATGATAGCTATCCCATGGAGAGTCTTCTTCAAATACCTGAAAGGCTGTCACACAGAAGACAGCCAAGACCTCTTCCCCATCATTCTAGAGAACAGGACAAGGAATAATGGATATATTCCCAATTAAATAGGCAAAGTGACTTCAGTTCTTTAAAAGGATCCAGGAACTATAGGAGAGTTAGCTTAAAATGGTAGAAAACATCATATATGTATACAGTAATCTTGCTGAAAAAGAAGCAGCACGGCTCCAACAGAATAGGTTTTAACTCCCACCCTAAATTTTTGGAGGGTGTCAACAAGCATGCAGGTAGGAATGATCCAACAGGCAATTAAATAAATAAATCCTTGGACTTCCAAAATGACAGCCTTTCCTATGGAAGGTTCCTGAATAAACTCAGTAGCAGTAGGATGAAAGGACAGGTACTCTTAGGGACTAGAAACTTATCAAACTAGAGGAAACAAAGTATAGGAATAAATGGACACTTTTCACACTGGAGGAATGTGCCATGTGCAGTTCTTCAGAGAGAAGCAAATAATTCATTAAGTTTCTCTCCGGTTTCCTTACCCTCCCTGAGCCCAGCTCAAGTCCCTGTCATTTAAACTTTCAAATATGTTTAAATAATTTTTCAATATTCATTTTAATGTTCCTTACAATGTGCTCCATAAAGGTTTTTAAAATTTGTTTGCTAAATTTTATTTTCACCTTGATTTCCGTTTTGGAAGGAAATCTTACCTCTAATAGCTTAAATAAATTATTTCAGAATATGCAAAACTCTGCTAATAGCCCTGCTGATTTGCTGCAAACCTATTTTGTGATGAGATAGCAGTGGGTAGTGTGGCTCAGGTAATTTATAAACATAGAATGCAGCTAAACTTACATGCCCAGTTCCTTTCACTCAGAAAGCTCAGCTGTCTGTTACTATCCATTCAAATTGCAAATTGGCCTCAGCTTTGTTGTAGGGAAAGCATTTGCATATATGTGTGTGTATGTGTATATGTGTGTATACACACACACACACACGCCATACTGAGTGTGGGAATCTAATCTGAGCACGGAGTAGTGAAGCAGATTTTTTAACTATAACAGAAAGGATATTTATTTATGAAAATACACGAGAAGGATATGCAAAGCTTAGCTCCTAGATATGTGGGATGTTGCTGGCTTTTGGGGTTCCAGGCGCAGATTAATCCAAACAACATGTTTTAAGGCTAACAATATCTTTATTGATAGCATAAGGCAATAATGGATGTATGGTGCATTATTGCAAAAAGGAAAAAAACAAAGCATACGCAGAGTTCCATCAACAGATGTGAGGAAAGAAAATCATGGTCTGTGCAAAGACCAGGCATAGTTACAGTTCAGAAACAAAGTACATGGCAACATGTAGATAGCAGTCAAAAGAAGCATAGAAAATGAGTGAGATGAGTACCCATAGTTCATAGTTGACTTATACCCATGGTTCAACATTCTGATTGGCTAATGTGGGCTAGGCCATTTTTCAGCTTAACATTGTAGTAACAGTTGTATTTACTATAAACCGCCATGAGGTGGCGGTGTTGCATATTGGCTTTTCTCCCGGGGAACAGTTCTCATGGGACAAGACTGTTATCACCACATTGTTTTGACTAGAGAAAATCACATCTGGTGTTTACTTGCTTTTTGTTATGGGAAACCGCTTACAGCAGAGGAACTTGGAAAATTCCATTTTACAGGCTAGGATTTCACAGTGAAGGAATCCATTCGCTTGAATCCTACATAGACTAACTTCAACAAATAACTTTAACAAGATAACCATATCCTACCAAGAAGAAGAGGGGGGCGTGGTGGCTCAGTGGGTAAGACAGTGGGTAAGGCTTGTCAATCGGAAGATCGCAAGTTCGGAGGTTCGAATCCCTAGCCCCACATGATGGAGTGAGCTCCCGCACTCGCCCCAGCTCTTGCCAACCTAGCAATTCGAAAGCATGCAAATAGATGAATAGGTATCACTTTGGTGGGAAGGTAACAGTGTTCTGCGTACGTCATGCCGGCCACATGACTGTGGAAGCGTCTTCGGACAACGCTGGCTCTTCGGCTAAGAAACGGAGATGAGCACCGGCCCCTAGAGTCAGACACGACTGCACAGATGTGTGGGGGGAACCTTTACCTTTTTACCAAGAAGAAAGTCAGAGAACAAGTGTTTGTAGAGAAGTACAGAGATGGCCTTGAATAAAATATGTGGCAACCACCGGGAAAACATGAATTTAGCCCAGGAAAACAGGAAAGCATGAGGGGGAAAAAATCAAGGTTGCCCTGACTTGACTCTGTTTGGTGTAAGAGGGACGGAAGGGTTTTCAAGACTCTGTTATGATAGCTTATATCAGTAAAGTAAAAAAAAAGGTAAAGGTACCCCCCGCACATTTGTGCAGTCGTGTCCGACTCTAGGGGCCGGTGCTCATCTCCCTTTGTTAGCCAAAGAGCCAGCGTTGTCCGAATACGCTTCCACGGTCATGTGGCTGCATGACACGCGCGGAACGCTGTTACCTACCCACCGAAGTGGTACCTATTAATCTACTTGCATTTGCATGCTTTCGAATTGCTAGGTTGGCAAGAGCTGGAGCTAGTGCGGGAGCTCACTCCGCACGCAGGGCTAGGGATTTGAACCTCCAAACTTGCAATCTTCCGATCAACAAGCCTGGTGTCTTACCCACTGAGCCACCACGCCCCCATCAGTAAAGTAGAGTTCCTTTATTTGTTGTGGTGTCTGTTTCCTGACCTGGCCTGCCATGAAGGGCTGGCCATGTTCCGTGTGTGTGCCTGGGAAGAAAGACAGAAGGAAGTCACCTAAGATTCGCATTCCCATAAAGTAAAGATCAGGCAGATGATAGATAAAGAGAGTTCACAGAGTAAATCCTTAACTATCTATACCCCATTATACCTTGTAGGTTGTGAGGTGTTGAAGAGTCAGTGCCACTGAAGTCACATTTCTAACAAGGAGGCTGTTCCATTCTCTGGGTCTGATAGATACATCTATAAATTGGACACGCTATTTCCAAACTAGCAGGAAACCACATCCTGTCCATATTTCCACGTACAATTATACATTCTCCTGGCCAAAAGTGATGCATTTTCTCCCCTTTTATGAGATCTGACATTATTAAATGGACCTGACCACTCATCATATTAACTTGGCTTAGCATGTTTTAAAATGTGATATAAAAAGTGTTGTTTACATAGTTAATTATTTTACCTGTTCTGAGTTGTAAAAAACTTATTTTAGTTAAGCAAGTTGCTATGGGCCTGTTTGACTAAGTGGAGTAATTTTGTCCATATAGTAATGCTGTAAAAAGAAAAAGCTGCCAGTAAAGACTGATAAGATAGTCTTTCAATTAGACGGCATAACTCTTAGGTAATAAATGAAATGGAAGAGTATTTAAGAAATCTTTTTATTTAGGTCTCCTGGGAGAGTATTATCCTGTTTCAAAAGCTTTTAGACACACAGCTGTAATTATTGAAGTTGTATTGCTTGATTCACATTTATTATATTATTTGCAGGACGAGCCCTACCACAAACCAGCAGATTTGGATGTCATAAGAAGATAGCAAATTATTTGTTAGTCATCTCATTTTGTAATGAATGGGAGGTCCTTGTGAAATTTTCTTTCCCAGCAAACTAATCCAGCCTTATATGTATTAAAATTATAAATAAAAAGATTATTCATTCAGCATTACTTTAGTGAAATAGCTAATATTGATGAATGGAAAAATATAATGTTGTTGTTAATATTGAAAAAATACAACAGCTATATAATGCTATAATAACTTCTTCCTTTAAAGAAACATACTCTAATACTGCATATAGGGAGTATACTTTTATATCATTTTAAAACATATTTTTCTAGTGACAGTCATGACCAATGTTGCTAAAATTGAAAGGTACAGCTTTTAAAATAATTGTATGTGTACCTTTGTATCTGTACATATATATTGAATTATAGGATTATAGTAGTGTAACACTTTTCTCATTTAAACAGTATTTTCCTATTACTTTTAGATTTTAACAAATAAAATAAATCAAGGAAAGTACTTAATGCCACTTAAGAGACCGATTTAAAATAAAAGTAAAATACATGGATGATAAAACAGTATGTGCCACAAAGATGGATGGAATAGCTGAACAAATAAACCAGGGCTTTCCAAAGTGCTGCCGCTGGTGACACCAGCGGCGACGGCGCGGGGGAGCATGCGGTGGCGCGCGCTTGCACGGTGGCTGCGCGGGGTGTGTGTGGCGGCGCGCGCACGGCGACGGCGCGGGGGGCGTGCGACAGTGCGCGCGCGCATGGTGGTGGCGCGGGGGGGCGTGCGGTGGCACGCGCGTGCATGGTGGCCGCCGTGCATGCGCGCGCCGCTGCTTCCGGGTGGTGTGGCGACACACCACGCTGTGTGTGGCGACACACTTTTGTGTCGCGACACACAGTTTGGAAAGCTTTGAAATAAACACTAAAATGCTGTGCTGTTATTGTAAACTGAGCTTCAGCTTATGGTATGGATTGCAAATTAATCCTTTATGTCAGTGTATGTAAAGAAAAATATATTATTCTTGGGATTTTACTGGTCTGACAAGGACGTTCAAATGAGATAATGGATAGCAGCTGAGACTAATTAACTCAGATGTTGGCTGAGCTCACCAACCTTGAGAGGTAATTGAGGTAATTGACTGCTGCTAATTAACTGCACCTGTATCTGGGTATGAGTAAGCAGAACTATGTGTATATATACCGTGGATGTGAAACATGGTGTGTGGGTAGTTTTTGTATGGAGTTGGTTGAGTAGTGTACTTTTCAATCTTGTGTGCTGTATAGTAAAGGTCTATATATATTTGAAACAACAGACTGTGTACTTTATTACAGCAACAAACAAGCAGATTTATTTTGCAGCAGCAGTGGATGGTGCAATGCTTTATGCACTCTGACACTTTATACCACTGGGAGGGTTTACTAAGAACTCTGAAATTCTTTCTACTCATTGCCATGACTGCATATGGTCAGAAAATGCTTCTGTAGCTAAAGATTTGAAATTTTTGGAAGATGGAAGTCAGCCTTTAGAATTTAAATCTGGAACTGAGTGGGCAAGGTTTCATTTTCAAACAAAGCATTTTGTTGTTGTTGTTGTTCAGTTGTTTACTTGTGTCCGACTCTTTGTGACCTCATGGACCATAGCACACCAGGCCTTCCTGTCCTCCACTGTCTCTCGGAGTTTACTCAAATTCATGTTCATTACATCGGTGATGCTATCTAACCATCTCATCCTCTGCCGTCCCCTTCTCCTTTTGCCTTCAGTCTTTCCCAGCATCAGGGTCTTTTCCAGTGAGTCCTCTCTTCGCATTAGGTGGCCAAAGTATTTGAGCTTCAGCTTCAGCATCTGTCCTTCCAATGAGCAGTCAGAGTTGATTTCCTTTAGGATCAACTGGTTTGACCTCCTTGCAGTCCAAGGGACTCTCAAGAGTCTTCTCCAGCACCACAGCTCGAAAGCATCAATTCTTCGGCGCTCAGCCTTCCTTATGGTCCAACTCTCACAGCCATACATTACTACTGGAAAAACCATAGCTTTAACTATACGGACCTTTGTCGGCAAGGTGATGTCTCTGCTTTTTAATATGCTGTCTAGGTTTGCCATAGCTTTCCTCCCAAGGAGCAAGCGTCTTTTAATTTCATGGCTGCACTCACCGTCTGCGGTGATCTTGGAGCCCAAGAAAATAAAATCTGTCACTGCTTCCATTTCTTCCCCTTCTATTTGCCAGGAAGTGATGGGACCAGATGCCATGATCTGGGTTTTTTTAATGTTGAGTTTCAAGCCAGTTTTTGCACTCTCCTCTTTCACCCTCATCAAGAGGCTCTTTAGTTCCTCTTCACTTTCTGCCATTAGGGTGGTATCGTCTGCATATCTGAGGTTGTTGATATTTCTCCCGGCAATCTTAACTCCGGCTTGTGATTCATCCAGCCCGGCATTTCTCATGATGTACTCTGCATATAACAGATATGTTATATGTAGGTTGTTCCATGTCTGGTTCTAACTGTTGCTTCTTGACCCACATACAGGTTTCTCAGGAGACAGGTAAGGTGGTCTGGTACTCCCATCTCTTTAAGAATTTGCCACAGTTTGTTGTGATCCACACAATCAAAGGCTTTAATTAAATACAGAGAAATGTAGTCTCTTATGAACAAATAGCACCCATTTATTTGTTCAGCTCAACCAATGTTTCATCCCATACTACCCATAAATTCAGTACAGATGGCTTTGTAGGCTTCTGTGAAGCCTGCGAGAAGCACTCTGAAGCTTCCATCAAGGCTTCAACAAAGTGTACTTTCAACAAGCTTTTGAAAAGTAAAATAGCATGCTGCATTATGGCCATGTATTGCAGCCCCATGTGGATTGAATCAGCCATTCTTCTGACCGTTACAATCTTCTGTGTAACAATGCACAGGTAGAGAAGGTATTTCCACCAAAGTGAAGCAGGAGGTGAAGTGAGTTGGCTCACCTCAATATCTTTGATTAGAGCTATCAATGTGAAGTGCCTCACTTTTCCACTAGTAGATCCCAAAGTGTCATTTTGCACAGACCTAGTTTTTAGCACCTAAATCCTCATGGTAGAAATATTTTTGGTGGTGGATGCCAGAAACATATTTCTGCTGCAAGGTATATGAATCCTTGCAATGGTTCTGAAATGACCTATAATTGGAAAGTGCCTAGACCTTCCCTGTTTTGTATGCTAGTTAAGTATCAAAATTAAGCATTATACAAAGAATATAGAAAATCCACTTTTCTGAAAGAAAGTAATCTCTGGCAGTGTGGCAGTAAAAAAGATGTGGATGCCACATCATGAGAAAATAATGTAGCCTAGACAGTAATAATACATCAATTATTATATTTATTTATATATTGTTGTTCTTGTACAATAGTAATGTGTGTATTCAAGCTCAGAATGGTTGAAGTGCATTTTTAGAAAAGATTTTAGCTAAGAGATGTTGGGCAACAGTGTATGCACATACATGCTTACATGCCCATCACGGTATTTGCTTTGAGGTAAGAAACATTATGCAGGGTGCAGAAAGGGATAAAGAAAGAAGAAACCAAATAAATTAAATATGAAATAAACAAAAGAAAATGAAACATAGTTAAAACTATGTAAATAGTTTTACATAGTTAAAACTATATAAATATGATAAATAAATAAACTAATTTATACCAACACCATTCACCATACTCTTCCATCCTTTCAAACCATTTTTGCTTTGACCGCATCCACAACTGCTTCATACATTCTCTTTTGTTCTTTGAACTTTCCACACCTCTCTTTTTCAGGATTTCATCAAATCCATCCAACCATGACTTTTTTGGTCTTCCTCTTCTTCTTGACCATTCTCCCCCTTTCTTTGTTTTGCAGTTAGATCCTCACTATTCCCTCCACATGACAAAATCATTTCAATGTACTTCTTTCATACAAGTCACTCACTTTTGCATTCAATCATATTCATTCAGCTTGCTTCATTCTTGACTGGTTTTATCACACACATCTCCCATTCTACTTACCCTCAACTTTCTATAATGTTTCTTCTGAACTCTCACTTCCATATAACAAAGAGGGCCGAAGGACCTTCATATATCCATCAATTTTCTCTTCTTTGAGCAAACATTCATTCTTCACAACCAACTACCCACTTCTTTTCTACTAGCTTCTGCATGTCTTCAAATTTTTCCATCCATTTCCTATCTTTAGTAAACTTTCTACCAAGCTAAATAATTCTATTGAGCTGCTCTAGTATTTTATATATATTTATGTATAACCTGCAATTGTTCACTCTATTTTTTCCTGTCAAATACAGTTACCTTGGTGTTTGATAGATTTATTTTCAGATTTATATGCCTTCTTGCATGATAGAATCTATCTAACATTCACTGAGAATCATTCAGATTCTCAGCCAACAACATGGCATCCTTTGCATTCAAAAGTACACATACATTTTAATGTGTATACCCATCTAATCTCACCACAAGCCCTCCTTATACACTTAAGCATAAATACATCAAACAACCAAGTTGACAGCACACATCCTTGCTATAGTCCCTGCTCAGTACTGGAGATTTGGCTGAATACTCCATCTATTTTCACTCTTTCCCCATCAAATACCATACTTGCTACATTTAGTAACCAACTTTCAACTCCACATTTGCACAAAACTTTCCATAATTCAAGGTTATTCATTTTATCATACACTTTCTCTGAGACAAGAAACTTCTTTCTTTCTAAGTCTTCTTTCTCATATTCATACATTTCTCAATGAGCTGCTGAATATCAAAAAACTGATCTTCATGCCCCTCTGCCAAGCATAAAGTTGCACACAACTTTACAAATTTTGCTCATTGCTGTTTCTTGGACCCTTTCAAACAGAATTCTGCAAAACACCTTCCTAGGTACATTTAATAAATCAATCCTTTTGTAGGTTTTGCATTCACTCTTGTCACCTTTCCCATACAGTAGCAGAGGACAACAGTAATGACATTCTTTCCATTATCAGGCAGAGATGTATGTTAAAAATGTCATTCAACCACTCCATAAGCAACCCACATCCATATTTTAACATTTCTCTAGTTAATATCTACACCTTTAGACTTCTTTTTCATCATTTTTCTTGCACTAACATTTTAGCTAATATCAGTACCATTCAACCTATCAGTATCATTCAATATTTTTCTCTCACCAGTTTTGCAGCAACCATTCTCTGATATGTATTTTTCTTATCCATGGCTGCTTTTACTACATCATTCCATCAAGCACCCATAGTAATAGTAATAGTAATAGTAATAGTAATAATAATAAACTTATATGCTGCCAAACTCTCAATGACTCTGGGCACCTCACAACAATCAAACAAAAACATTACAATAAAATCATTAAAACATAAAAAATAAATAATGGCAAGCATGGTGAAGCAAGGGGTCTCACTTTCCCTCGCTGAAGGCCTGGGTGAAGAGCCAGGTCTTCACAGCTCTTCTGAACAACAGCAGAGTGGGTAGATGCTTCAGTGACATTCTATAAGGTAATTCTTTTCACTCTGTTCTGTGCTGCTTCTATTCTCTTTCCTTACATTTCATTCTTTCTCTTGGATGTAGAACAGTCAAAGGATCCCCAATTTTTAAATCCTGAAAGCTGAATCCCAGCTGGGAAACAGCCTTAGTCTTATTACCTTAACTGTATCCAAGTATCAGAAAGTATTTTATAGGACATGTTTTAATGCTCTTCCATCTGTTTTGTCTCAGCCACAGAAGTTCAATGGGTGACTTTGGCACAGTTACCTGCATTCAGCCCATCTCACTTCATCTCAGTTCACTTCACTTCACTTCACACACTTTACCTCCCCACTTTTGTGAAGCAAAATGTGTATGTTCCTTGAGTTCCTGAAGGAAAGAACTTACTACATGGCATGGGACCAGGCTACCTGAGGGACCATCTCATCCCCATAACATTGAACCGTCTCATCCCCATAACATCGAACCGTCCCACTCGGTCATGCAGAGAGGGCATGCTGCGGACCCCGTCGGTAAGGGAATTTCACCTGGTGGGGTCTAGGAGGCGGGCCTTCTCTGCGGTGGCACTTAAAGAGCTGGTTCTGCCGCCTTGCTTGGGATGAGTGGGGGAACAGTTCCTCCTGGGGATGGCTGGTGCCATAGAGCCCTTTTAAATACAAGCTCATCGCCTCTTGGATTTTATATTTATTTTAATTATGATTGTATTTTATGTTATTTTAATTGTTTGAGTTTTTGTAAACTGCCCAGAGTCCCCTAAGGGGAGATGGAGTGGTGATATAAATCAAATTATAAATAAATAAATAAATAAATAAATAAATAAATAAATAAGTAAATAAATAAATAAGATGGGATCTAAATGAAACAAATAAAGATTTAACAACATGCCTTTTAATGAATATCTTTGCCTGTATGGTTCTGAAACTGCTGGAGCAATGCTTCTTTATTCTACTTTTAATAAATAAAAAGGTAAAGGTAAAGGTCCCCCCCGCACAGTCGTGTCCGACTCTAGGGGCCGGTGCTCATCTCCGTTTGTTAGCCGAAGAGCCAGCGTTGTCCAAAGACGCTTCCATGGTCATGTGGCCGGCATGACGCGCGTGGAACGCTGTTACTTTCCCACCGAAGTGGTACCTATTAATCTACTTGCATTTGCATGCTTTCGAATTGCTAGGTTGGCAAGAGCTGGGGCGAGTGCGGGAGCTCACTCCGTCACGCGGGGCTAGGGATTCGAACCTCCGAACTTGCGATCTTCCGATTGACAAGCCTGGCGTCTTACCCACTGAGCCACCATGCCCCATCTTTTAATAAATGTGTAACAGTAAATTAATTTCACCTCTTTCATTGACTCATCCTGATCAATCAATTCATTTAACGCTTCTTGTTTTTTGTTTGATAAGCAGACTTGCATGACTAACAAAGTAGCTAGATATTATATGCTGGTTTATCAAGTCCATCAACAGATTATTGAGGATTCACTTATTTGTAAATAGGCAATATATTTTGTAACTATACTGCAAGCATTTTATAGTTCTGTTGCTGGCCCTGGAGAGTAATATAGTTAGCACTATACTGCTTGCCTTTGTGTTAAAACACCGAACAATTTAATTAATAAGGAACTTTCTTATGCCAGACATAATTATTAATTCAAATTGTACAATATAGGAATGATGTACATTATAAATCAGTTCATTACTCTATACACGATGTTGCTAAATTTCTCCAATCATTCTATTTCCAGTCTTAACAAAAATTTATTAATTTTCACACATAAGGTTATTTTTGTAACACAAAAACATTGTTGCAAAGTGGGTTACACAGATTAACTACAGTTCTTTAAAATGATGCAGGTCATATAAAATGGGAGAACACATTAAAAGTACTGTATGTGGCTTGAGAATCATAGATGCAAAGGGTCAGCACTGCACCGCTGTCCTTTGTGCTGATTTCCAGTCTTTTGGAAATATAGCAGTGTTTAGATCCCAAATTTACATGCTATTTATTGGTCTGAAATGCAAAAAATGCAAAAACTCAATGCTGAGAAGTAGATTTTGGTAGTAGCAAATATAATTGATAACTACTCCTTGATGGTATTAGTAGATTATACTGTATATTTTTGAAAATTAAAAATGATCCCTAAATAGTCTTGTTACTAAGAGTTCTTCAGAGTAAATGTCCATGAATGCCCTCCCCATTCCCAATTAACCAGAACTCATATTTATTTTTTTTCTTTTAAGGTTAATCCCCAGCTGAGATAAGTCAAGTGCACTTGTACCATAGTGATTACAGAATACTAAAGCTTAAAAGAAACTTTAAGAGATCCCATTGCTTAGAATGGCAAAGTGTCAACATCAAAACTAGTTAATACACAATACTATGTTCGCCACCTTGAGTTATTTATTAAAAATAATAAAGGCGGGATAAAAATTAATTAATTAAATAAATAAATAAAGTTATTTTCTCCACATTAATTAATCAGAACCATCATAATCTTCTGGGTCTAAAGTTATCTTATGAATGCAGGTCTGAATCCCAATCTATAACAATATAGTAAATATTTCAACTGTGTCATCATTTATTATTACTGTATGTATGAATATTAAAGGGAAACACTTTAATTTTAATATTAATTTTAAAAAGTAGTTCATCTTGTTCAGTGAACCTGAGGCCTCATGCAATTGATGAAATATAATGAAGAAGAACCAGTAATGTTCATCTCCCTGATTTAAGTAGTATACGTGACAGGGAGCATGACATTATGTAGTGTAGTTAAATGTTCCTTTTCTGTTTGCTAGCCCTTAGAATACCTCTCTAAAGTGGCATAAAATGTTTCAGCAATTTATCCTTTGGTTCAAGGTTTTTATAGTGCAAATTGTGAAAAGTGCAAATTATGAAAATACTGGCTGCGGAGTCCTAGAGCAAATGTGAAAAGGCTTTTGAGAAAGTGGTGAAAGGGCCTTACGTATCAGTGCCATTTGATACATAGCACTGTTTATGGCTAAGTGCCCATAGAATTAAAAAGGTAAAGGTTCCCCCCGCACATTTGTGCAGTCGTGTCCAACTCTAAGGGCCGGTGCTCATCTCCGTTTGTTAGCCGAAGAGCCAGCGTTGTCCGAAGACGCTTCCACGGTCATGTGGCCGCATGACACGCGCGGAACGCTGTTACCTACCCACCGAAGTGGTACCTATTCATCTACTTGCATTTGCATGCTTTCGAATTGCTAGGTTGGCAAGAGCTGGGGCGAGTGCGGGAGCTCACTCCGTCACGCGGGGCTAGGGATTCGAACCTCCGAACTTGCGATCTTCCGATCGACCAGCCTGGCATCTTACCCACTGAGCCACCACGCCCCACGCCCATAGACTTACTGTCATATAATATATACTGTCATAATATATATACTGTCATGGCTGTTAATTGAATCTGAGAAGATAAACTCGAAATTGTGCACTGCAGATCACTGAAGACACTTCTGACTGCAATCCTATATATATTTATATGCCCATAGACTTACTGTCATATAAATATATATAGGATTGCAGTCAGAAGTGTCTTCAGTGATCTGCAGTGCACAATTTCGAGTTTATCTTCTCAGATTCAATTGACAGCCATACCACTACTTTCACTTCCTTTTTATAAAAGGGGCACACTCAGCAATATTGGTTTTCCCAGCTCTGTACCTGGCTCAAAAACTGAATGTCATCCATCCCAAAGTTGTGCAAAATCTTCTCATTTAAAGTTGCTCATTGCAAACCACCTATAATGGATATTGCAAATGCTTTTTTTGCAGAGAGGGTGAGAAAACCCTTTTATGCCTATCATTTCAATGTGATTGCTCTACAGAAGGAGGGGAGCCTCAGCATAAGTAATTGCATACATGGCTGCATGCCTGGGGAAAGTGTTTCTAAAATGGGGTCACTTTATTGTCACCCCATCCCCCCCCTTTGCATGGTGCAATCAGATACAACGTTTGCCATTTCCTTGTTTAAAGTTGGTGTATTTTTAGTCCTTAAAATGAGAATATGTGACTAATGATGCAGTTTCTGTCACAGGGGTGCAAAAAGGAGACAACAGGAAAAGCATCCATTCCTTTCGCCAGTAGATGGAGCTATCCCTTAATTTGCAGTCTTGGTTTTCATTTCATTATTTAAATACAGAGCCGTCTCTTTTCTTCCTTGCCTCTTTTTTTTTTTTTTAATTCCCCCACAAACACCCCCCTCCCTTACGGATGTTGGGGAACACAGAGTGATTCTCAGAGGAAGACGCCAGGGCAGAAGGTTCCTGTAAAGGTTTCTTTTCCATTTTTGGGGTGGATCATTTTTGTCCATGAGACGAGTGTAAAATGGGAGACTTTGGAAGCTCCTATCTTGAGGAACCTGGACAGCTGCGGTAAGGAAAAACGGCATATGCAGATCTATGGATAATGGTTGTCCTGCTGATGCTGTAATTTATTACTCTTCTTCTCAGGTAAGATAATGGGTTTAAGGGAACATTTCATTGCTGGATTTATCTAGTCCATATCAGGCCCTGTTACTGATTGTCCCTGTCTCCTGCTGATGCATCTGCTTGACCATTATTTTGGATTCAACAAGGAGAAAGGGGACTGTGGAGAGGTTCAATTGGGCTGGGATGTATTGAGTTTTGCTCCAAACATTCCTCCATTAAAGGAGGAGCAGTCGAATCACTTGCGGGTTGTTAATAATGCGCTGTTAATTCAACGTTACATTTTCTAGAATGCGTGGCAGAGATTTGCTTCCCTCCCATTGCTCAAGTCAAAATGTATTGTTGCTTGATCTTGTGTTCAGCCACAAGTGATACATTTCTCCAGGGTGTCTTAGCGATATGATTATTTTGTGCGTTAACAAAAATGGTTGAGGAATAATGAAGCAGACTGAGAAAAAGAGGTGGCGGGGGGGGGGGGGGAGAGAGGATCCTTCAAAGCACACTATCACAGAAATATACTGGATCTGTAGCATTTTCAGGTGGCAGTAGAGTGCTTTTTCACCCTGTTGTTTATCAAGGTATAATTCATTTACAGGACTGCAGTACTTCCCCCCACTAGAACAGCCTTTTCAGTGGAGGAGACAATATGAAAAAACACTGATTAGGTCAAGTCACCCCCTAGAAGGTAGCAAAAAGCACAGCAAATACTTAAAAATTCAAGATTAACCTTTTTTTTTTTTAAAGGATACAAATTGCATGTTTGGTCAGGTATTCCAACAGATCCCTTCCCTTTGCTTTTGACTCCCACATGCCCCCTGCATTATGTGTCTCATTCACATGATTCAGACTATGAGAAACAACAGGGTTTCCCAGCAGGCAGCAAACCAATGCAGCTCCTGGTCTTAACTACTCCTCCACCCCCACTCCAATTTTCCATCTTGATAAAATAAAGATTGGGATTATTGGGACATCTGATTTCCTAAATTAATGATTCACAAGCACTGTCTCTCTGGAAGACAAACCTTCTGCGGTCTCCTTGAGCGTGAGCAGGAGAATCAATATTGCGGCTGTCAAGGCAACATAGAGTGGATTGCCAGGTTGATTACATGAGAAGGATCGGCCTCAGCTTTTCAGATCCTTTGGCACATAGGAGATATAATGGATCTCCTGTTGGCTTCTGAGAAGGTGGCTTTGCTGGTTGAGGTGCTTGGATTCTATCCACAGCTGAGCTCTGAATTAGTGGGCAATGTGTCATGGCTAGAAGGAAAATGTTCTTGGTAAAGGAGCCACCCTTTTTTAGGCAGGAAGTAGGGAGGAGACACAAATGTTGTTCCTGGCTACTGGGCCACGGATGAGCTTTGCATGTGAGAAGGGTTGAATGTTAAGCTGTGGATGATGCATTTCCTCTCCCTCTCCCCAGCCTTGGTCTTTTGTGCTTTCCACAAGGCATTCATTATTAAGCACAAGTATACATCTCAGCACAAAGGCTTCCATTTCCACTCCACACAGCCATTTGTGTTCCTGAAATCAGCTTCTTGAGAGCACCTCGGAATGGGGATTTTGAAAATAAATGGGGTGTGAATGTGTACTTTCTTTCTATCATTTAAGAGTGCAACTGAAGAAAACCTAAGAAGGGAAAGGCACATTGGAAGAGCAACATTCGGATGGGAGAAAAACCTCATTCTAGAGAAATAGACATGATTAGCTAACCGACAGGTAGCCATCTTATGGTCTGTTGAAACGAAAGGGCAAAAAGGTTGTGTGCTCCTTAGAGATAAGCAGATGAATTGTAGCATCTGATTAATTTTGTGGAGTAATGCTAGTTGGGGGGGCAAACACCTCTGACTTGGCTTTAGGTGTTTTTGGCAATGACAGTGTTTTAGGCTTTCTATTCTCATTCTTGTTCACACAACATCTTTAACTGGGTTGGGGAAAGTGTCATGCAAGCACCCTAACCCAGAGAACTAATGCAGAGGGGATTAGTTTTCACCTGAATCAGCCATGGGGCTTTCTGCCTCTTCGCCTTCTGAGCCAGTCCTAGAAAAGTCACCATGAAAACAGGGGAAACTTTGTCACCCTTTTAGTTTTCAGTGCAAACCCAACCCTTCAGTGAAAAAGGAGTTCTGATGGTAGAAAAAATGGGAAGTGGTATCTTTCCAACAGTTAGGAAATGGCTGCTCCCCACTTCACTAGGTTACCGCTGGTCATAAGCTGCCAGTACACGGAGATGGTCTGTTAACCAAGAGAATGGCGAACTGGGTCATCCTATCAAGTGAACATGGCTTCTACAGTATGTACCATGCATGCATTTCAGACCTCATGGTCCTTTCTGAGGAATACTTAATACTTTACTCCTGAGAGGTCTCAGCTTTGAGAATCTATTTCACTGTACCCCTTAGCAAGTATCCACACTACACTCAAATTACAAGTAAAGGGCTATAGAGTTCAAACAGTTCACATCAAATGCACTTATAGTTTAGCAACATCTTAATGTAGTTTTCCTAGAAATAATAAGGAAGTAACAGCGTTTCGCGCATGTCATGCCGGCCACATGAGCATGGAAGCGTCTTCGGACAACGCTGGCTCTTTGGCTAAGAAACGGAGATGAGCACCGGCCCCTAGAGTCGGACACAACTGCACAAATGTGCAGGGGGAAACTTTACCTTTAATAAGGAAGCTGTCCACTATTTTCTTCTTGACCCTTATCTGGAAGTTTGTTTGGGCTTCCCAATCTAGCCCAATTTCCTGGTGGCCTCCCATCCAACTACTAGCTAGATCTGACCCTTCTTAGCTTTTTGAGGTCAGCCAAGTTTAGCTAGGTACTGCCACCTGTCATGACACTGATTTTGTACCTTTATTGTTTACCATTCCTCACAATGCCACCATACTGGAGATACACTATTTCTCCCCAGCCTCTCATTAATGGTAGGGAGAGAGGAGAAACAAATACTTTACTTTGGATTCTATGAGGAATCATGGAAAAACAGGAATCCTGAGGCATTAGTACCTTTTTCTTTAGCACGTACCTAACATCTGAAACCAGTTAGATTTCTCATAAAGTCCTTTTCCCAGCTATCAACTTTTGAGATGTCTCTCGCAGGCTTCCTTAACAGTAAAAAATCCTATGCAGTATAACAGTCTGAAAGTCTCTACACACAGACGCCAGTGATATACACTGACTCTCTCATTCTCTGAAAACTTTATGGACAACTTTAGTCATCAATACCTAGCATAGAATCCAACTCTTCTGCTTTGTTAATCTGCCCAAACACTTAAGTTCTATTTCTGAGGATCATCTCCAATAAGTAGAGAGCAACCAAAGAAAGAACTTATCCAATGGTGACATCTGCCACCCAGATCCTCCAACAAAGCTTCTTTGCAGACTCCTTTGCCATAATTTCTTCACTAGGCATAGACATTGTAATGTTTCCATTCTTTTACAGTGTTTATTCTCTTTAAGGCAAGGTGTTCAATAATGTGAGGGTCACCACCATTTTAGAAATGTTTCTCTTTTTGAACAGAATTCAGAAGTTCTTACTTTTCCCCTATAATATCTGATCCAGCATCCTTAGTCTTAAACATTAACGCACCACCCTATAAATGTACAGTATAACATTATGCATATTTTTCTCTGAAGTATGTTCCATGCTGCTCAATAGGGCCTCCTCTTAGGTAAGCAGGTGAAGGGGTACAAAATCTGTTTAATCATTTGTATTTGAAAGCTGTAATAAAGGAAGTCATGAGCAAATTAACTTATGTATAATTCAATGCTATATATTTTAATAATTTCTAAAGTGCAGGAGGAGAAATCTCGGAAGTGAAAGGAAGCATAAGCAGTAACAAATAATAATACTAACATGACAGGCTTCAAGAAGGTTTAACTCCATCCAGTTATTGTAACCAGCTATGTACATAAATGGGGTGTGGTGGCTCAGAGGGTAAGACGCCAGGCTTGTCGATCGGAAGATCGCAAGTTCGGAGGTTCGAATCCCTAGCCCCGTGTGACGGAGTGAGCTCCCGCACTAGCCCCAGCTCTTGCCAACCTAGCAATTCGAAAGCATGCAAATGCAAGTAGATGAATAGGTACCACTTCGGTGGGATGGTAACAGCGTTCCACGCTCGTCATGCGGCCACATGACCGTGGAAGCGTCTTTGGACAACGCTGGCTCTTCGGCTAACAAACGGAGATGAGCACCGGCCCCTAGAGTCGGACACGACTGCACAAATGTGCGGGGGGAACCTTTACCTTTACCTATGTACATAAATAGTGAGCTAGAGTTGGTATAGCAGTTAGGGTGTTGGACTGGCCACAGAAAGACCCAGGTTCAAGACCACCATCAGCCACAGCAGCTCACTGGGTAACTTTGGACTGGCTCTCAGTCCAACCTAGTTCACACGGTTGTTGTTAGGAAAAACAGGAATGCTACAGTATTTAGTTCCTGAATGAAATTCAGGATTTAAATCCATTGAATCAAAGTATTAATATCCTCTGCCCTGCTGGAAAAATAAGGCAAGTGACATGTACTGTTGAGCTTCACAGTATGAGCTAATAGTTCAATGCTAGCTACCACAGCATTTCCTAAAAGTTAAAGGAGCAATTTTGGTTCTTCCAAAGTTGATTTTTTTCTTTTTGAATTAGCTCCTGTTTTAAGGGCTGAGTGTCTTCTGTGGAGGAGATTTCAATGCAACTGATCTCTATGTTCCCATGGATGCTAGACACACTTCATGTCCTGTACCCGCATAGATCAAGTATGGAAAGTTAGAAGATAGTTTTGCAAGAGAGAAAGCCTAATACAATATTGATGATGAAGACAAGATAGACTAATACTATAGTTCACTTAAGATGAACTATAATTGACTTAACCTGGAGCTCTAAGCAAAGGGAATCAATGCCTTATGCACACATGAAGTCAGCACACATATGATTTTGATCTCCTGCCTGAACTCCTGTATCAGGTTTCCTCAACCTGTTGCCCTCCAGATGTGTTGGATTCTGGCCAACTCCCAGAATCCTTGGCCAACATGGCCATGGTTAGATGTTGGGCAGTTAAATAGAGCTGGAAAGTCCCATTTTAGGGAAGACCGTCACAGAGCATTAATACAAAATACTTAGAGGAAGCCCATTCACCTATCCATTATTTGAAGGCTATAACTTTCATAGATGGTTTGCATGTGTATATGAGCAACTCCTATTCTATTCTCCTCAGGTTGATGCAGGTTAATCAAATGTGGGAAATCAAGTTTTGCATACATCATTCTATCCAAGATTTGCTTCAAATATTATACTTTATCTACCTGAAATGCATTTTCCTGGTAAAGAATGAAAAAACATTACACATGTCGATTATTTATTTATTTAACTTTTATCCCACATTTATTGTTTTTATAAATAACTCAAGGCGGCGAACATACCAAATACTACTTCCTCCTCCTATTGGTACACATATTCGTTTCTTTATATGCCAGGAGTATACTGACAAAGAACAAAGTGAGGATCTCTTCGATTTCTTGCACTTACTTAGACTACAGAAAGATAGTTGTCTAATCTGGTGTAGCTAGCTACCTATATGGTTAATGCAAAGCAGGACAAAATCAAACTTTGATCTGATAATGCCCCCAACCCTACCCATAAAAAGTCTCGATTGATTCAGTTATTGTTGTACTTGCTTTTTTTAAAAAAAAAAAATTATTGTTGCTTCTTGGCTACTTACACATTGGAAAACACTCCGGTTGGTAAAATAAGTTAATACTGAGCTTGATTGTGATGTGCTTACTGAAAGACAAAGGTTGTTTTCATATATCCACCCCCAGCTTTAGATTAGCCCAACATGGTGCTGTTCCCAGGCCAGCTTCATGCTGTGTTGTATTCAGAAAAAAATATCCGACAAACAGGCATTTGACAGCATTGTGGCAAATGGATGACACTCACTGCTTCCAAGTTCTGTTTTCCTCATTCATAACACTTTACTACTGTCTTTCTGAATGATTGTCTCATGTACATCTTGATGGTGTTCTGTGTTTGACAGAATTAAAATATCAGTAATATTAGTTGATTTCAGGCTCACTCCCAAACTGTTATATAACACAACCCTATGCATGTTTACCTGGATATTAACCCACTTTATTCAAGAGCTGAGTCCCCAAAGTATCTGCATGCAACCATAATTGTCTTGAATTTGATGTCTTAGAAGTACATCCTAGTTACTTTAAGAATATATGTTCAAAATACAACTTTTAATTTAGGAATAGATTAAACATTTATTTGGAATAGATCTGGGCAGGGCTAAATCCAAGAAACTGTTCTGAACACTGGGATTTCAGCCATGATGTACAATAAATAGTTAAATTGGGTCAATTATAATGTGCAAAGCTCATATCCTGTTTTGGACCATTACCACAACCAGCCTCTGCACAATTGCAATTGGGGGCGCTGCTGTCAGGCCTAGCCTAAGAATGAAAAGGGATCAATCCAGCCAAACTTCAGTTCTTTGTTTGCTCACACTGTATAGGCAGAATCTTGCCAGACTAAACCTACTCTGTTCTAACCTAAAGGGAAATAACCTGGGACACTGTAGGGCGTGGCTTCTCTGAACCTCTTAGTCTTCCCACGTTCCCCTCCTTCGAATGTGCTCCCTCCTTCCTGAGAACCAGCTGCATTACTGTAATCTATCACAGCTGCTTCCCATTCAGGACATTGAACCTTCTAGCATTTCTATCTATACAAAATTAGGTTAAGCATTACATCTTACACAATGTTTGTATAAATAATAACATCTTATGTACAATAGGTTTAGATAATTCTCAGCCAAATTTCCTAGTGGGAGCTTAGCTCCCCAAATACCATTCTCCTCTTCCTGTGTTGTTACTCATACTGTCTCCCCCAACTCCCCATGCTCCAATGTAAACTCACTCTCTATTTTTTCCTTACTTTTAAGAGTTTGGAGACTGCAATGCAAAGCTGCAGCTGTGCATCTTTACATCTCGGCCTGTAGGGGAGGGATGGGAAAGATGAGAGGAAGGACTGGACATCTAATGAATTTAAAAAGAAAAATAATGTATTGTGCTGCATTTGGAGATCTGTTAGCATCCCAGACCACGTTTGTGGGCATGCATTCACACATACTGTATATACACATACTAATCCTGGTGAACTTTGTCCTAAGGAGGACAGGCCTTTTAATAGATAATGATCAACCAAGTAGCTTATTCATTATTCATCATAATGAAAAGTTCCTTAATGTCCCTTCAAGATATGCAAAGGCTCCTGTGATCCAGGGAAGGCTTCCACCAACAGAAATTGCAGGTGATCATGCTAATTCTCTCTTCCCTCTAGAGTCTCTGTCCCAGAAGATCTCCCCAAATTTTGGAGCACATTTTCAGGGGCATGTAAGTTATCCTCTTGCCTTCTACTGCCAGGCATGTCACATGGATAGGGTTCTGCTTGAGGAGGCTGAAGGGCCATGCCAATATTTTATCATGCTTTTCAGGTAAAAATGGCTTCCCACAGGAATCCTCAGTTATTATCATAATTCAATATACCATTCTATTGGTAAATGCGGTGTTTAAATAAAAATAACAAGCAGAACCAATTCAGGCTCACAAACTGAAAGGCATGACCTAGAGGGAAAGAAAGCAGAAGGGAAAGATGGATGAGGGAGATGAATTTAACACTGCTGGAACAGATGAAAGTTTATATCTGGATGCTTGGCCAGATTGAACTTTCCTTGCTGCTGAACTGCTGATTAGCATGATGCTTCCCTACTTAGTCATACAAAGAGAAATGGATAACCTAAACAGGAGGTCTTTTGCTGAAGGGTATACTTTTCCTTCTCTAGAGCTTCATCTGCTGATCTCTTCCACTATGCTGGGGTAGAAGGAAAGAATTAATCTGTGGTAACAAAGGTCCCCCCCCCCCGCACATTTGTGCAGTCGTGTCCGACTCTAGGGGCCGGTGCTCATCTCCGTTTGTTAGCCGAAGAGCCAGCGTTGTCCGAAGACGCTTCCACGGTCATGTGGCCGCATGACGAGCGTGGAATGCTGTTACCATCCCACCGAAGTGGTACCTATTCATCTACTTGCATTTGCATGCTTTCGAATTGCTAGGTTGGCAAGAGCTGGGGCAAGTGCGGGAGCTCACTCCATCACGCGGGGCTAGGGATTCGAACCTCCGAACTTGCGATCTTCCGATCGACCAGCCTGGCGTCTTACCCACTGAGCCACCACGCCCCAGGTTGTGGTAACAAAAGGATCCCAATAACATAGGGATTATTCTCCTCTGACACTAAACCGGAAAGGTGCATTGAGCTGAGTATCACAGTAGCAACCTGCCACTGAAGTAGAGAACTGTGAGCCTAGTGGACAAATCTAACATTTCTGTTTTCTTTTCTTTTTTTAAGAAACTTTATTAAATTTCAGAATATAATTAAAACATCTAAGAATAGAAAGAAATTGAAAAAAAAAAAGAACAAACTTAGAAGTGCAGAAACAGAAAGAGACATAGAAAAAAGACTGACTTCTGACTATCTTCAGTACAGATAAAGTAAAGGTAAAGGTTCCCCCCGCACATTTGTGCAGTCGTGTCCGACTCTAGGGGCTGGTGCTCATCTCTGTTTGTTAGCCAAAGAGCCAGCGTTGTCCGAAGACGCTTCCACGCATGACACGCGCGGAACGCTGTTACCTACCCACCGAAGTGGTACCTATTAATCTACTTGCATTTGCATGCTTTCGAATTGCTAGGTTGGCAAGAGCTGGGGCGAGTGCGGGAGCTCACTCCGCACGCAGGGCTAGGGATTCGAACCTCCGAACTTGCGATCTTCCGAACGACACGCCTGGCGTCTTACCCGCTGAGCCACCATGCCCCTTCAGTACAGATACAAACATAAAAATACATTAACCTCTTACTCTATTTTATCTATAAAACACATTATTTCTATATTCTTATGCAGTCCTAATCGTCAAATCTCAATATTAAAACTTTTAAACTTCAGTTTAAAAACTTTAGTTTCAAGCAAAAAGTGGTTTCCAGGTAGGAACAAAGTGAGACAAATTATTTTCTTTAATCAATGCAATCATTTTTGCCATCTCTGCCAGTTCTATTGATTTCACCATCCATTCTTCCACTGTAGGAATTTGTAAATCCTTCCACCTTAGTGCATATTAAAGTCTTGCTGCTGTTGTCACATATAGAAACAAAGTCCCAAATTTTATTTCAAACTGTTTATCCATCAAGCCTAAAAGAAAAACGTTTGGCTTCAACTGTATGTTGACCTTAAGGATCCTTTGAATTAAAATACATACAGTATCTGGCCCCAATAAATCTTAGTTTTCTTACAAGTCCACCAGAGATATACCAGAAAGTACCTTCACCTTGAGAACATTTTCAACATATATTTGACATTCCCTTATACATCTTTGATAATTCATCAGGTGTTAAATACCAATGATACATCATCTTATAAAAATTCTCTTTCAAATTATAATTCAGTGTAAATTTTAAACCTTTGCTCCACATATTCTCCCATTGATCAAGCATGATCCCATTGATCAAGCAACAATCAATCAATAATATTTATTCGGTCAATGACCATCAAAATTTAAAAGGACAAAAACAGAGTGAAACAAAGAGATACAATAATAGAATGTTTTTGTCCTTTTAAATTTTATTGGCCATTGACTGAATAAATATTATTGGTAAAGCATGAAGACTTCTGTTTTCAAACTTGCTCTTTCCTGGTCACAGTGAAGAGTGGTTTTCTAGGTTGTGATCTGGATGATCTGGAAGGATTCCAACAAGCACAGTATGGCTTTCTTTCAGCATAGATAAATAAATGACTGCATATAGTGCATTCTAGGATGAAAGTTGGCATTCAGGGAAAGGACATTCTCCTGTGACCCCTGTGCTTCAAGGAATATTTGACAGCATAAGGCTGTACAAGCCAAATTAAAATAAGGAGATATGCTGACTGTGCAATGCTCAGGAGGCAGCAATGCATTTATCTTTCATGCAGTCCCAATGTTTCTAAAGTATTGAAGGAAATTGTGCTAACTCATCATGTTATCTCAATAAGGATATCTGCAAACATACCAGGGATGAATGGATATATATTAACTAGAGTTTTGCTTGTACATTATCTACCACAGGATAAATCCATCCAGGCTCTTATGCTATACAGAATAAATAATAGAAAAAAATACAGTTTGACTGATAGTTTCCAAGAAATTTTAGAAATTCATTGATTAAATAGTAATGTAGAGCAAAAAACAGGGTGAGGTTTTATAATTAAAGGGTAAATATCAAGATAAAGAGTTGTTCACATCCAAGCAGAACACTAAGAGTACTAAAACTTCAGTGATTTATAATAAGAGATACAAAAGAAAGGGGGGGGGGGGGGAAACACAATGTTGTCTTGCATTAAGACTATATAAAAGGATTTAAGGCCATACATTTAAAAGTGATGCTAAGCATGGCTGAAAAGCTCTCCAAACAAATCAAGAAGGTGCTTAAGATCGAATACCTCTTTTTTTCTTTTTTCTTTTGTAAAACTTAATTTAGTGTGCTGATGTTGGTAGACACCAAAATCTCCAGAGAAAATGTTTGATATGAATGACTGGGAAGAATTTATTAATTTTATTATAGCTGCCCAGAGTCTATTGGAGTTGGGCAGCTACAGTATAATACATTTAAATAATTTTTTTTTAAAAAAAAAAATTAGTTCTAGAGCTAAGAAAACGGTTCCTCATCTTTCTTCCTGGTTCTGTTCAGCCAAGGACGAGCTGTTATTAGTCCAACAGAGTTCATCCAGAAACCAACAAGTTTTACCAGAAAGGACAAGAGCACAGCAAGTATAACCTTGGAAGCTTTAATTTTGGTAGCCTATTGTTCCCATAAGATGCAGGGTAACAGAGATGAGTCCAGAAACCTTTTTTTTTTAAAGGAGAATTTATGAAGAAAGTATCCTAGAAGGTAAATTGCATAGTAAACTTGTGAAGACTTTTCCCAAGGGGGAGAAGTATACAAAGAAAGAGATAAGCTGGGGGTTAATCAAGAACAGTAGCTCAGCTGCAGCATTTGGGGGAGGAGAAAGGGGAAGGATTGAATAGATAAGACGCCATAAATATGGGAAAGAAACAAAGTAGTAAGAGGTAGGGAGAGAGCAAATAATACTCTCCTTCCATATAAACTACACTAAGGTACGTTAAAAGAGGAGGAGCAAGGGTCCCAGTGTCAGGATGAATCCATCATTGTGGAAGCAAAAATAAATGGTGTTAATGTATTGTCGAAGGCTTTCACGGCCGGAGTTCAATGGCTGTTGTGGGTCTTCCGGGCTGTGTGGCCGTGTTCTGGAAGTTGTGGTTCCTAACGTTTCGCCAGCATCTGTGGCCAGCATCTTCAGAGGGCAGGAGCACAGATAGAAGCAAAATCTCTGTGCCCAGGTTGCCACTCTACCTGGGCACAGAGATTTTGCTTCTATCTGTGCTCCTGCCCTCTGAAGATGCTGGCCACAGATGCTGGCGAAACGTTAGGAACCACAACTTCCAGAACACGGCCACACAGCCCGGAAGACCCACAACAGCCAATAAATGGTGTTAGTTATGATGAAACTTCACCAGTCAAAGATCATCAAATGAGGGGTCCATACATGCATGCAAAAATGGCCATTCAGAACCAAAAGCCACAGGAGTCATTCAGGTTGAATGTATCCAACAGGACTCCATGATATCTTGTCAGTTAACAGAGCTAACAAAATGGAGATGAAAAATAATAGTAAGTGAAGGGGAATAAAGGAATAAAGTTATCTTCTTCATAGGTCTGTTGAAAAGACAAAAACAATACAGATCATTAAACACCTTGTAAA
Organism: Charina bottae; assembly: GCA_023362775.1. Taxonomy (NCBI): domain Eukaryota; kingdom Metazoa; phylum Chordata; class Lepidosauria; order Squamata; family Charinaidae; genus Charina; species Charina bottae. The sequence goes on from JALMGJ010000001.1 coordinate 240,182,030, forward strand.
ACTAGCAGTAGCATTCAAATATTCTTTTGTATCCTCCATCATCATCACATCCCCCATATTGTATTTCTTTCCCTCCCTCCCTCCCTCCCTCCCTCCCTCCCATCAAACTTTTTTTCTCTTCCCTACTTTTTCGTTCTCTCTTTACCACTGAGTATCACATGCACTTCAGGGAAAAAATATTTTAAATACCCATCCAAGACTGCTTTGCATTTGGAGGATGGATCCCGTCCACTCAATTACAAAGAAAATAATAGATTGCCACCAAATGCATTGCTTTACATGCTTACGTTCCTTTTCTTTTCTGTCCCAAAAGGGAAGATTTATATGCAAATTATCTCTTATAGGTTATACAGGGTTCAGACATATAGAAAATTCTAACTTTTTGTGCTCACCCAGATTTTTAGAGCCCAGATCAGATAGCTGTAGAGGTCTTAGATTGAAAAAGTTCTCTCCAAAGCCCTCTTTAGGTAAAGGAAACAAGCAAATTATTATTATTAATTACTATTATTATTATTATTATTATTCCATTTATCAATCTAAATTCCAATGAAAATCAAAACTGTTTCAGTTATTTTTGCTTTGCTTTTAAAGTCTTTAAAGTTCTTAATGAAGTCTCCCTCCCCCAAGAGTATCTTCTAATTTTAATACAAAAACACTCCAAGGACATCACAACTTTGTGACTTTTAATATCTGCCAAGTGTCCTTTTTGTGAATTAGTTGGTCCCTGATGATCTGCAGCAATGCCTTGGCTCTGTAAACAAGTCTAGGGCCCGCCAATAATGTTAATAATGTACAAGAAAATATACATTTGCAGATAGGCCAATTCTAGAACTGCATCTGTAAATTTGCTGATAAGCTTAGTGATATATAGATTGTAAACTCAGGAGACCAAAATTCCTTAGCAACAGGTCTTTCTAACTTTCTATGTGTCTAATGAAGAAATAAATTATCACAAATTCATGTCTGTTGTAATGTTGGTCTTAATGGAGAAGCCCCTATAATAATAGTAAAAAAATTGTGATAGCAGTAGGTTTCCATACATTCAGATTTCTCCAGATACATCTTCATTTTTGCCCCAGCCATGCTCCATCTGGCCAGAAACAAAAATTATCCCAAAATGTCTGGGATTGGAGCCATAATGGACTTTATGAACCATTTGACATTTCACTGTAAAACTAAAAACATACATCACGTATAACATAACTTAAGCCCTTTTCCAGAGTGTCTCCTTTTTTGAAAGGTGAAACATGATAACTGGTTTTTCAGGTATTAACATTTCTTTTAAAAATCCTGGGATACAGAATCATTTGAGAATGCTGCAAAATATTTACAGTCACATCCAAAAGCAATTTTCACTTTTGGAATAACCATAGCTGCAGCTAAATTTAAATCTGGTTCATTTTGTTGATCACACACCCTTGTGTTAGTCTTACATTTCAGGCCCAGTAAAAGAATCCAAATAATGCCACACTGTGACAAGCAACTGTGTTGGTTTACAGCACTAAAATTATATTTAATAAGTACAAATTTAACTACTTTTAGTCCATGTATCTGGGTTTTTAGAAAACTACTTTTTACTTTGATAAAATGTCCACTTCCCATTCTGTGGCCTAGTAACACTATGTAAGATCTGCTTTATATCTGAATTATTCCCTCTGACCAGTTTTATAGAAAGCCAACAAAGCTGGAATGGTTCTTGAATGTGGGGCAGCTCATCCAGAGTGGAATGAGTGAGTGGAATACAGGTTGGTGAGTAAGAATATATATTGTGTTTTAGCCTTCATGAGCCAAGAAACCCAGTTTAGGAACAGCTGAAAGCATAGCCAATGATTGATTTAGCCGTTTAACCCTTTAGCAATGTATCCACATGCACATGAAGACAGCAATCCTGTGAATATTACCTTACTGAAAAAACCCAGTCCTGGAGTTTATTTCTGAAAAGAAAAAAAAATTGCTTTGGAACAGGCTTCAAAATATATTAATACAAGGTTCTCTAACATGACCTCCTTGAGGGGGTTGTGAGCAACTTACAGGGGGTCTCTAAATGTTTTTAACATTTATCAGGCTTGCACAGATAAAAATGAGTGCTGTCAAACTCACTTCAGGCATTTCTCCCTGCTTTGCCCATTCAAGTTGGACAGAGTTGCACTCAGGTTGCAATGCTAGAATTGTGAGAACCCTTGTGATATATAGAGTAAAATTTAATTACTAAAATTAGGTGATACAGGATATGTATTCCTGTGCAATGATAACCCCGGGGAATCATTAATTTTATTCAAGAAGGTGGGGGTTACATAGATTTATTTATCATTTTAGAGAATCACAGTACCACAAAGTCTGAAGATCCCATATTGAAATATTACAACTTAGCTCACATCAATATATATTTTTCAATCTAAGGATGGCTCAGATAAAATTATTTGGCTTATTTTACCACTGCTTAGACTCTAAACTTGTGTTTCCATTTTAAAAGGTTAGGGTTAGGGTTAAAAGGTTTAAGTAGGTTGGTGCATGGCAGCTTTTCATCCTTCAAGTGATCCTTTTCCTATGAGAAATAGGTCTTCTCCCAGCTCATTTTAATCACATAAACTGTCCTTTCTACGCTTTTTCTCCATCCCAAAGGATAGCTTACAAGAATTCACCTAATAAATTCCTAATTAATCAATTTGTCTTATGAAATTCAAGTTATCCCAAGCAATGTGTATGGCATGGGGAAAATAAAGCCTAGCCAACAGTTTCAAATGTTTTAAATGCAATATTTTTTATTGAATTGCAAGCCAATTAGCCAGTCAATTTTCTTTCAGATAAAAAATGACAAACTCAATAAAGACCAGCTTAATGTTTCCTAATACTGTTCTGTACTGCCTGAACTTTCCATTAGCTAGGATAACAAATACTGTATATCATAAAGTGTTTAAAAACTGAAGTTAAAAAATGTCTCTGTGGAAAAGCAAAAGATTCTTATGCATCCACAGGTTTTAGAAATCTGGGTGTGATAGGACCATGAGAAGAGGGATCAAATAGACAAGCCCTCCTCCAGCTATTATTTGCTTGCTTGCTTGATTTTTTTGCCCACCACAATTGAGAAAGTCTTAGCAGGTTACAGCGGAAGAGCTTCAGTGATCCTTAACAGTAAATCAATGAGGTCTTGTGGTGGCTGACCCTTGCTGATCTAATCTCTCGTGTGTGTGTGTGTGTGTGTTTTTAAACTTTTTAATATGACTGTGTTTGACGCGTTTATTGTTTTATATTTTTTGCTGTACGGGGTCCAGAGTCACTTCTTGTGAGCTGGGCAGCCATATACATTTGATAAATAAATAAATAAATAAAATCTCAAGGGTAATTTTTCAAGGGAAAAAAGAGTGAGGGAGCAAAGGGCCCCTGTCTTTGTTAAGAGGGCAAGTTTTTTCAGTAGCTAATTTCTTCTGGCCCCTGGGTGAATTGTTCCCATTCTGAGTAAAGGTAAAGAGCCAGACGTTTTGAATTCTTGGAGAAAGTTCTTTTTCCACAGAATGTCAAACTTCAAATGGAGTTAAGAAAGGGTGGCAACCTGTATTTCTGGATGGCTTACATCACAGGCATCTACAATACACCGAGATTATGTCAAAATGGTGACATGTGCAGATATGATGTCATGATTTAAACGTTGTCCTTAAGTGCTTGTGTCCTGACATCACTTGCCCCCAACCCCCTGCAGATGCCTATAACTTACACAGTGCTTCAGCCATGCTGCTGAATTTGAGTGGCATAGTTTCTGACAATTGGAGGCACTGTTTTTTGCCCTTTTGAGATGGGACAAAGATCGGGGCGGAAGAGAATCCATGTCTGACACATAGGTGAGATAGGCCCAAACCTTTGCTTCTGTGATCTACCTACTTAGTCTTCTTGGCTTAATCCTGTGGCTCCCAATCATCAAAAGGCTGCCAAATTTTTCATTTTGGGAGGAAACACAAAACTCCTTCCCTGGCTCTTAGAGTATGCTAGTGGTAAGGAAAAAAATAGTGATGCTTATAAAGAAATGAAGTATGACATCTAAGTCTTTGTTACTGCAATCAGTGATACAGAACAGAACAGAACAGAACAGAACAATGACATGGAGTTATGTAAAAAAATTAAAATATAATAATCAGGGATTATTTGATGGCATGTTTTAACTGCAACAACGTAACATTCAGCCACAATCCTAGTAATTAGAATCAGAGAGTAGAAGCCGTATATGATATCAGTCTGTTTGTCCTGGGTAATGTTGCAGAAGAGGTGAAATAACCCAGTTCCTTATGCCCCTATAGGCACTGCAATCGAGCCATATAAGGGCAATGGTTTCAGATTCTTCTGAACCACAAGGACAAGTACATTTGGGAAAGGGAGTTTCGAAATATCTACCCCAAAAAACATTGAAGGAAGCACGTTATGCTGAGTCCGAAATAAGTCCTCCTTCAGCTTGGGAAAGGTGAGAGATGCTAAGTATTTGGTTAGCATCCAAAGTCACCTGGAAATCCAGGTTCTGCTGTTATATGGGATCCTATTAATCTCCAACAGGTACTCCATATCATCTATCCTTTGAAGGAGTACATGTCTGGCCTTTTCACCTCAAATTAGTTTTTTTGTATCACTTTTCTACCTTCTAGCAAGTGTTTGGACTTTTGCAGCCCAGATATTGTATGCCTCCAGATGCGACAGTTGTGCGGAGCAGCCCTCCTTTCCTTTATAACCAGCAATCACACATCCTGTTGCATCCTGTTAATATGCATATTAATGCATGCTCATAGAGGTCCTCTGCTAAGGGAGGACTGATTATTCTATAGTCCAGTGTTTCTCAACCTTAGCAACTTTAAGATGGGTGGACTTCAACTCCCAGAATTCTGGGAGTTGAAGTCCACCCATCTTAAAGTTGCCAAGGTTGAGAAACACTGCTATAATCTTTTTACATAGAGATACAAATATAAACTCATCCTATCTTTGCCAACCATGCAAATATAGTAGGGAAAGAAAAATGTTGAGTGATTCATATTACCTTTTCCAATTCTCTTATAGTAATGCTTATTTTTGCATCACATTTTCAGCCAAATGCCCGAAGATGTAAAGGGAGTATTGTAAAGTAAAGGGAGCAGAGACCCTTACAAAGATCTCGATGAAGGAGTAGTATCAATCAATCCTTAAAATAACCTGGACCCATAGTCTTAAAACTAATAACCAGCATGATAAGTACGATTTAGAAACATACCAGGAACCAGTTCAGATCAATAACTAATTGGGTGCCACTACAACAATAGCATATTGCATTAGTGATAGTTTTCAAAAATTCTCCAGAGAAAATCCCATCGACATTATATTTACTGATCCAATGGGGTATAAAATGTGAAATGCAATGGCTGCACTGGAGAAAAAGCATGTAAGACTAGGTGTGTTCTTTTGCTTATCTGGCCAACCTCTAATTTTTGGAGAGCCACTGTGCTGAATAATTAAGAGGTTGGACCTGGGGAACTCAGGTTCACGTTCATACATGGTTATGGAAATTCACTATGACTTTGAGCCAGTCACTCTTTCTCAGCCCAACCTACCCCACAGAGTTCTTCTGGAGGAAAAAATGGATGGAGTCCTGCATATGCCACCTTGAGCTCCTGAAGGCAAGGTGGGATATAAATATAATAAATAAATCAGGAACCAAACTGAAAGAAATCCACCAGATACGTATTTTAGCTTGCTGATTGCTCAACATAACCCCTGCTTTTGGGTGGCCATTATAGGAAGCCAGTAGGCTACATTGGGTTTGATTCTATGAGCCAGTTTGGTCTGTGGGTTCTAGTCCCGCCTTAGGCATGAAAGCCAGCTGGGTGATCTTGGGCCAGTCCCTCTCTCTCTCAGCCCTAGGAAGGAGCCAATAGCAAACCAGGAGACTGAGAGTTCTAGTCCCGCCTGAGGCATGAAAGCCAGCTAGGTGACCTTGGGCCAGTCCACCTCTCTCTCAGCCCTGGGAAGGAGCCAATAGCAAACCAGGAGACAGAGAGTTCTAGTCCCGCCTGAGGCATGAAAGCCAGCTAGGTGACCTTGGGCCAGTCCACCTCTCTCTCAGCCCTGGGAAGGAGCCAATAGCAAACCAGGAGACAGAGAGTTCTAGTCCCGCCTGAGGCATGAAAGCCGGCTGGGTGACCTCGGGCCAGTCCCTCTCTCTCAGCCCAACTCACCTCACAGGGTTGCTGTTGTGGGCAAAATAGGAGGAGGAAGGAGTATTAGGTATGTTTGCCGCCTTGAGTTATTTGTAAAAATAGTAAAGGTGGGATAAAAATAAAATAAATAAATGAATAAAAACTTGCTCTGATCCTTCACTCTATACACACATGCTCTGGCTGTGTTGGCCTGCACTGGATTGTCATGTACTTCATCCTCATCCGCATGTCACCTATTGCCATCTATATACTGTATCAGCACAAAGGCAGTGCTAAGGTGCTAGTTGACAATGTGGCATAGTGTCCCTAAGTGAAGCTGTCACACTTTCTGAACAAGCTGGAACTGTTGCCAAGTGTCCCTTTACTTGAATTGATAATCCTCATTCTGAACCTACTGGAACACTGCATCTCCATAGAACATGGAGTATTTTAGAAAATATATTTTATCTGTGCAGAACAAACTTCACAGCTCTGTTTTTTGTTAAAATATTGATTAACCTGGCTGCACCAGAATGGCTGCAAAGAGATGGAAGAACATGGATTAATGCTTTGGGTAGCAGGCAGCCATTTCAGTTACACCAAAAGAAAGTATGCTTAACCAGCTTGCTAATAGTGTCTCCCCCACCATGTTGCAGTAAAAAAGAAAAAAATAATAATAAATGGAGGGGTGATTTCTGTCAAATACCATCTCATTTTTATTAAGCTATTGTCAGAACCGGGCCTATGACAATTCAAGCACACTTTCTTGTGAGCAAGTCACTGATTTTCAAGGTGATGTACAAATGAATCACTCCTTCAAAACTACTTCCCAGCATTCTGTAGCTTGAATCATGTCAACTGGATTTCTATTTTCTCAGTGGAAACGTTTCGCTCCTTATCCAAGAAGCTTCTTCAGTCTTCTTGGATAAGGAGCGAAACGTTTCCACTGAGAAAATAGAAATCCAGTTGACATGATTCAAGCTACAGACTGTTCCACCTGGATGACTGAGAACCTTCATCGACATACTTCCCAGCATGCTACACAGATGCCAGTACCAGTCACACCTGTTCCTTTCCTGCTCCTTCACTTCTTATTCTCCTCTTTTGGGCCTTACTTCTACTATGCTCCTTGGTTTTGGCTTGGAACAATAGCTAGGCTGACCATATGTCCCGTTTTGAACGGGACAGTCCCTTTTTTTTAGCATTTTTCAACCGTCCCGTTGTTTTGATAAAAATCTCAATTTTGTCCCATTTTTTAAACCTGGCGGGCAGAGCTTTCCAAACTGTGTGTCGCGACACAAAAGTGTGTCGCCTGCGGGGCCCAGATGTGTCGCGTCAAAACCCAGAAGCGCTGATGGCGCGCCATCAGCGCTTCCGGGTTTTCCTGCGGCGACACACCAACGGTGGTGCGTGAAAATCCAAAAGCGCCGCAGCCATGGCGGTGCGCAAAAACCGAAAGTGGCAGCAGCGCTTCCGGGTTTTCGCGCACTGCCACAATGGCGGCGCTTCTGGGTTTTCCTGCGGCGACACACCAACGGCGGCGCGCAAAAACTGAAAGCGGCAGCAGCGCTTCCGGGTTCTTGCGTGCTGCCACAACGGTGGCACTTGCGTGTTTTCCCACGGCGACACACCAACGGTAGTTGGTGTGTCGCCACAGGAAAACTTTGGAAAGCCCTGCTGGTGGGAATGGCGCGGAAGGAGGATCCGAGCCGGAGCTGCTGATTGGAGGCAGCCCGGAAGAGGAAGCCCTCCCTCCTATCAGCGTGTGGCAAAGGAGGGCAGGTTTTGCAGGCGGGAGCCAATCACGCAGACCGGGGGGGGGGGTTTGCAGGCGGGAGCCAATCGCGTGGACCAGGGGATGGGGACCCCTGTCTTTTTCATGAATACGGAATATTGCATAAGACCCTGTCCCATTTTGCCATCCCAATGTCCTGTTTTTGTCTCAAGGAAATATGGTCAGCCTAACAATAGCCCTAAATGCACCTCAGGGGGCAGGGCACAATTTTGCAAAGGTCAAAGGAATTAATCTGATGGAAGCTTTCTAGGTGGGAATCAGGAATGAGAGAATGAGAGAAGAAAATGTGCTTCATCAGGGTGGGAGACAAGGTAGTGCTAAAGGGACTTGCAATGTTGAGTCAGTGGGTGTATTCTGCTACCTCATGATTTGATAACGTAATCTGACTGCACTGCAATTTAATCTGATAGTACTTTAATCTGGGGATGCTTTAGGCTGATTCCCATGGGATTCTAGTAGAGAACATGACAAAATAAACTGGACTGTGCTATAATTAAACAGACACAAAGCTGGTTGAATAGTTGTTCCCAATGGGCGTACACCAATTTCTCTGCTTCAAGCTGGAAGTGTCAAGTGGTATACCCAAAAGCCCATTCTAGGTCTTATTCTCTTTAACCTATTCTTAAAAGATTTGGATGAGGGGTTAAAAATGTGATTATCCAAGTTGTGGATGACACAAAGGTAAGTGGGACAGCAAACACCTTGGAGGATTGTGGGAGATTTAGGAGGATCTTGACAATTTGGAACAATGGGGAAAAACTAGCAAGATGAACTTTAGCAGGGACAAATACGAAGTGCGACATTCTCATGCAACCAGGGAAAAACAACATTACAGCAAATCAGAAGGTTACAAAAACAAGGATAAATGGAGACAAGCCAGGCCACCCAAAAATGGGGGTCAAGTAGTCCGTTCCGTAAGGCAGGATGAAACAGAAAAAGTTAGACTTTTGTATAATGGGCTTGTTCTTGAATCTCTGTAATTGCTGAAATTCTTTTGGTTATGGCTTCCTAAACATTTTCAACAAATACTACTTATTCTTAAATTCTGGGATTTTCTTTTGAGCTTCTGTATAATCCCAGCCCTGTCTGGGAAGTGAAATCTGTCAGTCAGGAAAAATCAAAGGCATGAATAAACAATGGGTGGGTGGAGGAGGGGACCATACTGGGCACCAGTATGAAAAGGATCTGGATATCTTAGTGGATCACAAACTGAACATGAGCCAACAGTGTGATGCAGCTGTGAAAAAAGTTAATGCAGTCTTAGATTGCATCAATAGTAATATGAAGACCAAGAAATGTCATTGTTCTTTTCTACTCTGCTTTGATCAGACCATACCTAGAATACTGCATCCAGTTCTGAGCACATTTTAGGAAGGATCCTGACATACTGGAGTATATCTAGAAGAGAACAGCCAAGCTAAGGGGCCTAGGAGGAAAATATATGAGGAGCAGTTGAAGGCATTTGCTAATGCTTAGCCAAGGAGGGGAGGCAAGACAGCTGTCTTCAAGTATCTGAAGGGCAGTCATGCAGAAGATGGGCAGAATGGTTTAGAGTTTTCCACAAGGCAGGACAAGAAACAATTGAGTTAAATTACAAGGAATAAGATTTTAATTGGACATGAAGAAAAAATTCCTAACAGAAAGAGCTGTCTAAGAAAGTATCAGACTGGATCAAGAGATGATGGACTCTCCTTTGCTGGAGTGTTTAAACAGAGACTGGATGGCCATCTGTCAGAGATGATGATGATGATGATGATTATTATTATTATTATTATTTTAATTAAATTTGTATGCCACCTGACTGGGTTGCTCAGAAGTAAAAACATTAAGAACAAGGAAAAAATACAACAATAGATAAAAATAAAAGAATAAAAGATGGCAAGGATGATAAAAAATAGACAGGAACAAATGAGAGACAAATCCACACAATCCAAAGGGCCTTCACTCACCCTCGCCAAAGAACTTCAAGGGTCTTCAAGGCCCTTCAAAACACCAGCAGGTTGAGGGCTATCTGGATCTCGGGGGGAAATTTATTCTAGAGGGCAGGTGCTGCTACAGAGAAGGTGACTTGCAGGGTCCCAACAGATGACATTGTTTAATCAAAGGAACCCAGAGCATGCCAACCCTGCCAGATTGAATCTACTTGGCAGATACTATGGGAGACAGGCAGTCAATCAAGTAACCAGGTCTATGCCATGGAGGGCTTTAAAAGTAACAACCAGCACCTTGAATCACACCCAGAAGCAAGCTGGCAACCAGTGCAGCTCGCAAAGCAGAGGTGTTACATAGGCATGCTGAGGCATGCACATCACTGCCCACGCCATTGCATTCTGGACCAGTTGAAGCTTCTGGGTGGTCTTCAAGGGTAGCCATATATGTAGAGTGCAGTGCAGTAGTCAAGCCATGAGGTGACCAGGGTGTGACTGACTGTCTGAAAGTAGTGGATTCCTGTACTGGGTAGGGGGCTGGACCAGATGATCTCAAAAGTTCCTTCCAACCCATTCTACAATACAATCTTTGCAGTGTAGCTTAAGGTTGTTTTACCAGGTGTTCAAGCTAGAAGAGATGCATGATGTCTACTCAACTCTTTTGAGAAAGTGTTCTGGAAATTCTCACTGATTTTCAAAGAAGCAAGTTACCTAGAACCATTTTAGTCTGGGGCTGGATTTGGTACTGAAATGGTCTTGCTTGTCCTGATAGATGATCTTCCTCAGGACATAATATGAAAGGCTTTTGATACTACAGAGTATGTTACCTTGCTGTACCAGCACTGTGTAAGAGACATCGTTCTGTTCCTCCCAACAATACAATATTTGTTTCAGAAGACATTAGATTTCTGCTGAACTATATGGCATTTTGGTTATAGGATCCAACAGGATACATCTTTGTCCCCATGCTTTTCAATGTCTGTATCAGATGTGTGCAGAATCCCAAAACCAATGTAGCTGGCCCTCAAAAGTCTTGGGTACAGCTCACAGGAACCTCCAAATTTTGTTACCAGATATAATTTTTAATTTCACCCAAGGCCAAGAATTATGGGAGTTGTAGTCTAAAACATCTGGGGAGCACTAGGTATACTGATTGTGGAGGAGTTGCACTCTCTATCAATTCACTTCTGAGCCCAATTTACAAAGTTGATGCTAATTGCTTGAGATAAGTATTAGGAATGCCTCTCCGTATATGACTGTCCTCATGTCTTGAGAACCTATGGGAGCTCTTCTCAAAGCATCCTTGTAGGGGAGATGTATCATGAGGCATCTAGGGAAAAAATATTATCCTTGATGACATCCCACCTGTTGAAGAGCTTTGCCATGAATGTTTGGCACCAATTTTGCAGTCTATTTGTTCCAGGTCAAAACTTTGCTTAAGTTACTTCATCTATTCTGTTGTTTTGTTTTAGATTTCCCTTAATATATTTATCAGGAGGATTTTGTTTTACTATTTTATCATGTCTGTTCCGTATGTTGTCTTTTGATTATATTAATTGTATGCTACCCTGGTATCCACAAGGATAAAAATGGTTTAAAATACTTTAAAAATAAAGCCAATGTTCCTTTTTTTAAAGTTTCATTTATTAAGCATGTGTTTCTTTATCTTCTTCCAAAAAGCCTGGAACAGCATCTATAGAGTTTGTTTTATTTTACTCTGTAGCAGCCCTTTGAGATACACATAGTATGACACAGTGGTTAAAATTCATTAACTTATTTGCAAACAACAATTCAAATCCCTGTTCAGCCATGAACCACACTAGCTTGATGACTTTGGGCAAAATCACTCTCCTGCTCTCATCTTTTATACAAGTATAAAATGTCATTTCAAAATATTTAAAGAAAAGAGTTGGGAAATCAAAATTATATATTCAATGATTTTAGTCATAAATCTAAAGCAATTATGATGCAAATCATTTTATGACTTATACAGGAATCCAAATTGGCCTAAGTGCTCCAAAGCAGATGTCTAGCTACTCTAGAATATTAGCTTTTCTTCTTCTTTTTAAAATTTATATTTATTAAGATTTTTTTCATAGAATAAAAGACTAATCTAAAGTAAAGAAAAGAAATAGGAAAGTGCAAGAAACAAAAAAGAGAGAAAAAAACTAAATCTAAGAAATATGCTGTATTGAATGACTTCCAACCTTCTTTTCAACTGATAATTACAATCTTAATGTCCTTCCTCCCTCTTAGATGTTATACAAGTCCCTTCAGCTTCCCATTTAATAACATTAGCATTTCTTCTATAAACTGCTCTCTCAACCAAGTTCTTCTCCAAATAAAAGTCCAGGTACATCATCAGTAAACTTCTACACTGTATCAGTAGTTCGTCTGTCAGTCTGTTAATGACAACAAGATGCCTATTTGGCCAAAAAAAGAAAAGTACTCTGTCCAAGAACAGCAACAACAAAAACAAAACCCTCCCCAAACCATCAGTACCCAACCCTCATCTCAGTAACAGAGACCAGTTGACCCTTAAAAGACCTAAGGAAAAGTTCTCTTTATACAGTTTTCCAAAAGATATCAGGGTAGGTGCCAATCAAATCTCTGGGGGGAGGCTGTCCTGTAAGAAATGTCTCTCAAGTATGTAGGGAAACTTGAGAATTCCCACCTGAGATGAGTATATGGGATGGGCCAGTTCCACATACCCACCAGCTTCTCAACAATCTTCTCCAGGAAGTGAAGGTTGGTGACAGCGCAGTAATTGGCCAATACAAGTGGTCTCTGTTATTGAGATGAGGGTTGGGTACTGATGATTTGAGGACGGTTTTGTTGCTGCTGCTGCTGTTTACTTTGGGGAATTTTATTGCTTGTTTTTATGCTATACTGTAACCTGCCAGGGGTCTGTTTTTAATTACTGTGATATAGAAATATAATAACCAGATAAATATTAGCTGATGCCACTAATTATAACACTAAGGAAAGAAAGCCATGGTCTGAATGTTTATTTCCCATGGAACATTGTAAAGATACTAAAAACGTCCTGCCCAATAATTATTAAGGGCAGTATTTTAATAAAAAATATTTGCCTAGATTAGAAAAGAAATACATCGCCATGTGAATCATCATTATAAGCAGTCATGTTAGAACTAAGGCAGAGATGAAAGGGTGGCAAGTTCTTAAATTTTAAAACTTAAATACGATGGTCTGGAAACCTAATCCTAGAAAATGAGCTGCAGGTTTTGGTTTGGAACCAGGTGTATTTCCTTTCCATTACTCTGCAACCTGCTGCAGCTCTCTTGGCCACATATGGATGAAATCAATCCACAGCATGTCTACAGCAGGTGAAGAAAGCTAAGAAGCCTGCCTTCTCAGGCCCCATGTTTATCTGTGAAGGAGTTCAGCTGATTCTGCCCTAGGCAGGATTCAGTCCACAACAGCTGAGACTGCACAGCTGCAGAGAACTGTCACCGGCAGCTGGACCCCAAAAGAGCGTTTTCATATGATAACCGTTAAAATGTTAGTGGGCCCTGAATGAGGATGATAGGGTGCCCTCCATATGTTTAGAGTACCCAATGAGATGTGAAGGCTCCTATTCAGTAAGTTTACAGATTTCACCTTTTCTAGATTCTCCTCTGTCCAAATTTAGCCAAAATAGTCTACAGTAATGACATATAAAGCCTGTTTATTTATTTATTTATTTATTTATTTATTTATTTATTATTACTTATTAAAGAGATTTATATGGCTGCCCAACTCACTCACAGTGACTCCGGGCAGCTTATAAAAATAAAACCCCAAATACAAAACCCACTGCACCCCAACCCCCTGGCGGCAACAATACATTCACACAAACCACTTGATGGGCTCCACATCAACCTGGGATCCCCAGGCCCACTGGCAAAATCATGTCTCCAGGGCCTTTTGGAAGAGTATGAAGATTGGGGCCAATCTTATCTCTGCGGGAATGATGTTCCACAGGGAGGGAGCCACCATGGAGAAGGCCCTTCTTCTCAGTCCCACTAGATGGACCAACTTAATGGGGGAGACCTGTAGTATACCCTGCCTCCCTGATCTGGTGGGTCAGGTAGATGTAACTGGGAAAAGGCGGACCGCCTTTCTAATAACCTGGCCCCAAGCCATATAGGGCTTTAAAGGTAATAACCAGCACCTTGAATTGGATCTGGAAGCAAATCAGCAACCAATGCAGCTCCCGCAAGAGAGGTGACACATGTGCAAATCTGGACTTGCACAAAACCATCTGAGACACCGCATTTTGAACCAACTGAAGCTTCCGGATACTTTTCAAGGGCAGCCCCATATAGAGTCCGTTACAGTAGTCAAGACAGGAGGTGACTAGGGCATGGTGACTGTGAGCAGGGCCTGTTGGTCCAGGAAAGGGCATAACTGGCACACAACCCATAGTTGCGCAAAGGCCCTCCTGGCCACAACTGCCACCTGCTCCTCGAGCAGGAGTCACGAGTCCAAGAGAACCCCCAAATTACACACCGGGTCTGTCTGGGGCAGTGCAACCCCATCCAAGACCAAAGATGGAAATTCTCCACGAACCAAAGAACCCCAAACCCAGAGCCATTCCGTCTTGCTAAGGTTCAGTTTCAACCGTTGCTCCTCATCCAGACCTTAACAGCCTCCAGGCACTGCGAAAGGGAGGTCACAGTATCGCTTAGCTCACCACGGGCTGAGATATACAGCTGAGCATTGTCAGCATACTGATATTTCACCCTATGGCAACCCAGCAGCTTCATGTAGATGTTAAACAGAAGCGGAGAAAGTACTGAACCCTGCGGAACCCCGCAAAGCAGAGGCCGAGGGCCGGACCTCTCACTCCCTATCAACACTGACTGGGAATGGCCACAGAGGAAGGAAGTGAACACTCCCAACCCCTGAAGCCGCTCCAGAAGGATACCATGGTTGATGGTATCAAAGGCCGCTGAGAAGTCAAGTAGAGTGGGGATGGACACATCACCCCCATCCCGCTCCCGCCAGAGATCATCAAAAAGTGTGACCAATGCCATTTCCATCCCATAGCCAGGCCTGAAACCCAACGGAAAAGGGTCCAGATAATCCGTTTCATCCAGGAACCTTTGGAGCTGCAGCACAACCACCTTCTCAACAACCTTCCCCCAAAAGGGAAGATTGGAGACAAGATGGAAGTTATCCAACAGGATGGAATCTAGCGATGGCCTCTTAAGAAAAGGGTAGACCACAGCCTCCTTAAAAGGTTGGGGCACCACCCTCTTCCCCAGAGAAGCATTAATCATCACCAGAACTCCCACACATGTCACTTCCCAAGAGGCTTTCACAAGCCAGGAGGGACAGGGATACAGGTGGTAGTGCTCACACTCCCTAGGTTCCTGTCCACTTCCTCGGGAGCAACAGGGCCAAACTGTTTCCAGATAACCAGGCAAGAACCTCCCCTGGGCATCTCCACTGGACCAACCACCATGCCAACATCTAACTGGGAACGAATCTGAGCGACTTTGTCTTCCAGAAAATCAGCAAATGCCTCAGCGCACCCCTGCAGGCAGACCTCAGTATCCTCCTTCCCGAGAAGGAAACGGGTCACTTTAAAGAGGGTTGCTGGGTGATTATCTGCAGATACAATTAGTGCAGAAAAGTATTTACGGTTCGCCACCCGAATCGCCACAAGGTAGGCTTTAATAGCAGTTCCAACCTGGGTTCAATTGAGTTCATTCTTCGTCTTCCGCCAGCAGCGTGCTAGATGTCTCTTAATGCATTTCATCCCTCTCAGTTCCTCCATATATCACATGGGGCGGGTGATGAGGTCCATGGGTCGAGAGAGGTGGCATGGGCACAATCCTGTCCAAAGCCCCAGACGCCTTCCTGTTCCAAACGGCGACTAGGGACTTGGCCAGACTACACAGCAGATCTTCAGATCTTTATAACCCCCAGTTCCTACTGAAACCCATCTGGGTCCATCAGTTGCCGGGGGTGGACCGATCTGTTTATTTTTCTCTCCTCCCATCAACCCCATGTTCTCCCAGGCCTTGGGCTAGGGGTGGCTGGAGCCCTATTCGCGGGATGTTGGATGTTGCTGGAATGTTTTGGGTTGTCTGCTGGGTTCGCCATCTTGTTACTTTTCTCTTTTCTAGTTTTTAAATTGTGATATTATTTTTATCTTGTTTAGTGTATTGTGAGCCACCCAGAGTCGCTTGGAGTTGGGTGGCATCAAATTGAATAAATAAATAAATAAATGTTCGTTTAGATTTAAGCCCACTAAAATATGTACTTATCTTTCACACTCATTTCCTATGTAAAAATTGAATTAAAATCAAGCAAAGGTGTAAGTAAAATATACTATAGAATTTACAGTAACTTCTTTTTTTGTACTCTGCTTCCTTTCCCATATAGTCCTAGCTTTCACGCAGTATTTGAACGAGCAGCCAGTTCCAGATCTGGCATCTTTCCGTGTAACGGTAGCTCCATAGGTGCAGAAGTACTATGAGAATCTTATCTTCCCATATAATTTACTGGCAGTGACATATGTCTCTCTTCAAAAGTGTTTATTCTCCTTATGCCTCATTGAAATAACTCACTGGAATGATATAAAAAACAGATACCTATCTCCTACTATACATATGCACATGCTATGCATATATACCTAACTACAAACTACTTTTAATGGGCCAAATAGAGCAAAATCAGCCCATGTGCTATCCGGGCTGGTTTATACATTAAAAAGCAACAATCCAAGTTTTGCCACTGTGAGTATTTTTAACAGACATCAGCAGCAAATCCAGTTTTGCTCTCTAGCAATGTAACTGCACAGCACACATATTTTAAAATCCTGCTTGCAGTATTCATATTTTACATCTTAAAGTGTATTATACCTAAATATGTAATATGTAGGTCAGTCATTAGTTACAATAACATATATAGTTCTGATTTAATACTTTATTTTGTTGCATTTTTGTATGTGTGTGCACTTTTGTTATTTATGTATTTATTTAAAATATTTATCTGCTTCTGCTCATGCAAAGCATCTCTGGGTGGTGTCCAACACTGCATTAGTTCATTCAATATAATATATAAAAATGAGGACTGTGTATGTGTGTGGCCTTTTAAAGTCTGAGACATTGGAGTAAATTATTTCATAAACAAATTTATTATGGTACTCTGATATGTCAAGTGGGTCTGGCTGAGTTCTGTGATGGGTAATTGTTTTTTAGAATGACACCCAATCGAGCAATCTCCAGTCCTGTCCTTCATAAATCCCACATTTTAGGCCTGTTTAAACTTTCTAGATCCATAGTATAGTTGCAGCACAAGAAATCTGCTGATGAAAGCAGCTGATAATGCACATGTAGATACTGCTACTTGGCTCACATTTAGCAATACAAAGCAAACTGATGGCTACATGGAAATGGCCTCCATATAAGCCCTAGAGGCAATATATTGTTGAGTATCTTGTTGGAAACCAACTAGTAAGACACAGTAGTTAACCCCATGTGCTGTTTGTAGGCTTCTCAGAAGCATCTGGGAAGAAACACAATGCTGGACTAGCTAGAACATTGTCCAGTCCAGCAGAGATAATCCTATGCTTTTAAAATGTCCCAGATGTTTGCATTTTAATTTTTCAGCAGCCCTTACACTATGTTTTATGCAATATCTTTCCCCACCCTGGTGCCCTTCAGATGTATTGGGACTACAACCCCCAGAATTCCCAAGCAACATTGCCAATGCCTAGCATTATAGCCCCAATACAACTACAAAGCATCAGTTGGCAAAGACTATCTCTTACAATCCAAGATTCTGAACGGCCCAATGCATTTCAAAAAAATCAACAGGTACCCTTTTTTTCTCAAGTACCATATCCACATTTTCTGCCCCAAAAAAAAAAATCAGCCTTTTAAAACTGCAAAAACTATTCAAGGCTGACAATAGGCAAGCTATGTTTATTTTGATCTATGCCCTCTGAGATACATTTAGTATCTGAAGTGTGTAAAATGAAGTATGAGTAAAGGTAGATAGGTTTAGGGCAGAAAAAAGAAAGTGCTTTTTGACATATCTATCCTTTAAGAACTAATAGTCACAATTCAAGATACAATCCAAAACCAGCTTGCTAAGATGTTAGTGAACATAGTATGAATAACTTTGGAATCACCTGGGGTGGCAAACGTAAGATTCATTAATAAAAGAGAAGACCACTGAAGTAACAAGATGGGACCATTAAGCTTTGCAAGCCTTTCTATTCGGCACACCTATACAGAATATAGAATTTTAAGTCTCTCAACCTCAGCAACTTCAGATGTGTGGAGTTCAACTCCCAGAATTCCCCAGCCTGCATGGGAGTTGGAGTCCACACGTCTTAAAGTTGAGACATGCTGACATAGATGATAGCTCAAACCAAGGATAGGGTTTTCCTTGACATCCTGCTTTCCAGAGGCACCTGACTGATTACCTTTGGAAAGCAAATACTTTTTGTACATGTTGGTCTGATCCAGCAAGACAATTCTTAAGTACCACCTTTAATTCCAAATGTATTGGTTCACAGGATCCATCATCTATATATACAGTATAGTGCCAGAGGCGGGAACCTGAAATGGATTTTTCCTCTGTCAGTTATAAAGATTCTTTCCCCTCCCCTCCCTTCTTGGTCACCACAGGTCTCTAGCTGTATCCTGCTTCCAATAGAAACTCCTGTCAAAAATTGGCAGACGGTGCCCTAGAGAATCAAGCCAACCCTTCCTGGTTCTTTTTGACCACCTGTAATATTTATTCTGCAGGATCGCTCAGAGTCTAGCTGCCAGGGCCAATCAGGCAAGCAAGTGGGCAATTCCCCTTTCTGAAGATGCTCCAGTCCCATCGCTGGTACTTCCCTGTTCAGGCAGACGATGTGGAATCTTTCTGCCTCTCTATTTGATCACACCTCGCTCCGCATCCCGTATATAAATAGCATTGCTTCTCCTTCACCAGAAAAGGGAATCTTCCTACCCACAACACTACAGGGGTATCCCTCCTCCCTTTTCTTGCCTGCACACTGAATTTCCCCCCTCCCTCACTGCGGTGGTGCAGATACTTTTTCCATCCCTTAACTGCTGGGAGCTTCAATTACAGCATGCAGATACATGAGGTAGAGGGTAAACAACAATGCTTTGCATGATAAAGATTTTTTTTTTTTGAAAAAGTGCTAGGTTGCCTAATATCCTATAGCAGCTATTGGGGAGGGGGGAAAGCCCCCCTCCCTTTCAATCCTCCTTCTCCCCACACTGTTCATCTAGCTGCCAGGTCACAATTCCCTGCTGCAGCTTCCAGGACCGGTTGCTAGGCAACCTTCCCCACTCCCTTTGCTGTGCAGCATTACTGCTACTGGGCCCCTTTTCAGAGAACAAGCAGAAAAACATGGTTCCCTACTTATGAAGGAATAGGCTACCTTAGTCTTATCTCTCCAACCTGTTTCATTCCAGACAGCCTTTCTTTAATTTGCTCGTCTGTTGCCTCTGTTTATCATGAGATTTTATTCTCCAGCTGGAGAGACTAGTGCAATGGAAGAAAATGTGATGAAAAACATTTTTTCCTGCTCAAGTTATTGATGTGCATATTCTGCTCTATGATCTGTTCTGCCTTCTTGCAGTATCTGATAGGATTGTTTTTCTTTTAAGATGCGTTTCGGTTTCTTTTGTGAAAAATGTACTCCTTATACTACATGTATGCTTAATTTTCCAAATGAGACATTCCCAGACAGACTTCAGATTTATGCCCCACCCTTTGTCCTATTGTATAGGGACAACAACTTTATAGGACAAGAGAAGCTGATGGGGAGCATCTGTCTCAAAATCCTAGTGAGGTTTATGGCTAAATGGCGGTTTGAACCTAGTTTTGGCCCTAGTTTTTATTCTAGTACTCTTGCAATGTAATAGCAAATACCAGTAGCTCAGGGTCAGCTTGTCGCATCACTGGAATTCTCCAAGTCTGATTTTTGGGTTGCACACATCTTCATTACCCTTCCAGGTAGTAATGGCATCAGTGCAGCAGTTGTGGAGAACTGGTTGGCAGGACTTACATATTCTTCTGTTTTATTTGTTTGGTGTGTGCTTAGATGCCATCCTACCCAAGTCTGGGACCATCCTATCCAAGTACAGGTGGTCCTCACTTAACAACCATTTGTTTAGTGATGGTTCAGACTTATGATGGTGCTGAAAAAACTGACTTACAACCGGTTCTCACACTTATGACTGTCATGGTGTACCCACGGTCACGTGATCACAATTTGGGCGCTTGACAACCGGTTTGCATTTATGACCATTGCAGCATCCCATGGACACATGATTGCCATTTTTTACCTTCCTGGCCGGCTTCTGGCAAGCAAAATCAATGGGGAACTGCGTGATTTGCTTAACAACCACGTGGTTCGCTTAACGCCCATGGTGATTCGCTTAACGGCCACTGCAAAAAAGGTCGTAAAATCAGGTCAGATTCGCTTAATGAGCGCTTTGCTTAGCAACCAAAATTCTGGTCCCAATTGTGGTTGTTAAGCGAGGACTACCTGTATGCACAAAGCAGGCAAGGCAGGAAATACAATCCCTGCCAACCAGTGAACTTAACTTCTCCAAAACTGCACTGTTGGTGTTTCGTAGTAGGATAATGAGACATCTGATCCCCATAACCAAGCTTGGAGAACTCCAACAATGTAACATTCTAGGAGTTACTTTGTGAGGATTGTTTATGAATCAATCTGGCAGTGAAAAGGCACTCTACACATGTTTAAACTCTTTCAAAGCCCAAGAGATCTTGATTCACGCAGTTACATAATGAAAAAGAGGTTAATAATAGTATTTGCAGCAGTTTTTATTAATATTACTAATGTATGCATCTCTGCATTTAATTTTCCTCTGACCTCACTGTTCTAACCTATCCCCACCCACCCTTTGGTGTATGTATATATTCACAAATCACAAAAACACTTCATACAGCTGATGAAGCAGGCAGAAGTCTGCAGAAACATAGGCCTTAATACATTTATGTCTTTAAAGTGCCATAAAACTCACTGATGCTTCTTTGGCAAGTAAACTAATAGAGGTTATTCCTCTGCAAGTGATAGATTTATTTAAACTGCCATAGAAAGCAAGGTGGAGGATGCCTGGAGCAACAGGGGCCTGTGAATAAGAAAAGCTCGTAAAACTAAGTCTTATTAGCATTTTACTTGATTTATCTATTGTGGCTAATATTTGTATTTAACTTACAGAATGTACTGTCATAAGGTATGGCAATGTCCAACAACACACCAAAACTTCTACATTCAGTGGTAATATACTTAAGTATCAGATGCAAAAGACAAACAGGCTATAAACATGAGATTATGGAGGATTTCTGATACTGAGACAGGATTCTAGTCACTAGTGTCCATACTGATAGGCCTACCTAGTAATGCTAGGAATTAAACCATGGCATATGGTTTCCCACTGAGTTATATCCACCTTCCCATATCCAGCCCAAGGATGCATTCCTTTTTCTGGGCTACAATCTAAAAAGAGATGGGTGGGTCCTTGGACAAAACTGTAATTTGATTTTATTTCATGTAGATTTATATTTAATTAATATTATCCTATTATTTAATTATTTATTCAATTTGTATGGCTGCCCAGCTCACCAAGTAACTCTGGGTGGCAAACAAAATTAAAAATAAAATAAAAACAATTACAATAATACAAACATTAAAATACATAGCAGCTGAGAATAAATCACACATCATAATCACTAAATTGACCAAGAAATGGGTCCCTGGACACACTCAGGGCCCGAGGCCTGGGCACAGAACCAGATCTTTAGGGTCTTATGAAAGGCCAGCAGGGTCAAAAGGCCAGCAGGGTCAGGGCCATCCTGATCTCCGGAGAGAGAATGTTCCTTAAGGCAGGTGCTATGGCAGAAAAAGCACATCTTCTAGGCCCCACCGACCGGCTTTCTTTGGCCAATGGGCCCGAAGCATGCCCATCCTGCCTGACAGGATCAGACAGGTAGAAACAACTGGGGAGAGATGGTCCCTCAAGTAATTATTAATTGTAATGATACTTATCATACACTTTTGAGAGACTATTTATTTTTTAAAGATTTTAGACAAGATAGAGAGCAGGTATGTAAGCTTAGGTTAGTCAAGTGGTATCAATCTTTTAAAGATGGACAAGGAATGTCATATTATTTACAGTCTCTTACATCCCATTCCCTGAGACAAGCTTTCACAGAACTTCATTTTCAAACAGTGCCAACAGCCTATTTGGATGGAAGATATAAAGGATTACCAACTACACACCGATTATGCATTTGTAATAACTCACAAGTGGCAGATGTGAGCCATTACTTATCATTTTGCAAATTATATCAGGAACCTAGAGCTAGATTCATCATTCCTTTGTTAATCCAACTGAACCATTCTAGTTTAGAAGAAAAAAAAACTATTTTCTGTTGGCTGATGTTGATGAACACATAACTAAACAAGTTGCATTGTTTGCAATGGCTGCAAGGAAGATATGAAAGCAGATGTTGACAAATAGTGCTGTTAATATTAGAGGAGATGTATTGAACTGATATGGATTGTTGTAAGTTTTTATGAATTTTGCTAAAACCTATGGTTGCAAACAAATGTATATACAATACAATACATTTGTAATGATAAAGATAAACCTGAGTCAAGCTTGACTTGACTTGACTTGACTTGACAGACACATCCAAGACGTCCATAGTAATGGTTTGCTGTTGCTTTCTTCCGAGATACAGTTTTTGTTTTCTCTGTTGCCTACAGCCCTGGAATTTACTTGTGGTTTTCTGGCCAAGCACTAACCAGGCCCAAGCCTGCTTAGCTTCCAAGCCCAGACAAAGGAAGTAATATTAAAAGTATATTTTGGAATATTGGGGGGGGGGGCACACTGCATGCAGGCCTCCCTAAACCCTCAGTCTTACAGGCAGCTGACCAGCTGCTGTTGGAGACCAAATACCAGCTAGTGGAGTCTCATCATATTCAGTGTCACTTACCTTCTCTGAGTATTTTTCTTTGAACTTAATGGAACAAGCTCTAAAAACCAGATCCATTTGATTTTAAGTATGATTGGGGCAGACCAAGGATCTGCCAGTATCATACCTAACGCTGCTTCAGATAGCATGGAATGAGTTATCAGGGTTATTGGTTTTCAAATAGGATACAACAAGAAATGAATGCTAAGGTGCCCATCCTTATGCCAGGAACTATAACATCTGTCACTTTTTACTTTTAATTGCCTTCTCTTTCTTCCAATAAATCTTCAGAAATTTATGTGTTTATAACCTCTGACATTTAGATGAAGAGAGTGTTTGAGTCAGGGGTAGAGGTGAATAATCATTTTGGAAATATGGTATGAGATTTGTCATTCAGGTACATATATTGTTGCATTTCTCTGGCAGTTTATTTTGTGGCATTTTTCAATTCTGGGGATACTGAAACTGGCTATCAAATAATGGGTATATATATGGGGGACTGCACACAAATATACATTTACAGTCATGAACATGTTTTAAGAAGTTAAAAATTCTCATCTGATTTCTGGTAATGTAGCATCTGGGCACATTAGATGTAACCAGGATTCAATTGTACCATAAGGAGCCATCAGCTTGAGCAGTACCTTCGGTTTGTTCCACAAGGGGTAGAATTGGGGACTGTCTAAAAACAATGCTCTCCCTCCCCTTGCCAGCCCTCTGTAACACCTCAATTGGAATTCCAACACCATCAGTTCTAACCATTTGTTCATCAGCATTTTTAGCAATGCTGGATGAGTAATCCCATCTGGAGCTGTGGTTTAAAATTCTCAGGTGGCACAGCACAAAGACCACCAGACTGCATTCAGCAATGATTTTCTTCACACTGCAGCTCCTAAATTAGATGACTGCAAGCAAATCTAAGTAGGTGGGGAAAGATAGGAGCTAACCAGCAAAATTTAGCAAGCCTTACTCTGCTTGAAAAACCTTTCCTTTGCTGCACATGTGGCTCCTGACTCCACACAGGGTAATTTTTGTTAATTTGCACATTCAGAGTATATTTGCAGAGCAGCTTGCACTTCTTCCCTTTTAAGAGCAAAGCACTATGTTTTGTCTCTAAGAAATTGTGATGTTTTTCTTCAACCACTGCAGATTATCTAGACTCCTACAACATACAGTTTAAGGCATCAATGAGCAACAATTCAATATTGCTTTGTCATTCGGTGCTTTCCATTGGGTGTTCAAACTGGGTATGCTATGTTTTTTTTTGAAGTCCTGTTAATGTCTCTGTGCTCTGAAGTTCAGTTTCTTGCAAGTAGGAATGCTCACTTAAGAATATGCTGTTTTTGCTTTTTAACCAAAAAGGATCATAGGGTGTTGTGCTACTCTTGCTGAAAGATCTCTTGGAATATTTCCCCTACAGCTAAGATGTGAACAATATGTGTTGTAAGTGATTCTGTGAAGAGACCACCCTTGCCACTCTTGTTTTGACTACCATATTTTAATTACTAGGTTCTTGTGTTTTTAACAAATGCACTACAGGCAGAAATTCAGAAGGTGCACCTTATCCAGTAGGTGAAAAGGTTGCACATACTGAATTGCCACATCACTTCGCCATCAGAATGGAGATATTACAGCTGCTGAATTCCTTCCCGCAGTGTATCAGCTAAATAAGAGGTAGTGATAAGCTGACAAATTTCCCTGTCTGTTAAAAGTTGCATGCATATGCACTGGGGACAAAATGAGGGGGGAAACCATAGTGAATCAGACACAAACCCATGGATGGGGGTGACATGTATGTAGATAATGATCTTTTAAAAAAATTAAACCCACCCCCCAATACACATACCGCAAACTATTCCCTCATGTTACCTACACTGAATACTAGCAACATATTTCTCTTCAACCTATGGCTAAAAAAGGCACATGTGAGAGAACAGGACATAAATGATATATAGCCTAAGTTATACATTCCTCAAGCAGCATTTCATGTTCTTCTAAGTACCCTTGCAGTATGTATGTATGTATGTATGTATGTATGTATGTATGTATGTATTATTTCAGTTTATATGACCGCCCATCTCAAACTCTGAGCAGCTCACAACAATTAAAAAACAATATATATAAAAAAACAAAAACAATACAAAAACAAAGATTTGAAAACAATATAAAAAGCATATGACAGAATCCATAGCCAGGGTATTCTAACACCCATCAACACAGCCACTGCACAGGCTCTACTACACTCCCGGGTCCCCATGCCAGATGGGAAAACTACATCTTCAAGGCCTTATGGAAAGCCAGCAGGGTTGGGGCCAAACTGATCTCCAGAGGGTTGATGTTCTACACAGGTTGGGAGCCACAACAAAAAAGACTCTCTTCCTGGGGCCCCACCACCACCAACACTCCCTAGCTGACAGGACCCAGAATATGCCAAAGAGATTGCAGGAATTTTAATGAATTCATTGGAAGCCACTATGTTCTCCCTGCAGTTCAAAGCAGAAATGGGAAATCTTCGGTTCAGAGGATGACATTTGTTGCAAGGTGCTATGGTAGAGGCAATGCACACACACGTTTATCCATCTGGGGGAAATGGTGACATGGAGTCCATCTTGTACTCTCTTACTCAGCTGATGGGTTCCAGAAAAGCCCAATAATGCTGACTGTGAGTAGCTCTAATATAAGACCAGCCTGCCAGTCATTTCCTGAAGATGTTGTTTCTTAGCAGTCGGACAGTCTGGCTATTACACTGGAAAATCTCCCTCTGTAATGAAATATTACTAGTCAGATAATAGGTACAGGAAAAGTATGTTTGGCTGAGCCTAATGGAGAATGGAAGGAGAGTGTAGCAATGAGCCAGGCAGCTGAAGTCATTTAGAACTGTAAGTAATGTTCATTTAGCTACTGTAAATGAACTAAGTTAATGTTGGCTATCTGAGAGTCTGAAACAAGTTTATAATCCACAAGCACCTTCTCCCAGCATGAAAATAGATGCTCCCTGGCAGCTCAACCGTAAGCTGAGGCTGCTGAGGAATGCAGGGGGTGAATAGCTATTCCCAGAAGATGAGACAGGTGTTTGTGGAAGATGAGAGAATGAGGAGAGGTGCAAAAGAGTCAGAGTCATTCTCTGTCCATTTTTTAAAAAGTCACCAGCCTTGGCCCAAATCTTAACCACCCCTGAAGCAGGAGAAGGGCCATCTCTTTGCTGCATGGAAGAGAAAGGGATGGTCTGGACTCTGGAGTATTGCAGGCAAAAAAATTTATTGCACAATCATCCTGCTTTATTTAGAGGGAGACTCTCCAAAAGACACTTCAGTATTCCCCTTAAAACTTTCCCATCTCCTCCATAAACCTATTTAGATTTCCACCAAGATTCCCTTAAGGATGAAAAGTTCAAATTGCTGCCTGATGCCTTTTAACTGGTGATAATATGAGCAATTCATCTGAAGCACCCCACAGTTTAGCTACAGTTTTTGCCTGTGTTTTTGTCTTTCCAGAAGTTGGTGCTAAATATATGGGAATTTTAATCATGAATAAATATAAATCGATTGCTAACACAGCAACATGGAGGCCTTAAGCACAGCTGGCCTTTCCCACCTCTTTTTATTTTCCTCTTGCTTCACAGTTTGCTGACATAAGCATTACAAACAGTGCCTTGTCAGGAGGTTCAGAAGTCAGAGCTAAGGTTTTTCATATTTTCACATTCATTTTTAAATTCTATTTTCTGGGTCATTTGGGTTGGCTTTACTAAGACTATTCTCTTATTTAGATTCACCTGAGTGTAAACTCAAGAGCACTTAATGGGATATATTGTTGAGCAAAGATGCATAGTTTATATTGTAAATCATGGCAACCATGCAAAAACTGCTAATTATAACCCACATCAGCTTTTTATTAGGGTACAAGAAGAAATGCAAAAAACTGCATTGAGTGATAGAGGGTGGCATTTCAGTGCTTTTTTATTTTATATATTTTGGCATTTTAAGGCCTTCCTATTGTCAAAAGAAATGTAAAGATTTATGCATTAGTGAATAATTCTGTTTTAAAATATTTACAGCCATCCCAATGAAAATAATTGTTTTATTAATGCTTTAAATGGGTTTGGGTGTAACACTTAAAGCACACTGAGGATTTTATTGATTTCCCATCAAAGATTTCAGTTCAACTACTTTTGGCTAATGGAAAAAAACATTTGGGATATTCATACAATAATAATGTAAAGTATCAGTGTCAAACAGTATTTTAAATATTGTTTTCAAGATGCATTTGCCCGACACACCATCAACTCTTCATTTTGTTTTCTACCAGAATCCAGCGAAGACAATTGTTTGTCCGTGAAACCTGGCACCCCGCTCTCACCTTGCCCCTCACTTCCCCACATCATCAGAAGAGAGGGTTCGGATAGCAGTTCCAGATCTAAATCCAGTACAAAAAGTTGCAGAGTTTCTTTGGACTATGTCTGAGATACAAGGCTGCTCTTGTTCCTAATATCCACAGTCTGTATAGTTGGACTTAGGCTGCTGTTTGTGCTTATTGACAAGTGATAATAGAATAAAGTAAGTTCTCATTGGTAGGAATCCATGACAAATCTGCATTCTGAGTTTTCATGCAAGATCAGTCGTATGATGGTGATCTAATGATGCTTTATGCAAGCTTATCGCTATAAGCGCTTCCAAGAGATCTCTTGTTTCCTTGGGCGGGAAAATGCTATTTCAAGGCAGTAAATAAGGCAGGAAGAAAAGTGTTTGAATTTTCAGCGCCGTTCCTCCACTTGCCACTTTTGGTTCAGACAGCCCTGCCCACATATCCAGAATAGATTAGAAAATAGTCAAGGAAGCCTAGATCAATTTCTGTGTCAAAATGGATTTTGTAGAGTTGAGGCTGGTTGTCTTGAGGAATTATTTATAATAAATAAATAAGTAAGTAAGTAAGTAAGTAAGTAAGTAAGTAAATAAATAAATAAATAAATAAATAAATAAATAAATAAAACCATATTTTGGTTCAGACAGCCCTGCCCACATATCCAGAATACTGATATTTCACATATAAAATGTTAAAAATGACTATGTGGAGATGGGGGGGGTATAATAACATTCTTCAAGGATCTGAAAGGTTATTACCCAGAAGGCCATAACCTGTTTTTTATTGTTCCAGAATATGATCCATGAACGCTTACTGCCAAATGATGGAACCAGCATAAATTTAAATTAGCATCCTTTATTCCAGATTGGGGAACCTGTGGCTTTCCAAGTATTGCTGGATACTTGGAAAGCACCCTCATCTGTCATCATACTGGCTAGGCCTCCTGCATGTTATAGTTCAGCATCATCTCCAGTCCTCATTGTTTCTCATCTTTCAAAGCATCCTTACTACTACTGGGCTTTTACTTTCTTTGACCACTGCTCCAAAAACAGGATCTGTGTTTGCTCATACAAAAACCCAGGCAATTTTTCTATCTTGTTAGAAGGGAGTATGCCTATGTGCAAATGCATTGTTGTTAAATCCTTTTAAAATTTTTCCATGCAGAAATAAGCACACGTGAAAAGGCTCCATCATAACTCCCATAGAAACACCCATCCATACATTAATAATTACTTGGCAGTTCCTATGTAATTCTTGAAAATTGATTACCACGGAGAAAAACAGCTCTGTCGCTAGTAAGGTTGATTGGATAGCTCTGAAAAGTACATAGGCAGATGCTTCTGCATCCACACACTTCAGTCTCTCTTCAGGGAAGGTCCTATCCCCCTTGACTGTGGACTGCAAAGTTCCATTTCTGATCTGCTATATACCCATCATTTGTCGTTTCTCTTCATCCTTACCCTTCTTCTGCCCTTGCCGTGCTTTGTTGTCAAAGCAACAGGACACAGAGCTCTACAGAGGCACACAAGCATACCAGTTTGTTCCCTAACCAACCAGAAGCTGAAGGAATGGCATATAAAAATCAATAAGCCGGCCTTGTTCACAGATACACTCCAAAGGCATGATGTGGGATCACATCTACGTCCTGGATCTAACAGGGATGAGTTCAAAATGAACCTGAGGCTCCGTGCTGATTTTAAATCTTGCAGACATTGCACTGCTGTAGGAAAGTGATGTTGCCTTATAACTGAGTCTAGTCCCTGATCTATCTAATTTAAGGAGACCTACAATATCTAGCATGATCTCTGCAGGTCTCAAGTAAGAGCTTTTCCTAGATCCAACTGGAGATGCTAAGGATTGAGTGGGGAACAATCTGCAAGCTGAAGCTGATGCTCAGCTATCGTCACTTTGTTTTTGCACTTTTTAAAAATTCTTGAACCACTGAACTAGGAAGCGTGCCATTCATGTCAATACTAATTGTGTGAATGTTTTTTACATATAAATTGCAAGCACAGGAGACCAATCTAGTCTGCCACCTTGACATGGTGGTATTTATCCCTTGTTGTGATCTAATACAGATCAGTCCTTTTGGTCAGACCCATTATTTGTATTCAGAAAAGAAGACATGCATCTGAGAATATACATGTTCTCTACTCTCAACTCAATTAGCAGGGTATAGTGCCTTCACTCTGGATCAGGATGCAAAGTTTTTTATTTATTTTTATTTTATTTATTTATTTAC
Source organism: Charina bottae (assembly GCA_023362775.1). Lineage (NCBI taxonomy): Eukaryota > Metazoa > Chordata > Lepidosauria > Squamata > Charinaidae > Charina > Charina bottae. The sequence goes on from JALMGJ010000001.1 coordinate 240,211,490, forward strand.
TATCCCACCTTTATTATTTTTATAAATAACTCAAGACGACGAACATACCAAATACTCCTTCCTCCTCCTATTTTCCCCACAACAACAACCCTGTGAGGTGAGTTGGGCTGAGAGAGAGTGACTGGCCCAAGGTCACCCAGCCGGCTTCCATGCCTAAGGCGGGACTAGAACTCACTGGCTCCTGGTTTGCCATTGGCTCCTTCCTAGGGCTGAGAGACAGGGACTGGCCCAAGGTCACCCAGACGGCTTTCATGCCTCAGGCGGGACTAGAACTCACAGACTTCTGGTTTCTAGCCCAGCACCTTAACCACTAGACCAAACAGTTAAACAACTCCTTCCCCAAGGTCCATAAATCCTTCTGGACTTGCAATTTCCTTTTTAAAAGCTATTTACACTATTGCTACAGGTACAAAATGGGCTGCGTCCAGTTTGGTAACATACATTTATCCAATATGGAGATATACCATATTATGAACTGCCTCATAGTAACTACTGGTCCCAAATCCTACCTCATTCCCGTGTTCCAGAAGTAGAAGTGAAAAAGACAGTACCAAAGAAATAGCACAGAGCTTTCCAAACTGTGTGTCGCGACACGTTAGCGTGTGGGCTGCAGTGTCTGGGTGTGTCACGGCTGCTGCTGCCTCCGAGCCCTGCCAGGATTCCGCGCAGGTCCTAGTGCCTGCCTTGTGCCCTGCTGTAAGAGTGTGTCGCGAAATGATGCCCTGCTGTAAGAGTGTGTCATGAAATGATGCATGTCTAAAAAGTGTGTCACCAACATGAAAAGTTTGGAAAGCTCTGAAATAGCATATATACATCAGCAAGTGAATAACGGAACATAAGAACAGCTTTGTTGGATTATTCCAAAGGGTCATCCCCCAACATGCCCCAAAGTATGTTATTGCTCATGTTTCCCAGCCTTTGGTATTCAGAGGCATATCATCTGTGATCCTGGAAGAAATAGTATGCCTAACTATTCTTGTTATAGTCTTAATGATCTTCAGAAGATATATTTAGAGAGTCATGCAAAATACTTCCATTGGGAAGCACTAAAATTTCTCTCTCCACCCTAATGCTTCACAATTGATTATACAATCTTGATATCTATGAGCAAAATCAAAACAAAATATAGTTTCCCCAACCCAATGAGAAAACATATTGTAAGTTTGTGCAGTTCTGCATTTTAAATCCTAGCACCTCTATGGCTGTAAGAAATAAAACTGAGTTGCTTGTATTGCCCTGATCCTACAACAAAACACAATTTTATTGTAGGAAAGTTGACATATTTCTAATCTGGAATAATAAATGGAGCACCTATAACCATGCTCATGGCTGACCGGGTAGAAAAAAAAATGGCCTATCAATGTTAATAGGTGCTGAAACTGGGCCTATTCACTGTTAGCTCCATTACCAGTCACCTCCAAGGGGTCACTTTGGGAGTTCTCGGACTGGACCTTGGACTGAAGGTCTGTCTGTAAACGAACCATGGCTTGGAGGTTACAGGTATCACTCTGAGTTGAACTACTGAAGTTCTATCTCCTATACATCTGAGTTACAAAGCCATCAAAGTTCCTTTCTGTATTTAGCCAGACCTGCGGGGGTGGGGGGGCACGAGGGTCTCCCCTTCCATCCTCTCCTGGTCCCCCAGAGGGCTGGGGTGGAGGGAGAAACCCATTTATAATGGGGGGGGGGCAGCAAGGAGGCCTCATCTTCCACTCACTGGTCACTCATAGGTGCGGTTACCTCAGAACCAAAGGACCTCAGAGGAGGGGCTGGTTTGACCCTGAGGGTGCCTTTTTTCCTTCATGACACTTCCTCAGAAGAAAACCACAGGGCTTTCCATTTCACACGGTGGTGGAGTGTTAGCAAGACCACACACCGTGCTCAGATCACATTGACTATTCTGATTCATTATCTGATTCCCAAGATTCAGGTTGCTGCAACTATTTCATTGCTTACAATTATCTTGCTTATTCCAATTTCTAATAAGAACAATATGGCAGAAATTAAAGCATCTTTTGCATTAGATTAAAAAAAAACAGCCAGCCAGCAGGGGCATGAAGAAGCATGAAAAACATTCTCTTTTCCAATCTGGAAAAATAAAATGCATACATTTGTAAGCAATAAGCGATAAGTCATAAGAAAGGGTTTAGTTACCAGCCCTCCAGACAAACTCATAATTTCATAAAGGATCCAGGCCAGATTCCCGGTTATTATATACAGTATTATTGCATTTCCTTGGGGAAGAGCACACAACTGAGTTTGTTAGGTGACAGTAACAGCCTCCAGCTCACTAACTTAATGAGCCTTTTCAGAGGCCTTCAGCAGTCATGGTTGTAGTGCTTAAGTAGCCCTGAGGTGAATTCCCTTAATTCTGCACTCACTCCAATATGTAAATGTTTCTTTCAAAACAATTCTTTAATTAATTGATTCAGCCAACTGGTGAAATAGACTTCCCAATATTAATATGCCTTCAAGACACTCCTGACTGCTGGCAATTGCCTGGACTAGTCCCTGCAGTTTTCTTGGCAGCATTATTCTAAGTGGTTTTCCCTTGCCGCCTTCTTCCCAGGCCTGAGAGACGGGGACTGGGCCGAGGTCACCCAGCCGGCTTTCATGCCTGAGGCGGGACTAGAACTCTCAGTCTCCTGGTTTCCCATTGGCTCCTTCCCAGGCCTGAGAGACAGGGACTGGGCCGAGGTCACCCAGCTGGCTTTGTGCCTAAGGCGGGACTAGTCCACTACAACAGTTTACACTGGAGCTTGGTAAGATGATAGTTATGTATTCCCAATTTCTTGGAATGGTATTTTTCCTGTGTCAGTTATACTTTTTCAGGATCTGACTAGCTTTCTTCTGACTCAGAGCATTCAGCATGTGCCATCTGAGTTTATGTCAGCAAGCTTTTAATACTAGCTAAAACCTGGCCAAATGCCCTAAACAACAACTAAGGATATTGCTTATGCTACAAACAGGGAAGTTTAACTGGATGTGATCTGTGAACATGTTAACTGATGTATTTTGGCTGTTATTTTTTTATCACCACCCCATCTCCCCCAAAGGGGACTCTGGGCGGTTTACAAAAAAGACAGAGACTGGGCCAAGGTCACCCAGCTGGCTTTGTGCCTAAGGTGGGACTAGAACTAGTAATATTGCTGCCTCAAAAGTATGAAGCTTTATTTTAAAGTGAGATGGGTAAGAGTTGGATATTGGTTTACCTGCTTCTGCTAAAAAGTGTTCTACTTTCATTATTTGTACATTCAGTAATTCAGAAAGATTACTGACAGTAGTTGTGATCTCACAACACAAACAACTAAGTTAGAGAAAGACCTAACAGCTACATTTGCATGTCATGCTAAACTTGGCTAGCCTTTTCTTTTTTTTAATATATTTTTATTGAGTTTTAAATATACATAGATAAAAGTTTGAAAAGGAAAAAGAAATAGAAATACAAATCAAAGAAAGAAGAAAAGAAGTGTAGTAAAGCCAAAGAAATAAAGAGAAAGATGAAACATAGAAATTAGTCAACTTCCGATTTATCTCTGGTCAAGTTAATTTAAAAAAAATTATCTTACATGCTAGGTCTATATATAATATTGAAAAACATTTCTTGTCTAATATATCGATTTATATATATTTTAATCTTCAAATCCCCATATAAGCTTTTCCCCTCCTGCATTTTGCAAATAGTCCGTTAATGGTTTCCACTCTTTAAGAAAGTAATAATTTGAATTTTCTTTTAATAAACATGTCAATTTATCGTTTTCTGCCATGTCCATCACTTTTAACATCCAGTCTTGTATCGTAGGTGTAATCTGATTTTTCCAATTTTGTGCATATACAAGTCTTGCTGTAATCATATATTGCATAATTCTTATAATTTTTTTTCCTATTTGTTCTTCTGTTATTCCCAATAAAAATAGTTCTGGTTTAAATGGAATTCGAATTTGTAAAATATTTTGCATCAATGAATGTATCTGAGTCCAAAATTTCTTTGCTATCTCACATGTCCACCACATATGGTAAAATGACCCCTCTTTTTTTTTGCATTTCCAACATAAGTTGGAAACATTCCCATACATTTTAGCTAACTTTTGTGGGGTCATATACCATCTATACATCATTTTATAAAAGTTTTCCTTCAAATTATAACACAAAGTAAATTTTAGTCCTTTGATCCACATATCTTCCCATTGTTGCATTTGAATATTATGACCAAATTTTTTTGCCCATTTGATCATGCAGTCTTTAACTTGTTTCTCTACCATTTCACCTTTTAACAATAATTTATACATCTTAGCTATTAAATGGTCATCTGTCTCACATAATTGTATCTCAAATTCCGATTTGGTTTGTTCAAATTCAAATTCTTTTTTATCTGTTTTAAATTTTTCTACAAGTTGCATATAAGAAAGCCATTGAAAGGTATATCCTTCTAAGGCCAATTCTTCTTTTGATTTGATTTTATATTGTCCTTGTTCTTTTTTTAAAAAGTCTTTATAAGTCAGCCATTTATCTTTAGCTCTTACTTCTGTTCTATGAAACGCTTCTTGTGTGGAAATCCATAAAGGTCTTTTATAACATAAAATTAGTTTATATTTATTCCAAATTCTTAACAAAGATCTTCTAATATAATGATTTTTAAAGTCCACATTAACTTTTACTTTGTCATACCACAAATATCCATGCCATCCATATCTTAATTCATGACCCTCCAAGTTCAATAATTTTTCATTTTTCAAAACTATCCACTCTTTAATCCATACCAAACAGCAAGCAACATAATATAATTTCTGATCCGGTAAACCCAGTCCGCCTCTTTCCTTTGAATCTTGTAAGACTTTATGTTTTATTCTTGGTTTTTTCCCTTGCCAAATAAACTTAGAAATATCTCGCTGCCATTGTTTGAAAGGTTCTTCTGATGCCAATATAGGTAATGTTTGAAACAGATATAAAATTCTTGGCAAAATATTCATTTTAATTGCTGAAATTCTACCTAACAATGATAGTTGTAATTTTTCCCATTGATCCAAGTCTTTTTTACTATCTGTCCAAAGCGGGATATAATTATTCTTAAACAACTTAACATTTTTAGTTGTTAAATATACTCCCAAGTATTTTACTTTTTCTTCCATTGAATATCCGGTTATTTCTTTCAATTTCTCTTGTTGATGATGGTCCATGTTTTTAGTCAAAACTTTTGTTTTCTGTAAATTCACTTTAAACCCTGCTAACGATCCAAAGTCTTTCAATTTCTGTATCAATAATTCAATTCCATCTAGTGGGTTCTCCAAAGTAAAGACTAAGTCATCAGCAAAGGCTCTTAATTTATAAACTTCTTTTTTAACCTTAATACCATGGATACCTTCATCTTGTCTAACATCTCTCAATAAAACCTCTAATACCAATATAAACAAAAGTGGGGATAATGGACAACCTTGTCTTGTACCTTTTTGAATTTCACATGGTTTGCTAAATTCTCCATTAACAATTATTTTTGCAAATTGGGGAGTATATATTGATTTAATCCATTTAATAAAGTTTCCTCCAAAATTCATATTTTCTAATACTTTAAACATAAAAGGCCAATTTAAATTATCAAAGGCTTTTTCAGCATCTATAAATATCAAGGCAGCTTGTTTTTCATAATGTTTTTCCAAGTATTCCAATACATCTAATATATTTCGGACATTGTCTCGGATTTGTCTCTTAGGTAGAAATCCAGCTTGATCTTGATGAATAAATTTTTTAAGAATATTTTTCATTCTTGGACTTCTTACTTCTCGTCTAATTTTCCCATTACATATTTATATACTAGTTTGTTTCTATTATTTCTATTATTTTCATTATATTAATAATATTAATTTTCTAATTGAATGTTTTGCGTTTTTTGAATAAATTTAGAAAAAGGACTTTGTGTTTTTTTGTTTTTTTGTGTGTGTGTTTTTTGTTTTTTGTTTTGTTTTTGTGTAGTTTTGGTGGTAAGGGGCGAGGAGGTAAAGGAAAGTAGAATAGAGGGAGTTAGGAAGTGGAGTTAAAAGAAGGGCAGAGAAGAAAGAGGAAGAAAGGAGAGAAAGAAAGAGAATGAGAAGAAGAAAGAAGGAAGACGGTTATTAATAATTATCAAAATAGAAAGTGAAAAGGGTGGTTAGCTTAGTTAAACAGGATTTTAAATAAATTTGTCTAATTTGGTTTTTGTTTTTGTTTTTTGTTTTTTCTTCTTTTTGATAGGTTAGATTAGATTAGGTTAAGATTATTTATGTAAGGTCATAGAATGTTATGTAATGTTAGGTCATGTTATATTATATTGTGTCATGTCTGGTATTGTTTTTTCTTTTTATAATGTATTGTAAATAATTTGATAATAAAAAATTAATAAAAAAAGAGGAAAAAATATTTTTCATTCTTTCTGCAATATAGTTGTAAAAATCTTATAGTCATTATTCAGTAAAGATATTGGTCTATAATTATTAGTTAAAGTCAAATCTTGTTGTTCTTTAGGAATCAATGTTATATGTGCTTCTTTCCAAGTCTCTGGCATTTTTCCTGTTTCCAAAATCGAATTCATAGTCTTCTGTAAAGGTAAACATAATTCATCCTCAAAACATTTATAGTAGGCTGCTGACAGGCCATCCGGTCCTGGTGCTTTTCCACTACTAATTTTCTTGAAAGCCTTTACCATTTCTTCTGTTGTTATAGGGTTATTAAGTATTAATCTTTGTTGGTCATCGAGAACAGTTAATTTCTGTTTACTCAGATAGTCGTCAATGTCAATTAAATTAACTTCTTGTTTTTTATATAATTTTGAATAATAGTCATGAAAAGCTTCTTGTATATCTATATTGTTCACCATAACTTTTCCATCATGTTGTATATTAGAAATCATTTTTTTTGTCTTTGTTTCCGTAATTTATAAGCCAACCATCTACCTGGTTTATTAGCATATTCACAATATTTTTGCTTTGTAAATTTCATTTGAGTCTCTATCTCTTGTGTCAATATCATTGATATCTGTTTTTGTAAAAATTTAATTTGAGTAAGCAAAGTATCATCCATTGGCTTATCTCTTAAAAATGTCTCTTTACTTTTTATTTCATCTAAAATCAATTGAATTCTCTCTTGTTTCTTTCTCTTCATCTGAGCATTATATTGTATAAAATAACCCCTCATGTATGCTTTGCTAGCATCCCATACAATCTGAGTATTTGTGCCTTTGTTTGAATTCAGTTGAAAATATTCCCTTAACTTTTTTTTGCATGCATCAACTATATCATTTTTCCGAAATATTGACTCATTTAATCTCCATCTAAATACATTCCGTTTTCCTTTAACGGTCAACATTACTGGATTATGATCTGAAAGAGTCTTGGGTAATATTTCAACTTTACTAACGTCCATCATTAGACTTTTAGATATCAAAATCATATCTATTCTGGAATGTGATTTAAATCTCTCTGAATAATACGTATATTCTCTAGAAGTCCCATTCATAAATCTCCAAATATCTTGTAAATCCAACATCTCTTTTAAGTCAAAAAATGTTTGTGGCAATTTTCCCTGTGTTTGCTTCACTTCTTTTTGTGACTGTCTATCCATCCTGGGGTAAATTACCCCATTCCAATCACCCATGAAACACCAGTTATCATAGGTTAAATCCAAGAGTTTGTCCATCACGTTTTTAAAGAATACTCCTTTGTCCATATTCGGTGCATAAAGTCCAACAACCAATGTTTTAGTTCCTTGTATGTTAATTTCTACTACAACGTAACGACCTTCATCATCAGTTAATATCAATTTTGGATTTAACTTTGGTTGTATATATAAAACTACCCCCTTGGTCTTTTTATGTCCAGCCAAAATAAATTCTTCTCCAAGTTGTTTTTGAATCAAATATTTAGTATCTTTTTTTCAAATATGAGTCTCTTGTAGGCAAATTATGTCCAATTTCAATTTTTTCAAAAAATGAAAAGTCTGTCTTCTTTTCTGTGGGGAATTAGCCCCATTAATATTCCATGTCAGATATTTATATTCCATAATTGTTTTAATTTAAAGTCCCTTTTTCAAGTCCACGGCTGTAGCTCCCTTCTCGGATAAGTCTTCAGTCATCCCTTTGTCAGTCGATGTCTCTCCTCCTTCTGCCAAATCTCCAGTTGGTATGCCCATTTCTTTCTTATATTTCTCTAAAAATGCTTTTGCTTTTAAAATGGAAGTTATTCTGAATCTCTGCCCTTTGAACATAAACGATACGCCTTCTAACTTCTCCCATCTAAATGTAATACTATGTTGCTTTAATTTATCTATGAGGAAGAAATAGTCTTTTCTTTTCCTTAGTATTCTCAAAGGGATTTCTTTTAACACAATTATTTCTTTCCCATCTATATTTAATCTAGTATTGTAATGTTTCCTCAAAATTTGCTCTTTCATCACTTTTCTCACAAAATATATCAATATGTCTCTAGGAACTTTATTTTCTCTAGCATAATGTGAATTCACTCTAAATATCTTATCTATCTCCAAATCTATATCTTGTTCTCTTATCTCTAATAATTTAGCCAGTTCAAAAATCATCCTTTCTCTTACATCTTCATCTACTTGTTCTGGAACTGCTCTAAATCTCAAAATATGTTCTTTCTCTCTCATTTCTGCTAAAGCTGTAGTGTCTAGATTATGTTCAATTTCTTTAATAGCATGTTCTGATTTAATCATCTAAAGATGCAATTTGTTCTTCGGTCTGCTTCGTAGAATCTTCCACTTTCTTATTTAATGCTGCAATTGCTTCAAGTATTTTTTTCATTTCTGATAATGGAGTTTCCGATGCTGAGGCAGGTGTAGCAGAGTCCATAGATGATCCTCCAGTCTCCTTCTTCTTCTCCTTCTCCGCCCTCCTCATTCCCAAAGATGCCATGGTACAAGCAAATTTCCTGCAAAAGAGAAGAGAAAAGAGAAGAAAAGGAAAAAAATAGAAAAGAGGACAAAGAAAGACAATAATTGTTTAAGGAAAAAAGGGGGGGGAAGGGAAAAATGGAGCAGGTAGCAAAAAAATTATAAAAAATAAAGAGGCTCCTTTAAAAATAATTGTCGTCTTAGTTCATTTATAATCCATTATATGTATAAATCCATGTTGTTTCGAACACCCAAGATAAAGAAGCAAGTGGAAACTTTTTGTTCTACTGAAGTCAAAATAATAATAAGGATGATAGATATTCCCAAGGTTTCACACACCCACTTGTAGTTCTTCAGTCCAGCCACAAATCACTGAAGAAAAAAAAATTATGTAGAACATGTAGAAAAAGCTACAATAATCCAAATAATCAAATAATAATCCAAATAGTTTTTTCAACCAAAATAGACATTGAACAGTCTAATATCTTCTAGGAAGAAAAATCCAAACAGAACCCAAAATTCAAAAGAAAAAGGGGAACTTATATAAAGAGAAAAATAAAAAGGTTCTTTCTTTCTGGCAGTAATCCCAAAAAAATTTTTTTCATAAAAAGCAAGGCATTAATCAATCCATATAAATCAAAACTCTAGTACTATAGTTCCAAACAAAAAAAAATAAAATGCTTACAATTGTCAACAGATAGGAAACTTAAACCAAAGTAAGAATAATAATAAAAAAATCACTTTCACTTATGGCAAAGTCAATTAACTTTCCTTTCCCACCATTTAGTCATCCTTTGACAGGAAAGAAGTAAAACACCAGCAATTAAAAACCAAGTCCAGAGATAAATCTTAGAGCTTAATAGAAAAAGTAATATTTAAAAATAAAAAGGTGTATCTAAAAGGTTGACTGAGGAGCTACTTATCTTTTCCAGATTCACGGCTTCTGCAGAGCTTCGTGTCAATTCCAGTCGCCTTTTGCCGCTTCAATCTCCCTTCCCCCGTGGTGGAAATATGGGGGTCGGAAGAGAGCGGCTAATCCAGCGACCCTTGTGATCAATCTTCTGCTCACCCTCTCTTCGAGGGTGATTTTTCGGCGATTTTCTCTTCTTCAATCGCCGCAAACAGCAGGCCGCGGAATCGAGGCTGAGAGCCTCGGTTCTTCGCTCCGCTCAGTTCAACGCCCGGAAGTGAAAGTGCAACTTGGCTAGTCTTTTCATTGCTTATTATGTTACACAAATCTAGCTAATTTGGTTCAGTGTACTGTTCAGGGTAGTGGCCTGTCATTTGCTTCTATTGCTGAGATCTTCTAGATAAGGGCCCAATCTTAATTCTCATGCAAGATTGATCTCATGATTTGATACCAAAACTGGTGAGCAATTTTGATATATCCCTGGGACAGTGGTATTGTATCCACTGCAAAATTCCATTTCAAGGCAGCAAATATGGCTTCATAAACAGAAAGGTATTACTGCCTTATACCTGTAAGGATTGTCTGAGTTCTAATTGGAGAGATTTTGATCCACCCCATTTCCCACCTCCTAGGATCTGGTCATGGTAGCTTGGAGGCAGGTAAAGGAGCCTATATGCAGAATTGCTGGTATGTCAGCATTAGGAATGTTGAAGATGACAGAGGTTTGCCATCAGGGTCAGCATATAAACCAAGGAATGCTAGCAATTTATTGTGATGGGGTAAAGGGATATGTGTTTCGACATGGGCTAGAAGAGGTAAGGTGAGGTACTCAATTAGTGGCCTGGAATGATTGTGATCAGTTACCGGCTGGCTGTTTTCTGGGAGTTGCAGTATAAGCTTGCAAACATTTAAATGTGCCTGTGCTTGCCATGTTCTAATGACCAAGTAAATCTGCATTTTATACTGAATTCAGACAGATTGGCAGACAAAAATGCTGGTCATCTGGAAGTGTCCTAATAAAGTACTCTGGCTGGATTTATGCAACACTGTAAGCTAAAATATGAGTTACTCATTTGTGCTGCAGATTGTTAGCAAAGCTGCTGTATGCTATTCTTTTGAAAAATAGGAAAATAATGTGTTCAGCGTAGAGCATTCTTTACATTATTGCCAATGCATTGCTTTTCATAAGAATTAAAGCTGATTTTCCTAAGAATGAATCTGATTTCCATTCTCTTAGGTACTTAAAAAGATATACGAAAGAGGAGGAAAACTGGCTGCTAAGAAAATCAATAAATAAATTGACATCAAAGCCCTACTCTCCCATTTGTAACCTAGCCAATCAACTGCACTGAAGAAAATAATATGCAAGCATTTCTCTGTTGTTCCAGAGAGCCTGACCCTAATCTTTTGTATCTTTTTGTGTATCCTAGCATTTCTTTATGCATGGGGCACAACTGTAATTAAGAGCTGCAGGATGAAAAGATGGCACAGTCAGTGCTGGTACCACCAGGACCTGACAGCTTCTGCTTTTTTACGAAAGAGTCACTGGCAGCTATCGAACAACGCATTGCCGAGGAAAAGGCTAAGAAGTCCAAACAAGAGCGCAAAGACGTTGATGACGATGAAAATGGACCAAAACCGAATAGCGATTTGGAAGCCGGCAAATCACTGCCCTTTATATATGGAGACATACCTCCGGGAATGGTGTCTGAACCATTGGAGGACCTGGACCCATATTACGTTAACAAAAAAGTGAGTCTCTTCTGTGAGTTTAACATAGAATTTGGGAGGAGAGAAATTCTGCAGTATCAGTGGAGTCCTCTTTAGCAGTACATTGGAGGACAACTTCTGTATCTCAGATTATCATCTCCTAAATAAGGATTACTACTTTTGTTCACTGATGTTCACAAATAAAGCATTACATGGGGAGAATATTACAGTACTGTAAATATGTTATCTCCCCCCCCCCCCTTTGCATGTGAATCAGTTTTATTTTATCTTTGGTATTCACACATTTGGAGGAAAAGGATTAAAAAAATATTTAACAAAAATTACGTGACACTAGCAACAAATCTTCACTTTACAGATTCAGTGTTTTTAAATGATTGAATTTATTTAGCAATTGCCCTCTGGCCTAGTCCTTCTTTTCATACCATCAAGGATATAAATGTTTGGTTTGGTTTCTGTGCTATCCTACAACTAGCTGGGTTGCTGTTAGATCTGTAGCATTAGAACAACCTGAGTCTGACCTGCTATAAAACAATGGGAAGCTATTGTTGTAGGCAGTAAATCTTATGGAAGGTTCCCCTTTTCCTACTTTCAGTTTAACTAAAACTAAAAGAATTATTTGGCCTGGCCATCTCCAGCCTGGTATCCTTTACAGGTATTGGATGCCCATCCCCCAGAATTCATAACCACAAAGGGCAGGGTCAAGGTTGCTGGGAATTCCATATATTAACGTATCTGGAGGGCAGTATTTGTGGAAGGCTACTGTAGGCCTTAACAGCAGAACATTATTTTTCCTTGTAATTTCTTCTATAAGAAATTTATAAGAGCAGCAAGATACATCATCTTTTTATGTACTTGGAAGATGTGTATCAAATCCTGCTCAATGAGTATTTTCCAAAACTTCATTCCACTTACTTATTCTCAGTAGAGCCCTTTTGCTAAGTGCTAAACAAAAAGTAAATGTTAGGTAAGGTTCCTTTTTATACAACTCAGATAGCAGGATATTTTTATTTATTTATCTATCTATCTATCTATCTATCTATCTATCTATCTATCTATCTATCCAACTTATATCACCACCCATCTCCCCCCGTAGAGGGGACTCTATTTGTACTACTGTTTGGATTAGCCAGAACTCTTGCCTCACCCACCTCCTGCTTCCTGGGTTCCTGAATTTTGAGCAACTCTTTCAAGATAAAAATTGGTATGATGGCTTTTCAGCTCCCACTGCATAGAATGGCTAGGTTTTTTTTTTTTTTTTAGCATATGACCATGCACATAATCACACCAGCAAACATATGTTTGACCCCATCTTTACCTCAGAACCATTAGTATGTGATCTGGATTTGGATGACATTAGATTGAGTCCTTTTACATGGTCCGGTCACTTCCTAGTCCAGGTGACATTTTCACTGCTCATCACCTCTGCAGGGTAAATGGGCCCATGAATAAGGTCTTTCCCAAGATCTAATGGATCCAGATGGATTCCAGAAGGTGCCTGAGGAGTTTCATATGATCTGTTAGGCAGTTCCACTGAGTGGCTGGTGGACGTCTGGAACGAGGTGGTGATTGGGGTGCTTGGCATGATTCTTCCCAAGCAGCCTCTTTCTCTACTGGTTGATCCTGGACTTGGGATTGGGAGTGTTCCTTGGTTTACCAGGATTTATGGGACAAGATCTGATGCAAGCAACACTTGAAGTGCCAGTAAAAGGAAAGAAGACTAAAAAATAATCTGACACAGCATGAGTACGAACTATGGTCAAGCCTACCTTGTGACAGTATGAGTGGGGAAGAGAATGTACCTGTGCTGTATAACATATCCTCAGTTTGGATCCAGTTCCAGTTGTGGAATGAAAATGGCATTTCACTCTGGTGGATGACCTTCAACACACTGGGGGAATGCATCCATTCTGGTATTATTAGATCTCTCTGGGGTATTTGATACTATTAGCCAGGTTGTCCTGCTGGACCGTCTATGAGGACTGGGAGTTGGATATGCTGTGTTGCAATAGTTCTTTTACTTTCTGAGGGGGCAGTTCCAGTCTGTGATGGATGGGGAGTAGAAGTCAGCCCCTCAGGCGTTTACTTGGGGATGCCCAAACACTTTATTCTCTCTTTGCTGCTGTTTAGTGTATACATGAGACTGCTAGGAGAGGTCATCCATTGATTGGGGATGAGATATTATCAATATGCAGATGATACTGAACTTTTTTTTTCCTATCCCGCCTTTTTATTATTTTTATAAATAACTCAAGGCGGCAAACATACCTAATACTCCTTCCTCCTCCTATTTTCCCCACAACAACAACCCTGTGAAGTGAGTTGGGCTGAGAGAGAGTGACTGGCCCAAGGTCACCCAGCTGGCTTTCATGCCTAAGGTAGGACTAGAACTCTCAGTCTCCTGGTTTCTAGCCCATTGCCTTAGCCACTGGACCAAACTGGCTCTTACCATCTGTCCAAATCTACTATGATAATTGTAACTTTAAATTCATAGCAATTGGTTCCAGTTCATGGATGGGATCTACCCCAAGACTTTCTGAAGGGAAAGCAAATGCTGTATCTGCTACATCCCTTTACCAGCAAACAGATATGCCCCAACTTGTTAATTCTACACAGCAAATAACAAACCTCTGCATAGATTACATACTGTCTTTCTTCATTTTTCTCAAGGGGGAACACAATCACAGTTCCCCTGTCATATGCTAACAAAATATAGAGTACAGTATATCCTGAAATTGCAGGAATTTGGTGGGAACCCGGAACAGAGAGCAGAATATATTTACTACAAACTTTCCCAAGACTCTAGTAAAATTAGAGCTCCTGTTTGCATTTATCAGGTTTGGGGGACCCTCCAGATATTGCACGGGTACATTTTCACAGAGACTTTTGGAAGTATAACAATTTTTAAAAAGTATAACAACACTTACAGGTGAAGTATGATCATAGTGCACCATTTATACATCATCTTTTCTTTATGCAGTTTCCCCAGGTATACAAAAGTGACCATGTGCAACTAAACAAGTAAGAATGCATGTAATACCTTCTTGCTGTTGAGACCCATGTCCTGCTAAAAATAAGAAGGTTTTAATTAGTTTTCTTTATTTGGCAGAGAAGAACTCTGCAATGTTACATAGAGCTCGACTTGCCTAAGTCCATTGATCTCAATAGATTAAGATGTGCCTGATTCTGCATAGGCTCTGAATATTAGGTGGGGGGGAATTGTTGGGTTGCTGTTGCTGAAGCTGGTGAGAAGCTAGTCTACAATTAAAGCCACAGAAGGAAAGAAAGATCCTTTCTCATCCTGTCAAAATCTAGGTTTTGCTCCTGAATTTAGTGTACAGGATTTATATTTTGGACTGGTTGTATACGTCTGACTCGACATTAAAGAAAGTGTCTGCTTAGTTGATAAGCCCACTTGAAATCACGATGTTAGTTGAACAAGATTAGATAGGACACAGCGAGTTTACCTTCTATTTGTAACTGCTGCCTTAATAGACTGTCCTGCATATGTGATAGACCAATGCAGAGCCCATCTTACATGTTCTGAATCCGATTTTCCCCATTATTCTATTACTTTTTCTTCTAGACATTTATAGTATTGAACAGAGGGAAGGCAATATTCCGATTCAGTGCCACGTCTGCTGTGTACCTGTTAACTCCTTTCAACCCTCTTAGAAAAATAGCTATTAAGATTTTGGTACATTCATATCCTTTTCAAGTTCTTAGTTCACAGTTATTGAAACCATGCTAATTCTGTTTTCAGTATGTTGATTATTTGAACCATGGGTTTTCTGTTTGCTTATCTCCTGCTTCGCCCTGTGCATTTTCTCTTTTTCCCTTTTACCCATTTCTGTAGTTGTTGTCTCCTACCCATTCATGAAGTACAGAGCTTTCAAACAAGATTTTAAATAGCCTTCCCTCTTTTCCAATTTTCTTCTTTTTTTTCACCCTGATTTCTTGTCTGAAGCCTTTATTTCTCTGATCCTGCTTTTGCATTTTGTTTTATTATACCAAACACCAGTGATTTGAACTCTTGACCCTATGATTTTTAGATGGTTATGAGGAGCTCCTCAGTAAAATTAATAATGATATGCACATTTTCTTAAAATTCATCCACCCATCACACTTTCTCTGCAGTGAGATTTGGCTTATATTGGATGAGCCATTTCCAATCCCTGGGGCTCTGATGAGGCATATCAAGTCAAACCAAGATTCCATGTGAACTGAGTGTCCCTCTTTAAAAATATTCTTTCATCTTCTGCTAAATGCTCAGGTTCCATGGTATATATAAACTGATTTATTAGATATTTCACAGTTATTTTCAGATAGTTAAACAGGTATTCAAAATAAAAATTTGGAGCAATCCAGAGGTTATGCCTGTTGAAACTCATCTATAACTTGTAAGATACTGCATTCTGTATTCATCCAATAAATCATGAGGACATCTCCTTCTTAGCCACTGCATCAATGACGTTTGTTCAATAGATGTTCTTACTAGGATGCACCATGTCTTTGTTCTGTTTATTCCAATAGCCCTCATAGCATTCTATTGTGACTCAAGGCTATCAACTACAGTTTGACTGCCTCCATGAAAAGATAATATAGTTGATGCTTGCTTCATAACTATACATATGTGCACAAGTTGTACATGCATACAGTACAAACTTACATGAGCATAAGTCCAAATAGTAAATCCTTATGTTTTCCTTTCTATACAGAATTAAATATTCCTTTTCAAATGGAAATGGCTGATACGTTTTCATGTGATTTTGGTATGGTATAATTATTCTGAATCTACATTTTAATTGATAATCTTGAAAATGGTGAGAGAACTTTGAACACTGGTTCTTAGATAAATTAGAGCAAATGTGATGTGGAGAATAAAATTATGGTACTCAATTCATCTATGAAGTTTGTAAGTTATTTTGTGCAAGGCAGTTTCTCTCTAATTTCAGGGCACACAAAATGTTAGTGAACAGCAAATACTCATGTCAAGCAATATTGGCCTTCAGTTCTTAAGATGCAGTTTCCACATTCCTAACCTCAGTACCTTCCAGTGGAATCCTATGCATACCTACTGAGAAGTAAACCTCAGTGAGTTCACTGGATGTTACTCTTATAAGCATATGCAGAATTGCAGCCTCATGTAAAGTACTCCAAATCAGATCCATATAGTCAGTTAATAAGTTGTATTGGTTTATTGTTTGTAATACATTTATGTATGTCATTTGTTTTGTTGTTGTTGTTGTATTTGTTTTTTTACTATTTGAATATGTAATGCATTGGGCCAGCCCCAGTGATTGAGCAGATTCCATCATTTCAGCACAATCCAATACATACCTATTTTAAAATGTCTCATACGTTCCATGGTACTTACTCCCAGTGTGTAAAAATGTGTATAAAATTCCAGATGAATTCATATTTTTATGGTTTTCAGAGCTATCTTTCACAAATTTTCTTTTGAACCTCACAACCACATTCTGCTCCTAGATGGCTACATTCTAGAAAATTCTTAATGAACAGCTTGACTATACCTGTGTGCAGAATGAAACAGACTTAGAAGGGAAACATCCTATAAAAGGCCAGATGTTAAGATTCTCATATTAGAAGAAGGAGGGCCCCCAGTCCCAATCTTTACATCCCAATGAATTGTCAGAAAAGACCTATGGTCCTCAAACCAGTACTCCTTGGCAGAAGCATCTACTGTCCCATTCTTCTTAAGAATCATCACACTGAAATCCTTTACCGAAACCCGAATAGAAATCATGCACACTAATTCAGCAGTCCATCCCAATAATCCCGTGTATGCTGCCCTGAGCACCCTCTAGGAAGGTGAAACACACATGTAATACCCAGTCTTCAAATAAAGCAGCTTTAAATATGTTTTAGTTTATGCTGCCATCATGTGGCCATTAGTGTCATCATATACAAGAGAACATTTCTATTAAGATGGTGACAGGAAGAGTTCTGTTCTGCTGATGATGACACAAACCTTGAATTATTCTTCGCATGACTCAGCCATGTCCTCAGGGGGGAAATCAAGAGGGTCAAAATGATGGCCACAACCATGCCATCAATTCCCTTTTTTACATGTGTCATGACGCACATTAAAAAAAGGCAGGACTGTAATCACATGGTTGTGGCCACCATCTTGACTTTGTTGACCCCCTGCAGGCACCCCTGGAATTACTCTTGTCTTGTTCTTACTTTCCCTTTGAGCAAGTCTTTCAGGGAGGCATCCCACATGGGCAAAGCACCACTTTCTTAAGTCCTTCTACTAGCAGTTCATTAATAAGCATAGAATTGTTTTGAAGCCAGTCAAATGTTTATTGCATTCTCTTAAAAGAACAAAAAGTTTGATCTAGTTATCTCACCAGGACTACCTCAAAAAAACTAGGGAAACTAGTAGGAAGTTGCCTTGAATGAAGGCACATCTTTGGTCATTATCAGCTGCATTGTATCATTTATCATTCTCAGTGGCTGAAATCCCTGTCATCTTCCAATCCTATGTGGGGATGCCAGAGATTTAACCCAAGATTTTTAGCATGGAAGACAAACACACTGTGAGTCACAATCCTTTCCCCATTTATTTATGGAAAAAAGCCACCTTATTTCATGATTTTATCACCTTTGGAAAGTATGAAATCTAAATTTAAATCGGTAAGTAAGCACAAAATATCAGGCTGTATTTGAGCCTTAAAACATTAATGGTTCAGGATTATTAGTGTTCTTTAATAATCAATGTCTTACAGAGCATAGGCTAACCCTATAAAAATTCAGTGGATATTCAGCTGAATACTATTTCCCACTCCATGTCAAAATGTTATTTCTTCCCTGGTTGCCTGTCCTTGCTCTTCATGGCCTTATCAACTTATTTGCATTCTGTTATCATATTGGCACCAGCCCCTAGAGTCGGACAAGACTGTGTGTGGGAACCTTTACCTTTATCATATTGGCCACTAACATCTTGCTTCAACCACCTGATTTTACTTTTAATAAAGAGGTAACATTATTTTTTTTATGCTTCATTTCTACAAAAATACATATTATTTTTCATTTAAGCTTATTTAAATGTTTACTTTTTAAAAACAATATGGAACAATGTAGAAAACTTTTGAAATGCTCTTTGAGCATCATCTAAACATAGAAAAGGTTACTGATTCTGGAAATAAGCCAAAATGCATGGTTGATGTGACAATTCTTAAGAAGTGTTTTCCAGTATGTTTTCCTTAACTATTAATACATTATTCAGCATGCTTATTATGTTCACTATTTTAACCAACTGCGTATTTATGACCATGAGTAATCCTCCAGAATGGACAAAGAATGTAGAGTAAGTCAAATTTAATTTCCATTCAGCAT